>CM019749.1:3153535-3753535 GCA_009761775.1 Ficus carica
TGCCTTTATCCGTTAGGAATTCTCGAAGGTGGCCTTTCTTAAGTAGTTCGGCAACCTCTGCTCGCAACGCTCTGCAGTCAATGGTATGGTGGCCATGGTCTCGGTGGAACTCACAGTACTTTGTTGTATCCCTGGCCGGGTTCTCTGGCAGCTTCTTTGGCCAAGTAACAAAGTCCTGTCGCTTCAGGTGAGCGATGAGTTCGGAGGGACTTATTCCCAATGCATATTTCGGTGGTGAAAGGGGACACTTCTGGTCTCGCCTCGTCATTCGTTCAACTCTGTGTTCCGTTCGACGCTGTGGACGCGGGCGTTCGCGTCTGAATGATTTTGCTCGCTCTTCACGAGTTTTCGAAAGTTCATCTCTCGTACGGCTAGGTCGCGTTCTACTCTCTCGTTTTCCTCTTCGAGCTCGATGAAACCTTTCGCTCGATGTAGAGCATCTTGGATCGTCGGGGGATATCGGGCACATATCTCATTTTTAAACAAAGACCTATGCCTTAATCCCTTCTTCAACGCTTCCTCGCTGTGCCGTCATCCAGCCCTGAGATCTCCGAAATCGCTTTGCTAAAACGCTTAATGTAAGCGCGTAGCGATTCTTGTGGTCCCTGGATCACACCCCATAGATCCTTTGTCGTCTTTCCGGACTGGATGTGAACGGAGTAGCTTCGCATGAATTCGAGGGAAAGTTCGTCGAACGAATCAATGGATTCTGCCGGGAGATTACAGAACCATCTCAATGCCGCACCCTTCAAGCTCTGAGCGAAGAGCTTGCACATCATGTCATCAAGCATGTCGGTCGGGATGTTCGTCGATTGAACGATGTGCTTGTATTGAAGGAGGTGGTCATGTGGGTCTGACATTCCGTCAAACCGAGGAAAAGAGATGTTGCTGAACTTGGGGGTGATTGTGTTGGTGATCCGCTTTGTCAAAGGCGTCTCGCGGACACCACGGGCAAGATCATCGATCCCTGGTGTGGAGGTTGTCGCCTTGTGAATCTGCGAAGTGAAGCGTTGTTGCATCTGGGCTTCCAATGTCCTCATCTCCTCAGACATTATACTTCGCATCATCTCTTCAACGTTCGTTCCTGGTTGGAAGATATCCTCTGATGATTGTGATAAGTCGGGCGTCGAACGCCGAATTGGTGTTGTCTGTCTCCTTGAACTGGGTCCTGGTGCCGTCTGTCTCGGCTGCGCTTGTCTCTCGTCTACTACCGGTGTATCCTCAGATGCGAACAATGGCTGCATCGGATTAATAGGGCTGTAAGTAGCCCTCGAACGTTGCTGTTGATAGGGCGTAGCGTGTTGCCAGCCCCCGGTGTTCGCACCTTGAGGGTTGTAAGACGTGGCTGGTCGCCAAGTCCCTTCGTTCGCGCCTCGCTGTTCGTATGAGGCGGCTGGTCGCCAACCTCCAGCGCTCGCACCTGAGGAATACCCAACATACGGGTTGTAGTAGTACGAGTAAGCGGCTTGTGAGTTGAGTGCCATCAACTGGTTTTGATAATCTGGTTCTCCGCAGTGATGTTCTCCATATAACTCTGCTGGTCATTGTGTTTCTTGGTTAATTCTTCCACCAATCGCGTCAGATTGGTGATTTGAGAGATCGCTTCAGAGGTTGAAGCTTCCTGGTGATCAACTGGGCTTCCCTGGGGAAGTTCATCCTGGTGTTCATGTTCTGCTGCCATGGTTGCTACACGAGTTTCCGATGTAAGATGGCCAAGGGCCCCACGGTGGGCGCCAAACTGTAGATGCTAGTTTTTCTACAGTCAAAATTTAACAGAAAGTTAGTGACAATGAGATAACAAACAGTTGAATGGGCCCTTGACAATCGTTGTTGAAACTCATAAAGCAAATTAGTATGAAAATAACCGGAAATAAAAGTAAAAGAAAGAGAGAGAGAATCATCAACACCAAGATGTAGAGAGGTTCGCCAAACCGGGCTACGTCCTCTGTGAGTAATATGTATTCACTGTATATGGGTATTCTCCAGTACAAGAATGATTTATGGGAACGTTTTTGGCAGAGTAACAGTATGAATTCAAAGAGTTTCCGGATCCCTTTGTGGAGGGGGTCCCCCTCTTTTTATAGAGGAAGGACCAATAACTGATGTTGAGCGGTTATCCTCGTTGTCCACTGGGGACACCTGTCATGATATGAACTCAGCAGTTATTGTCATGTTCCGCAGATTATGGCTTAGCGGTTATTAATATGCTCCCTTTTGTCAGTTATGAACTGATCAGTTATCATAATGATATGACACATCATCGTCGACATTGGGTTCGACTGTTATAGAGAGTATAACCATATAAGCCTTGTTGAATATGAACGACGAACGATGAATAGAAAATAAGGCTTTGTCCTTAAGATTTATCGTTCGCGGTCAATAAAGTCAATAAATGAAAGATCAGTTTTGATCCATTAGCTCGATGTTCGATGCTTAATTTTGAACGAATCACGTCATTGGGTCCGGCCTAATTGTACGAGCGATGGTCGTTCGTTATTGACTTCACAGTGAGTTGGGTCCGGCCCAAATATGAGAATAGGAAGTTCATCGTTCGTTAGATAAACTGTTAAAGCTAACGTCATTATCGAGGAGACGAAGTCTGACCCCAACAGCCACCAAGAACCGAGGCGGCTAAAAAAAAAAAAAACTCAAGGAGCTTAACAAAATCTGAGTTAGCATGTTCAGAGATCTTGACAAATAAAATATTTTCTCACTGAAAGCAGAGTTTATTAGTTTTTTAAAACAATTACATCTAGAAATTGAGAGAAGCCAAGGGAAAAAAAAAAAAAACACATCCCCTTGTACACCCTTTTTTGCCGGAGCAGTGACATTCCAAGGTGAGATAGGCAGTTCGATGGTTCCGGCGAGTTCTGGTCCGTCAAATTCCATCCTCGTCTGGTGATCTTCGAATGGCAAGATCCGGTGGCAGCAGCAACGAATCGGCGAGAGAAGCGACCAGACCTCGAAGCTCATTCTGGATCTTCGTCTTCTTCACGTGACGTTACTGGAAAATCCGATTGGATCCGGTTCGGAGATAAAGGTGGTCGGCGATGACATTCATGGGTCTGGGACTGCGAAGCCCTTCGCAAACCTCTCGGGTTCGCCGTCGAAGCCCTAGTTTGGAGATAGAGGTGGCCAGCAATGGCCGGAGTTGAGCGCCGGCCTACGTAAGGGGGGGTTATCTGACCTGTAGCCATGGAGATAAGATTTCAGACGCGATTTTTTTCTACAAATTTCCTTTTTTTTTTTTCCTCCTACAATCCTATATAACAATGCTTACTTTATTTATTATGCACCCTCAGCGTCTCAGCCCAGCCTATTGATTAAATTGGATGGTTTAAAATGATAACTACGGATATATCTATAAAATTGACTTTACTACATACTCGCCTTATAAAAAGATATTAAATTATAAACGGAACAAAAAAAAAGTAAAACTACAGTAAAGTTTTTTTTTATATACTTTATCGATAAAGTTCATTTTTAAATAGTTTAGATATATTCAAACGGTTGAGATGTTGCTTGTATACGGTAATTATCATACACTTTACCTTACAGTAATATTTGACTAAAAAATTTAAATTAAAAAAAAAAAGAATTTTAAAAAAATCCACCTTCATCGGTGGAAGGTTGGGGGAAGGGGAGGTTTCTGTCGCTGGGGTCAGGAAGGAGGGAGAAACTAGGCTGGTCGGCATCGCGGGGGGGGGGGGGGGGGGGGGGTTAGGTTGACGCTGACACGAGGGGGGTGGGGGCGGGGCAGATCTGGCTCGGGGGGAGGAGGGGTCCGACGCTGGTGTCAGTGGGGAAGTCGTTGGCTTCGGGGAAAAGGGTTCGTCTTTTATAAATTTAAAAAAAAAACTATTTATTAATATATACTAATATGAGATAAGGTGTATTATAATTATTATATACAATTAACATTTCAATCGTTCGATTATATATTAATAATTTAAAAATGAGTTTTATTAATAAGGTATATAAAAGAAGCTCTACTGTAGTAATTCCTAAAAAAGAAGAAACAATTTTTTAAGATCTCATATTAACTTTTTTAAAAGTCAATAAAAATGACCGTACCCAATCAAATTAATGTAACTCTGCCTATGCTTAGAACCCTTCAAGGGAGCATTAATTAAATATTTTAGTGATATATGCATGTGAGTCGTGAAGATTGGTCTATTGTTGCCATGCCCGTGAATATTGATTAGTATGTAGCTTTCATCATTGTCTTACCTTTAAGATTATCTTTTAAAAAATATATATATATATAAGATTAGTCTTACCTATGTCCAAATTTTAATGTTATTTTTTAGCAAAAAAATATAATATTATTTACATTTTATCCTTTAAATAGTAAAGCTCTCACTTTGTTTTTTTATTTTTGAATTACCAACGTTTCTTATTGGTTCGCTTCAATCAAATAAATTTAATTATTTTTTGTTTTCTTCTTTAAAAATAAAAATAATTTTATGATTTATATCTCCAACTCTAATTTAAAAACTTAAATTTTAAAAGTCCTATAATTTTGTCATTTTAAGTTGAAATGAGTTGTTTTTTTTAAATTATATAGAATTTTGAGAGTAACGAAACAAGATCGATATTAATATTTTTGTCGCACACATTTTAAGTTTTTACATATTTAACTCTAAATGATTCATTTTCAATCAAATGCATAATTTCAAAACTTAACTTAACTACAATTAAAATAACTTCAAAACTCCAACTCAAGCGGACTAACTAAACGGCCTCATTATCTTTTTTTTGTTTGTGTTTCAATTAAAGATAAATGAAAAAAAAAAAAACCATGTAATTGTACTTAATCCTCACTTTTTCTATATGCTTTTAGTGAAAATCCCAAGATAAAATGAGGGATTTTTAAATTTAAAAGATAAAATTAGCATGGGCTTAAAATTGGAGACACGTGAGAATAAATCTTAAATATACAGACACATTATGATTTGCCCCCTTTCTTTTTTTTTTTTTTTTTTTTTTGGGATAGCAAAGCATGACAAGGATTTGGCCATTTGTATACCGCATCACATTGCTTCACTATGAACGAACATTGAAGTTTGCTGTTTAACTTAAGTTGATTATGTTGTCTATGATAGATTTCAGGCCAGGGACTTTGTGAACCGGCATTGTGTTTCTGTGGGCCAAACAGGAAGGAGGGGGGGGGGGGGGGGGTGGGGGGGGGGGGGGGGGAGTATAGTGTTTTCATTGCTCAGTCTTTAAATAAAAATGGATTCGTTTTTTTTTTTATTATTTTTTTCGAGATCCGAAAATTGACTTAATTGAATATTGCAACAAGTACTCGGACATCACATGTAGAGATGGACCCTCGGAGGGCACTTTCCGATCAATGTTTCACACCTTCACCCTCGATGATATTCCACCATCAAAATGGCGAGAAAGAATGCTCGAATTTAAATCTTGGCTCTTACTCAAAGAACAAAAGCCAGGATCTAATGTTCGACAAATTCTATCCCGCTTTGTCTTAAGATTCACTGGAATACTACACGACTGGTGGGTGGTGGGTAAATCTTGGAGAATACCGGCAACTCCAGTTCCTTTTGGAAATAGAGTATAAAGGTATTCCAACACCTAGTTAAAAAATAATTGTTTCTTTTCTTTTTCATTTTTTGGTAATGTCAAAGTATAACTATCTTCAAAACTGACTTCGCTTCCATTGACATAAAGAAATATCTAGTGATGACCCAAAATGTACTAGGCTTATCTCCAGATTACAACAACTCAATGATAATATCAACATGGGACCACGCCGGGAACAACTATTTCTCATGACACAAAAACTAAAAAAAATAATAATAAAAAAAAAAAAGGAAAAAAGAGAGAGAGAGAGAGGAGAGATATGGGACCACTAATAATGAACTCCTAATTAACTGAGAAAGGAATTAGAGAGAGTAGTTGGTACACAAGGTGCCAACAATGAGAGATGAGTCTCAAATCAAACCAGCAATATCAAAATAACTATATATCCTGTTGATAAGACTCCACTTTTATGTGTCAAATTATATTATAATCATACTAAAGTTAGTAAAAAATCAACGATTTAGTAGACTCTTATAAAAATGTGATAGTTAAAAACAATCTCATCAATATGATATTTTTTTTATCCTACTAAAGAATTTTCTCAAAATTAAATAATCTTTTTTTTTTTTTTTTTTTGGTGCAACCTGAATGGTGAATAGAATGCCTTAAACAGCCAAGTACCTTAAAAAAACAATAAATAAACACATAAAGGGGGAATTTTTTACTCAAAAATGTTACCGCATGCACAACCGTCTTCCCTAGCTAGTAACTTCTTATTTACCAATTCTTATCCCTTTCGCTGAGGAAGACTTGCATGAAACGAAATATCATCTTTTGTCTGTGTACCACTTAAATTTCTTCTTCTCTGTCACCTCTTCCTCTTCTACTTGACGTTTTTTGACCACATTTAGTATTCAGTACTACATAAAGTTATTACATGTGATTGTGGGCAACCACGGTGATATTTATTACTCCCAATATATATATATCGGCGATATAAATGTATACATACTTCTTATAGTCTGGATTTCCTAATTATTATACTAAATTTTCTTAGTGTTAATTTTAACCGTTTGATTAATTTTTTAACGATCTGATTTATGAGTGTCCAAATTAAAAGTTTACCACACGACACGTAAATTGCTTTCTATCCTATATCAAACTATTAAAATGTTGATTTAAAGATAAAACACCAGTATTTATAAGTTTGAAAAAATTGTAATAGCTTATTTGGTACAACAATTCAGTCCAATTTGAATCACAATTTTTTTTGTCTTTTACTGAAAAATCAACCACAATTTTACTATTCACATTTACTATTACAACTTTATAACTTAAATTTTAAAAGTCTATAATTTTGCATATACAAATCCAATTGAGATGATTTTTTAAATTGTATAAAATTTCAATATGAACGAAACAAGCTTTATATTATTAATTTTTTTTTAAAACATTTCAAGTTTTTTTTTTTCACTTTTTAACTGCAGTAGTTTAAATGCCTCACCAAACATATAACTTAATTAAACTCAATTCCAACCCTGTGCATCAAACGCATGCTAAGAGTGCTTTGTAAAATGGTCTAGTGAGATTGTAAATAAACTTTGTAAAAATTTTATGACTTTGATGCGTAATTATTTTACAGTGCGTGTCTTATCTAGACACTCAATGTAAAACTTAAAAAATATCACTTTGCTAATTTTACTTTTTAGATTATCGTTCTAACAAATTATTAGAAATGTATTTCTTATCATAAGTTTTTTTATTAATAATTAAAAAATGATATGAAAACAAAGAAGTATATACAGCATCACGTGTAAAGGAACAGAGAAATCAAATGCTAAAGCTTCCAGGTAATATATAAATTGATAATATTATTCCCATAGAAGAATCGGATTTTGGTAAAAACAAGCTTGTTTTCTACCCCAAAAAAAAAAATATATATATATATATATATATATATATATAGATTTGGCATTTATCTCTAATCTTGGGGAACATTCTCAAACTAATTAATAGTTTAAGTGGCATTTTAACATCATTGTTATTAAGTGCTTTTAGAATATTGTAAGATTAGTAATTTTATTTTTAGGATTCTCTCTAAATTATTAATGACAGCTGGCAGATAAATGGTACTTTTTTTTTTTTTTTTTTGAGATCTGGTTCATATAACGTTGACTTTGGAGACTTTTACATGGCAAAGGTGCTTATTTTTTATGAGAATTAAAAAGACATTAAGCTTGTGTTCGATTAGTCAGTTGGAGATAAAAATTTTAAGTTATAATTGATTGATTTTTCAAATATTAGCTATAAATTTTATTAATTTTTTAAAAAAAGACAAAAATTAAAATAAAAAAATATAATTTAGTTAGAATTAAACTTAAAAAACAAACAAAGTCTAAATAAAAGAGAATTCTTCGGTACTTTTCACAACTGTTATATGTACATATATATTTTTCTTATCCAGTTCCCATAAGCTATAGTAATTTTTTTTTAGTCTTAGTATAATCTGACCGTTTCAACCAAATATATATATATATATATATATAATCAGACCGTTAAAATATATACTTAAACATGTTTGATATGATCTATTGGGTAGAGTATAAACATAAATCATCCTACTTTTTTAACATGATCTGACGGTAATGAGTGTATCCTTCTACATAATTCTCTTAAAACATAATTATACATGTTTGTGCATGTTGACTTTATAAACTTTTTATCCCCTCAGAAGATAACTTTTCCAAACCCCGCTGTGTTAATTAGTCATTGGAAATTGCTTCTCTCTCTCTCTCTTGTTTTTTTCTGTCTGAAAAAAACTAGAAAATGCCCATGAAATAAGGAAGCAAGTGCTTTATCTCCAAGACATAATACAAAAATTCCACATTCCACGTTCTCCAATTGCGATAGTTAAAGGTTATATATATATATATATATATATATATTATTTTTATATATGGTAGTGACATAACATTGGCTGGAGGAGCTGGTCAACAATCGGGCTTTGTAAACAATGTCAAGAGGAAGAAACAGAGACATGAATTATTAAAAAATACGAATGACATCTTGGTGAAATAGACTGAGGAAGATTTTGGGCTAAGTTATTTATTGAATTTTATATTTTAAATAATTAGCTTAGCTTTGGAACACTTCAACAATATCTGATTATATTTTTCTTCTTTAACAGGTAACAATACTGTCTTCTTCTTCCGAAGCCCTTCCTGTTCTTGGTTTGCTATGTATGTGATGAGAAACTCTTTAATGGTGGTTGAATTGCAGGCCAGCAACATATGATGGAGTCCTCGAACCTCGTCGTTTTTACATCCGACGACTTGAAATCTTTCACCGAGACTTTTCATGAGAAGAACTTGATTGGAACTACTCAGTTTGGTAGGTTATTTAGAGGAAGGATTCAACCACAAGGTCCGGATGTAACTGTGAAGATATGGGATGAACAGTCAAGTTGCATTAGTTTAGTTTCTGATGAATATTTGATGGTCAAAGTAAGTTTTGCTCTCTCTCTTTTTTTTTTTTTTAATTAATTTTGAAAAGTTTTTATATGGGAATTGGCAACTTGTAACTGACCATAAATAGTTTGATTTGGGCAGGAAGAAGTGAAATTTTTAACACATCCTACCATGAATGGTCATCCCAACTTGGTCAAATTGATTGGTGTTTGTTGTGAAAAAGAAGTGAGAGGTGTGGTCTATGACCTAAATCCAAGGGACACTTTGCACAATTTGATCCCAAAAGGTAAAAATTCTCAATCAATGTTCCAAATTCATGGTTCTTTGAATAATATTTATTCTCTTTAGAGAGCACAATTATTTGAATCCATTGTCTATAAATATATATATATATATATATATATTAAAATCATGTCAAATGAAAAAATATATAAAACTGACAAAACTTTATTAAAATTCAGATATTTTTCGTACCTTATCAAAAAATTCCGACTGTATGTGTGTGTGTGTGTGACAGATGATCTCAATTGGATTCAGAGGGTCAACATTATGCTCCAACTTGCTAGCCTTATTGAGTATCTTCACACTCAAGACAAGCCCTATATGATTCTTAATATCAGTGGATCCCACATATTGCTGGACTGGGTTGGGACTGCAATTCCTTTTTCATTAACAAGTTAATGCTTGAACTTATTTTCCTAGATTAGAAATCTTCCTATTTTCTCTTGATCTCTAAAATTATTCTGCTTAATTCCACTTTTCAGGATTGCAAACCTAAATTGTGTGATTTTGGACTCATTAGTGGAGGGACCATGGGCGAAATCAATACTCTAAAGAAGCAGATACCAATGCCTATAGGCTATGCTGATCCTTTCTCTGCAACAAGAGGTATTTTTCCCCCATTCTAAGACAAGGAGGTTTGCATGTACTGACCCATTCCCAACTCCTTTGCCCAATATCCAAATCAAAATGGGTCTTCAGAGCGACTATCTATCTACGTCTTTTCAAATGTTAGATCACATTAAAATCGTATTAGAGTGAATAGGTAACTAAGAAAACTGATAAAAATATGACAGTATAAAATAGTGCATTGTATATATACATATTTTTTCATACCATACTAAAGTATTCTCCAAAAGAAAAAATGTGAACTATAGAGCAGAAGATTAAAACAAATAAAATAAAATAAAATAAAATAAACTTATCTATATTGCACTATTTTACACTATGTAATTACATCATGTTCTTTCAGAATTAAATAAATATAAAAATGTTATGAAACTTTATAAAAATCTGACAATTAAAACTGCACAATATTAGTAGGATTTATCCCAACTAAGAATCTAAGATAAGCTAGTTTTTCTCTATAAGCATGAATATTTTTTAGGCTACTTTAGTTAATAATTTCACTCCAATATCTTAATTTCTTTTGTTTTTTTTTTTTTAAAAGGTGCTTATTTTAGCAGTAAAGACTAATTTAGCACAACATTGTAGTTGGCTACAGGCAAACCAGCAGCGACGTGTTCTCATTTGGTGTTATTCTATTGGGCCTAATATCCAGGAGAGTCTTGGACCTTGAGAAAGTGAACAGGCCCGAGTTTGTAATTGACAGTCTGGTACATTGTTGGGCCAGAAACGAATATAGGCCCAATTGTTCACTGGCCCACAAAAGCCTTGTGGAAGACTGGGGCTACAATTCTGAAGATGGTACTACAATAACAGAGATTGGAATTCGCTGCACTGAATTCTTCCCCAAAAACCGTCCCACGATGAAGGGCGTTGTTGAGCGTCTCAAAAGCTTGCTGGTTTTCCAACGAGTTGGAGATACAAGACCCAACAAAAGGGAAAAGAAATTCCTTGTTGATCATGCAATGATCATGTGATACTATAACTTTCTTTTATAGGAGAAATTATTTAGTAAACCCGTTGATTTTTTAATTAGAAGTGTGTAGATATACATAAATAGATAGAATAATACCTTTGGTTTACTGAATAACTTTTTCTTGTAAGGAATTACTGGATGGTTTAACTACAGCGGGTAGCACTTCTTTCTCCATTTGTCGTTTTCTTCTTGTTGTCGTTTTTTTTTTAATTTCATTTATTTTTTTCCTTTTGCGTAGCTGTTATTCACATCATGTTATGTCCTTTTTATATTTATATATTCTTTGCTTTTTGAGTTTGCTTGTCGTTTTTTCCCCCCTTTTTTTGTTTATTCATTTTTTTGTCGTTTTAATGTTCCGTCATTTTCCCTTTGTCGTGAACCATTTTTGCTGTTATTCTCGTTTTTTGTATGCTGTCGTTATTCATGTTGTTGTCGTTTTTAAACATGCATGTCGTTTTTTATGTTTCTGTCGTTTGACCTTCTTTTCTCGTGTTTTAACGCTTGCATCGGGTTCCAATTTGATGTCGTTTTTATTTACGTTGTCGTTTTCTTAGTATGTTGTCGTCTTTCATGTTCCCGTCGATTTTCATCACTCCAAAAACGGCAAACCTAGCCTCAGTGTTGTCCGGCAGGTAGGAGATCGGAGTCGACCTTGACGGTGTAGCGTTTATGGTGGAAACACTTCCCTAGGCGGCCGGGTTCTGATCAAGTTATGAACATTTTCTTCGATTCTAAAATAATTGATTATGTCCATATAATATCAATTATCAAAAATGACAAAATAGAAATAAGTTTCACAGTCACTTTGGATCGTTTTCTAATGCTTGCAAATCTCATGCGAAATGGGCAGTTGAGTAATTCTAGATAAGCATCGAATATTGTTCCACCACTGCAACGTTAACAAAAAGTGTTTCACATTTTCCACTTTCGGCTTCTTGGTTTTTCATTAAAAAAAAAAAAATTTGTTTAAAGAAAAATTACATTCAAACTAAAAACAATGATACCAACACTACAAAACACTATAAATGATCACGCAACACACACACACACACACACACATAATAAAAGTGAGGTTTGTGGACTCCTAGGATTGGTTTAAAACGAGGTTTTAAATCCATAATTCAAAATTTTTTTTGAAAATTAGATTGGGTGGCTTTTTGAATCACATAATCTAATATATTGTCAATTTTTTTTTTATTTAGGAAAATAATTGTTTGTCATTTTTTGATGTGGCCAATCAGTAATTGATTATGAAAATTTATGATTGACTAATCGTCAATCAGTGATTTACTATAAAATTTAGTGATTTCGATATAATTAATTAGTAATTGATCGTAAATCAATCACTGATTGACTATTATATAATTAATTACTGATTGATTATTTAAAAAATTGATTAATTATTTTAAAAGTTACTTTTTAAAAATTTAGTCATTTTATTAAAAAACTATAAAAAAAATACTATTTAAATTTAAATTTAAATTTTTTACAGTATTTTCAATTTAAAAATGATTTAAAACGATATAAAAACGGAGGGATAGTTTATAACACTATTAGCGATTCGAAAAAGGAAGCGCACGGTTGGGAGAAGGGCACACGTAAAAGAAGGGAATTCATGATGATGGTAATCATGATGAGGCATGATGCAAAATTATGGCCACCAAAATATATATTTTTATTAAAAAAGTATTAAAAACATTAATTTTAATCCTAATTTTTAAATATTAATTTATATAAAATTTAAATTTTTATTTTTTTATTAATAAATATTTAAAATATTATTATATTAATTAATTATATTTTATAATAAAAATATAATAACAGAGTTAAAAAATTAAAAATTAGAATTGATTTAAGGATGGTTCAATTTTATAATTCCAAACGAGGGGTATAAACTCATTGCTCATTCCTCAAAACGACCAAACTCTGTCTTCCCTATGTAGATGAAATGATTACTCACCGCATCTTCACACTCTTGGTTTTGACAAACCTAATCATTAACATTAAAACCCCCCCTGCCACTTCTTTCTTACCTTAACTTTATCCTCTCTCTCTCTCATCATGACTCTTTACCTTTACCATATTGTCCTCCTCTTTCTCTTCAATTACTATTTGTGCCATTCCTTACCATCTCTTTCGAACTCATTGGAATTTTGAAACTTACTCTACCTCACCCCCACCCGGAAAGACGCAAAAATATAAAATAAACAAGATACTAATAAATAATTTTTCCAAAAAAAAAAAAAAAAAAAACCTAATAATTAGATTTTAGATGTTAAGCCAACAAAAACATATTTTACAACCAATGTTGAAAAGCACAACCTACCAACTAGAATGTTTCGTACGTTTTTGATTCCAAGTATATACATATCTTCTACGTATAATGTAACCTAACTTGCAAGTATTTTTCATTTCCCTATTTAATAACTACTTATTTTGTCACTGAAAAACATAGAATAACCAAACCTACATCTTTAGACTCTTATAAGAATAATATGTTGACACAGATATAATTAAAGAAAAATTAAAGATTTCACGTTTATAATTTCAATGGTCTTGACTTTTTTTTTTTTTTAATTGAGTTAAAACTATTTTTTGGAATTATATGGATTAAAGAAAAACAAAATGGTCTAAGAGCTATGAGAATCTTTATAAATTACTGTAACAATTGAAATTAAATATAACTCTCACGCTGATATTAAACCATCACAAATCTTTGGTTTGATCAATTATTTTATATAGAGGTGCCATTTAATTCTTAACATACTGTAATACCAAACAAGCCCTATCTTTTATTTTAGGTTCCTAACAAGTCACAAGAGCCAAATCAATTATGTAGTCATAAGCCATAATTTCCTATCATTTAGTGCATCACTTTTGTTGGGATGGGTCTCAAGTAGGAAAGCAATCAAGATGGCGTATCAAAGTTTATTCACAACCGTTTATTAATCCTACACCAAAACATACTCCAGATGGTACCATTTTCAATATATTTTTCTATAATATATATTCTACTTCTTGTTGGTCTTTTAACTTTTAACGGCACCAAAATTTAGTGACTGACAGTTAGTACCAAGTTTGGTTTTCTCTTTTCAATTTTGTATCCGAAGATTTGTGATTCAGATATATTTTTTATTTTTTTATTTTTTAGGAGGTTGTTTACAGTAATATATCTCTGTTGGTATCATAAGTTTCTAACGATAAATCTAATCAAACATTAAACAAAAAATAAATATAAAAAAATGATAAAAATCTAATACAAATATGATAATTAAAAACACAATCCTATGGATAGGTTCTTTTTCATACCTTACCGCGTATTTAAACCTTTTTTTTTTTTTTTCTATAGCTAATTTGAAAAGAAACAACATATGACTGACAAATTCACACTAAACAAATTGAAGAGTGTCCACCCACTCCATCACAATATGCAAGTATTTTTATTTTTAGTTGCATCAGTACAAGAGTGCGTATATAATTAAGGAACAAAAAGTGTACATATAAAATTGGCAAATTTACCTTCTTCATCATCAAAAATAAGATATGTCACGTACCAAACCCCACCATGTCCTGCCAGTCATTTTAAGAATATATAGGTCATCTTGAAACCCTTTTTTTCTTTTTCTCTGTTAAAAGGAAATACGTTCCATTTAATCGAAATAACCTAACCACGTCTACAACCATAAACATATCACCATTTAACTAAAAAAAAACTAGTAGTACTCTAGATTAGCTACTGTCTATTTCTAGAGGAATAATATATATATATATATATATATTGCTATAACATTTTTTTATACTCCCAAAAGACCAAATAAAGAAGAGGCCAAGGATGAAAAACAAGTGGTATATTATTCCAAGCATTTGTTTCTGCATTTTTTTGAATACAAAGTTATAATCAACATTATTATAGATTTTCCTTAAAAGTAAGGCAATGATTTCAAATAATTCTTACCAAACTTTGGCAGATATATTTACACAAAAGCTGGGCAGAACATCTGTCAAAATTATTTGGTAAAAAAAAAAATCAGCTATGATTATATCACTGAATTTAAAATTACAAAAAATAAAAAAGCAACAAATTAAAGAAAAAATAAAAAAGGGCCAAGCGGGGGGAAAATGATAATAGCAAAGTAGTGATTGGGAGGGAAGGGGTAATCATGGAAATTGAGGAACAAAAGGCAATGGAGTAGGTACTTCCGTAATTCTAACAAAATCATCATATCATAAAATTGAAGGAAAAAAAAAAAAAAAGAGGTGGGACCGACAATCATGCCGTGGGCGTGGAAGGAAGAAAGCAAGGAGACCAGAGAGATGAAATCTCAGCCGTTCATTTACCTAATAGGGCTATGCTTTGCTGGTTGAAAAGCTGATGTCCCTCTCATTCTGTGGTCTTCTTGACCATCATAGCCTCGCGTTCACACTTGGCACACGTGGAATGGACTTCACTTTACTCCTAAATATTCATCTTTATTAAAATCTTTAATTAATGTCTTTTTTAGGGAATGGTTAATGTTTTTAACTTGGAAAATTTACCGCGTTAATAATTTTATTATATGAAAATTATCATACTATTTATTTGACAATGTAAAAAAAAATATATATATTCCTCTTAAATATGAGAAAAGTAAGGGCTTGTTTGGCTAAAGGTTTAGTTTAAACTTTTTTTTGTCTTTTTTTCCAAAAATTTTTATCTTTTTCTCAAAAAGTTTTTTGTCTTTTCTGAAAAGTCAACAAAATTTACTATTTAAACTTATAAATCTTAACTCAAACTTACACACCAAACAGGCCCTAAAGCTAACAAGTAACAACCACAAGGACAGTGATGTCAATTCATAAAGGAAAAAGTACCTGAATGAGACAAATTTAGAGACCATTACACTAATATGACATAAAAAATTAATATTATATCAATATAATACAAAATTAAACTAAAACTAACTAAAATTTATATCATGTTGGTAAAAAATGAAGAATTTATGTCATGTTAATCAATAGACAAAAAAATATAATTATTTATGTTATTTTCTATTTCAAAATATTCAAAAGAGTGGTGCTAAGTTCATTAATTTTTGTAATACGGATTAGGTAACAAATAAATTATGTTATTTTACTCTAATTTGATTATATATTATGATATTAATGGATGCAGTGATTTTTAAAATTCATTAATAAAAATTTAGATATCACGTCTATTAATTATATGTTAGAACAAAAATTAAGGAAACTTTTATGATTATTACTCACAATAGAGTCTAAGGTACGGGTAGGGGTAGGGGAGTAATCGGCAATTCAATAATCCTGTAAAATGAAAATATTGCCCTAAGTAAAGTCTAATTACGAGTAAATTGGAGGGTAAAGTAATGAAAATTGGTGACGTGGGAAAGGAAAAGCAGGTGACTGATCCATGGAGACTTGCGTAGATGGGGGAGAGAGAGAGAGAGAGAGAGAGAGATTTGGCTATTTTCCATCCATTCATTCTCTTCTTTTTTGGTAAATTGCACTTTATCCCCTACAAACAAATTTTTGACACATTAACCTCTATACTTTTCATTCTTTTGTAATGTGAACCATTTGCTAACTTCTATTAATGTTCTTGAATGCTTTTCCACCAAAAAAACCTTCCACTACTGTTTGTACTTCCCCATCGACTTCTCAACAATGACAATTCGAAACTCAAAAAAATTATTTAAAAAAAAAAAAAAAACCATTATAACAAGCCCACAAAAGAGCCATTTGGAAATTCTAGAAATGTATATATATATCACCATATTTCCGTACTAAGTAACCATACGTAGATAAACAAGTCAATGTAGTTTTTTTTAAAGAGCGTGGAACTTATAACTATTATTAGTTGTGTAGCACGTAATTTGAATATGTAGAATAGACGAATAAAACACAAAAGAAATCTCAGTGGTATTGATTAAGCCGTCATGTAAATAGCTATGTGAAAATGATCCGGCTGTGAAGGAAAAAATGACGAAAAACTATATCCATGCTTTTTAAGAGTAGTATAGATTTATTAAATAAATAAAAAAATATTCGAGTCTCCAACTTGATAGTTCCTACCAAAATCTATTTTTTCTCAGTAACACGATTGTTTAGTCAATATGCTCTATTAATAAAGTTCTTTATTTTTTAGCTTCATTTACAATTATGAATTGAAAAAGAAAATACACAAACTTATAAGGTTTAAAAAAAAAAAATTTCTTTACACCGCTTTACACAAGAAGGATATTTCTCTAGATTTCTATTACGTTTATACATATAATACATATATATTGATAGAAGTCAAAAAATGGTTGGTATTCCAAAGAGTGGGGAGCATAGTGAATAATGTGACAAAAACTTTTAATAGGGGATAAAGTGTAAGAGGCACTATAATGGAGGGAATAAATTGAAATTTACTATTTCCAGCGGGAAAAAAAAAAGAAAGAAATTTACTTCGAGCAAAAAAATAGAAAATAAAAATTTTGGAGAAATGAAAAGTGTAATGAATTGGATTTGGGGTTAAGTTGGGGAGTGGAATGATAATAATTACAACTTGCAAGAAGAAGGGAAAGGAAAGGAAAGGAAAGGAAAGGGGATAAATGAATGATATTCATTCTATATAGGCGGAGGAAGAAAAGAAACGGAAGGGAAGGAAAAGGAAAGGAAGGGAAGGAGGGGCTCTTGGGGAGGGAGGAGGGGGGGCGGGCGGGGGGGTGGTGGGGCGGACATGGAAGGGCTGGCCACGCTGAGGCAGCTCATCGGTCCTCTTCACGACTTCTTTCAACTCTACGACTACTCTTCTCTTCATCACCATCATCATCCTCTTCATCTTCTTCAACAACTCAACAACAACAACAACAACAACAACCACAGGTCTCTCTCTCTCTCTCTCTCTCTCTACCCTCCAAGATCTCTCTCTTTCTCTCTCTTCCTCAGTTTCTCTTCATCACTTGTTTCGGATTTTGTTCTGCTTCTTTCTTCCTCTTAACTTTTTTCGTTCGTTTCTTCTCCTGGATTTCTTGATTTCGAGATTGCTGCTTTTTAGGTTTTTCCTTTCTTTTTCGTGATTTTTATTTCCTCTCTTTTGGATGGAAAATCACGCTTAATTTTTTATTGTCTCCTAAGTGAGCCATTTCAAGCTGGGTTTTTATTTTTTATTTATTTTAAGCTTTTCTTGAATTTTTGCTCATTGATACAAAATTTATGAGTTGGGTTACTCGTTTTGAGAACCCATTTTTGAGTTTTGAGCTGGTTGATTGATTGCTTTTCGTTCTTGGACTTTCTTGAAACTGTTGATTCTTGTTGCGTGACCGCCTCAAAATGCCCCTGAACTAGCTTACTCTTGTTACCAATAATAGGTGACGCTAATTGGGTGACTTATAAAGAAAAAATAGACAATTTAATGCAAAGATCTAAACTTGAATACATTAATCATCACTTAAAATTTTTTATTTTATTTTTTATGTTTATTTAATTTTTATTTTTTGTGGATGGAGAATCATGCTAGGTTGATTGCTAAAAGTGGAAGCTTGAATCTTATTAAGCTGTGGTGTTCCAATTGGGGTTTCTGAAATTCTATGGCTAAAGATCTTATAATTTGTCCTTTCCTTTGTTCTCTCCTGAGACGTGGAAAAAGACTTTTTAAACTAACAAATTTGTTAAAAAACCAATTTATAACTTTGGAGAGAAAATTCTATGGCTTGTCATAAAATAATTGTCTGGCTGTATTACTGTTATTTGGTCCTTTGTTTGAATAGAAGGTTGTGGTCAGAAATAGTAGGCCGTAGGGACACCCTCACATGTGCTCTAGGAATGAGCTTTTTAACTTGGCAGCTTCTTGTTTTTTTTTATCCCATTTGCATATGTTGCCTGGAAACTTAACATGTTGAAAGATGATCCGAGTTATTTCGAGGCGTATCTTAGCCGTGAAAAGTGGAAGGAAGGATAGGAGTGGGAGGATTATTGGAGGAATTGTTAAGACTTATGGTTGTTGGTTGGAGACTAGGAGCGATTAGAGGAGGGATTTGATTAGGTGCGGGTTTCAAATCCTTACATAGCTAGAAGGATTGGGGAAGGAAATCCATTGTCAATCTCTGTAAGAGACAGGTTCTTTCCTTCCTCTTGATTTTCCTCACCTAGGTTGTATATGGTTCCTTCCTATTTCAATTCACTCTTGCCAAACATTTCCAAAGATTTTGGCTTTAAATATCTTTTATCTGGTTGAGAAATTGCGGACAGATAAATTTCTGCAGTGTAATAATTGTGATCCAAAAGGTTGGATCTTTCCTACTGTGTCCAAAAAATCAAGTTTCTGAAATGTTGCTCTGAATGTTCTTTATAGATTAGTTGGCCTTTGGAATAAATATATTTTCGAGACTAGTTGTAAAGATATTACTAATGACGGGGAGAGATGGTCAAGTAGACTTGGGATGATTTGACAAAGTTATACTAGGAAGAGAATCAAGAAAAACTTGTTTGTCACTGGTCTGCTTGGAATTTGGATTTGGTTTGTTTTAAGTAAATGGTCCGTAATGTGTTATTATCTGGTGCTGCTTTCAGTTTGTTCCTATTGACTTTTACGTGCAATATTTTCTAGAAATCCCTGATTTTCGCTTAACTTTAATGAACTGCTGCAGCAAATATCGTCAAGTAAGATGCATATTTATTTCTGCTACTCTTTTTGTGCAGATGGTGCTTTCTCAATGTCGACGACAGCTCTGTAGACGATTATTATAGTTTCGTAATGGCTGCTGAAAGATCTGGGGGCTTGAAGTTATTGGAATCTAACAAGCCTCCACCTTCTAAGAAATCCCGTAAGGAGCGGATTCGGGGTAAATCATCGGGAGTGACCAACACTACTGAGTTTATGGAACAAGAAATTTGGAAAGACTTCCCAGAAGACCTTTTTGAAGCTGTCATTGCAAGACTTCCAATTGCCACATTTTTCCGTTTTCGAACTGTTTGTCGAAAATGGAATTCCGTACTCGGCTCTGAAAGTTTCGCTCAGCAGTGTGCCCAGGTCGAACGAGCCAATCCCTGGTTTTACACCATAACTCATGAAAACGTGACTTCCGGGGCCATCTATGACCCTTCCCTAAAGAAATGGCACCATCCTACCATTTCGACTCTGCCAACAAAGATGATCCTTTTACCCGTGGCTTCAGCAGGGGGCCTAGTTTGTTTCCATGATATTGGGCATAGGAATGATATCGGGCATAGGAACTTCTATGTCTGCAATCCCCTGACTCAATCTTTCAAAGAGTTGCCGGCAAGGTCAGTTAAAGTCTGGTCTCGTATTGCTGTGGGGATGACTCTAAACAAAAGTTCAACGGGTACCAGCAGTTACAAGATCCTATGGGTGGGATGTAATGGGGAATATGAAGTTTATGATTCAATCAGCAACTCTTGGAACCGTCCAGGAAATATGCCCTCGTGTATTAAGCTGCCGCTATGTCTGAACTTTCGTTCCCAAGCAGTTTCCATTGACGGCACCCTGTACTTCATGCGATCAGACCCTGAAGGAGTTGTGTCGTATGATATGGTCACGGGGGATTGGAAGCAGTACATAATTCCAGCCCCACTGCATTTGACCGACCACACACTAGCTGAGTTTGGAGGCCGGATCTTGCTTGTCGGGCTGCTGACAAAAAATGCTGCCACATGCGTGTGCATATGGGAGCTACAGAAGATGACACTCTTGTGGAAGGAGGTTGACAGAATGCCAAACATATGGTGCTTGGAATTTTACGGAAAGCACGTTAGAATGATTTGCTTGGGTAACAAAGGCTTGCTCATGCTGTCCTTGAGATCGAGACAAATGAATCGGTTGGTTACATACAACGTGTTGAGCAGGGAATGGCTGAAGGTTCCCGGGTGCGTCGTGCCTCGAGGGAGGAAGCGACAATGGATTGCGTGCGGTACTGCATTTCACCCATGCTTGACGGCTCTGGCTTGATTAAAGCAGTTCCGTGTTTCTTGCTGCTGAATTTTAGGGATGGTATGTTCACTACCGTATTCCTAATGGGTGGCTGAAAGCTTTAGCATTCAGTTTTATTTCAGCCCAATTTTCGTTATTGCTTTCTTTTGAAGTAGACAATATCATGGGTTTTGGGAGTTCCTCTCTTTTTGTGTAGAAAACTTGATAATAAGTCACGTTGCTTTAAAGACCGTTTACATTTGCTACTTTAATGTCAGCTGTACTGTATGAAAGTGAATCTTCAAATATGTTGGAAATGTTCTTCACAGACTTTCTTTCAACACCTGTTCTTTAAACTAGCTTAAACAATTCAATTTGTTAGGGATGAACTTTTCTTAAACCGCAAGCTTCGTGGATTGTGTCACCCAGAGGTTGCATTTTTTTTTAAATATATATATATATATTTTATATAGGCAACTTTTAAATTTTTTTTAAAAAATTTAATAGATGAGGGACATTTCTCTGCCTGTGCTGGCGGACTTTCATTATCAATCACCATGATTTGAGAAGACAAAAGACGAGCACATGGTGGAAAACAGGCATGAGCCTTCTCGAGGACGCACATCGAGTAGGGGTGATCATTTGATGAGTTCGGAAAAATATTTTAATCTACCCAATCAATCAAAAGTTCTAAAAAATCAACCTACCCAATTAAAGTTGGATTGGATAGATTAGGTATTATTAAAAAAATAATAATAATAATCTAATAGTGTAATTTTAGGTAAGAAATTTTAGGAAAATAAATTATAATTCATTATATGATGTTGTATCCATATGAAGTTGACAAAATTGAAATTAAGAAAATGTGAATTTCTCCGTATTAGGTTTGAGGAAGAACATTGGATTGCGAATTTGTCTCACATTATTGTTGTGGTATCTATGTATATTGAGCTCTTTCCTCCCTTGAGCTAATTTTTGAAGATAATTCTGCCGAAGTTCATTTAACGCATGAGTAGAAAATATAATGGGTCCGCAATAAGATAACAGTGATTAAGAGGAACAATAACGGATTGCTGGCCAGGCGAGAAAGAATCGAGGACGCTCTAGCTCAACTCAACCAATAGCGATGGAAAACAAGAAAGAGAAGCGACCTGCTAATGGAAACAGGAATTGATTTTGGTGGGTGGAACTTTTATTTTCCTTCACTGTTCTCTGAAACATTGGTTTTAGTTTTAACTCTTGGGAGAAAAATGAATATTAATTAAGAAGGAATCCCAGCAATGTTCTGACCTTCTCAAGACTCTCTTCTGTAGTTACATTTCTATCTAATGTGTATAACCTTGTTTTTTGTTTTTTGTTTTTTTTTTTTTGGGGCGAAAACATCACTTATAATAGTAAGAAAAACGAAAAGGCGAGACACCGCCAAAAACAGAGAGTCCGAAAGAACTGCCTGCGGGATAAGGGCCAACGGCACCATAACCTCAATACCGAAAGAGAACGCCCAACAAGCTAAATTATGGGCCATAAAATTAGCAGTCCTAGGGATTTTAGATACAGACCAAGCCAACATGGAGGAAGAAAGATGCATAAAATCAGAAACAGCGTTTGTAATCTCCCAATTCGGGCTAGAGGGGCTCGATTGAATAGCAGCAACAAGGGAAGAAGAGTGCCCTACCAAAAGAAACATAGCCAGAGTTGAAAGAGACAGCAGTCTTGATGGCTAAAACAGCTGCCAGGGCGTCTCCCAAAAGAGGCAAGGACGAATTGACTTTCACACTCACCACCCAAAACGCGAGCGTCCTGGCCCCGAGCTACCGCTGCCACCATAAGCTAAATCCCCTCGCATGGCTGCAACAAAGTTGATCTTTATCCAACCCTGCGGAGGGGGACTCCAGCCAGGTTGGGTTGTTGTGGGGGGGGGGGGGGGGGGGGGGGAACCGGAGCGGGAGGGGGAGCAGAGAGAGCTTCCTTAAAAGTCACGAATGAGAGGTCAATGGCTGGCTTTCTTCGTTTGGACAAAATCCGGCTGGACTCCATTAAACAGAAATCATTGCGAGTCCTCCAAACTGCATCCAATCCAATTGAAGCATACAACAGCAGATTGGAGGACTCAGTTGGCTGGACTTGCCACAAGCACTCGAACCAGCTTGCCATCGACGGTATGGTGGAGGAATCCGGTCTAAGGCCCCACGGGCTGGTAAACCAACTTCTAGCAGCTATAACCTTGTTTTTGCATAGAAAGTTGGGTTTTTACATTTTTCTTTTCTTTAGGTGAGCATTGAGCTGTCTTCACATGTTGTCGTTTTTTGGTTCAGAAAACATCTTGTCGTTTTTTTTAGTTTGTGCAGTTTCAACCTTTTCATTCGATGTCGTTTCAATCAATGCAACGTCGTTTATGCATCAAACAAGAGTTGACTAGGTGGGAAATCTGAAATCACGAGCCATCTAGAAAATTCCAATCCAATCCCACCATACCTCAATACGAGCGTTTTACTTATAGCAGCATAAAGAGATTCATATCGTTGGGAAAAATTGTCTTCCAGGTCTTAAACAGAAACAAAAATATTTAAAAAAAAAAAAAAATGAAATGCAGAATTAAGATGAGAACAAGGGGGTCTATTTATTTAAAACATTAAAGTTCTTCACAACATGAGCAACCCACTAGTCATGTATTGTATACTGATTTCCATCTGTCTTAACAAAATATCATGGTAAAAAAAAAAAAAATTAAAAATTAAAAAAGACAAACGACCACCAAACATCACTCTCCTCGAACCAGGGTAACAAAATTAAGCCATGCCTCCGCTTGTAGCTGTCCTTATTATCTGAAACAGAGCTGTTACACATCACAACACAAAGTGTATCAGCAACTTCTTTACCAAGCAGTACAAGGAAAACACATTCATATACACAAGAATCCATAAAATGGGTGATTTTCTATTTGATCAATCAAGCATATAATATAAAAAAATCTTCAATGCAAATGCTAAATTCTCATCCTAATACTAAGTTTCTCCATTAAAATTCAGTACTTAAAATTAACATAAATGCCAGAACTTATTAACTGGCGTGCTAAATCCATTCACTTTAAAAAAATTAAAAAAGGATTGTTGGGGGGGGGGGGACTTACATGATCCAATGACGACAAAAATGAAGAAGCCAAGAAGTATAGGGCCAACAGGGTAGTCCTTTCCCTTCTTGGAGGTACTCTCAGGCACTGCTCCTCTCTTCATTATGTTCTTCTCAAACCTCTCCACCTTCCTGCCTGCAAGTCGCCTTGATGTTGTCTGCACAACCCAACCTCACATTAAATCAACAATTTTACTCTTTATTCAATCAATTTTAGCCCTAGAAAAACATAATTTTTGACAAAGGGCCGAACAAATTTGAAGATTAACACCAAAGCATACGAGATCTAGCGAAATAACGTTTGGGATTTTGTTATATGGAACAATTAAGGCTGATCTAAAACTACACGCAGATAATTTTATCTCTAGAAATTAATATCAGCACATAAATAATTTAAATTGCGAGATAAATATTCATCTTTCTAGAATTCTTGAGTTCATGATCATGATTTTGAGGGAGCCAAAAAAAAGGAAAAATAGGTAGCCCTCGTCAAATAAATCGAATCGTTCAAAACTACATTAAAAGTAATCAGATCAAACGGACACAAACTAAACCTAAAGCAAATAAACGACGAGATTAGGAAACTAAATCAGAGATCGGAAGGTGAAATCTACCATGGTTACGCAAAGATCCGGTAGGCCGCACGGGTCGGACCACAAAGAACGTCGCAGGCAATTCCTCCTCCGCCTTCTCTTCAGGCGACTTCAATTTCTCGCCCTTGTTTCTCTCTCTATCCTCTCTCTTTCTCTCTCCTCTGTTTGCAAAAATCTTAACCCAGCGAGCTGTCGTTGTCCGTTTTATATACAGGAGAGGGATGAAAGAGAATGATAGCATAACGGACTTTCATCACAGCCTTCCAGTACCATTCGACTTACCACGTAGTTACGGTATACGCGGCGTGTATTTATTGGTTGTCTATGCGCGCGTTGGCTTAGATGGCGTGACAGTTTGCGCCTACGTGGATCTGGATAGCTCACAACTTGAAATGGGTAACCCACTCCGTCCGTCTCATAAACGTGTCAACTACCACGGCACGATTTTTAAATAACACTAATTTAGTTTTCAAAAATAACATTTTTTTTTTTTTTCCAATTCTTCTAGTATTAACGAGTTTAATACCCGTGTTACATGGGCAAGAAAGAAAAAAATAAATAAATAAACTGAATATTATATAATAAAAACAGTTAGTTAAGATAAATATTATAATTATAATAAATATAATTCTTTTCAAAATCTCTTCCAATAATGAAAATTCAAAATCAAAATGACAATAGTACTAATAATAATAAAAATGAAAACAAAAGTAAAAAATAAAAATTCTTCTATAGTCATACTCATTTAAAGAAAAAAATTAAAACAAAAATAAAATAAAAAAACAAAAAAAAGAACAAAAATCTTTAGACTCAAAAAACTAACCCTAACAAAAAAACTATAACAAAATAAAATATATATCTAATTTTCTCCTTTTTTTTTTTACTGTTTTTAAAAAAAAACCTAATTTTTTTTTTCAGATTATATACATGTAAAAACGTTAAAAAAAATTAAAATTTAAAACAAAACAAACAAAAAGACACAAAAAAAAAAAATTTGCATGCAGAATTCTTAAAAAAAGGGTCTTTAAAAAATAGAACAAAAGAAACAAAAAGACACAAAAAAAAAACCTAGAAAAAAAATCTGAAATAAAGATAAAAAGTTTAAAGTAAAAAATAGTTTAAAATAAAAAAAAGACAAAGTGAGCAAAAAACACAATACAACAATAGATCAGAATCTAATGTCTAAAATTTAGCGTAAAAAAAAAAGGCAAAAACAATATTAAGAAAAAAAAAAAAACTCTAAATAGGGGTAAAACCGGCAACACACTGTAGGAAAAAGAAAAGCAACTAAAAAAGATGTGTAAAATGGTAGATCAGTCAAATTCAGCCAAATATGTGAGGACAAAACCGTCATTCCACTTTAGATCAGTCAAATTCAGCACATGGGATAGGGGCAAAATCAGAATTTACTATAGAAATGCAGCTACTATAGACTGTAGCAAAGTACTGTAGCAACACTGTAGATTACTATGCAAACACTGTAGATCACTGTGAAAAAATTAATGTGCATTACTGTAGCTAAACCGTTGAGGGAAAAAAAAAAAGAAAAAAAAACACTGTGCAATACTGTACAAAGAACAATAAAAAGTATATATTCATTTAGTATATTTATATAATAAGCAAGTTACATTATAAAAAAAAAAAAAAAAAGAGCAAGTCACTATAATTTATTATATAATTAAATAAATATATATATATATATATATAACTATTTTAAACTTGAGAGTGGAGATGAGAGAGATTCAAAGTCCACATCTTAAAAATAGAATTATATGTGAGATTATCATTAGATTATCTAACAATGACATAAAATAAAATAATCAAAACCTTATTTCTATAAAAAGATTCAAGTCAATGACCATATGACTATCACCTTTTTAGGGTAAGTACTAAAAATAAAGTGGGGCGTGAGAGCATATATTGGATGCTTAAATTGCTAAATTGTGTGATACAGAAGAAGGAACGAAGTTCACTTCAATACAATCCAACCAACAAGCCTCCCAATTCGAAAAGAGAAAAAGAGCAAAATAGTATTTTTTTGAATAGAGTAATAATAAATTATAGTATAAAATATACTCCGCCGAGTAATTAGAAACAGAACCTAAAAAGCTATTTAAATACAATAATAATTCAATCTCCCTCGAAAGTCACAGAATCAGCCGCTTCTAACCTATAACCAGCAAAATCAACCGCAAACCTAAGGCCGATAGCTTCCCCGAGCTCCTTTGGCACAATCCACCTAAACACAGCCAGTAGAATTTAAAGTGACCGCAACAAACCAGATATGATCTAGCATGACCAAAAACATTAATAGACCATCAAAGAACACAGACAAGGTAAGGATCCAAGGAAGCAAGAAGGTCCGAGAAGGACGAAGATTGTATGATCAAAGTGCGTCATTGACTTGTATCATTAAATATTTAACACTACGTTTTGTGATGCCAAAAACATGTGTGAGATGTGTGTTTATCAACTATTTTTATGATTCAGAATTCTTTAAGTAAATTAATAAATTGGTAAAGACTATTTTTTATTGTTCGACCAGATTAGGCGTAAGTTGTCTCAATCCATGCTGGGAATAGCTGGCACGCAAGTGGGATGTCTTGTGTATTCACGCGTATAGCATGGCTAACTACCTTCTTTTTTTTTTTTTTTTTTTTTTTTTTTTTAAGGATGGGGATTTAAACTGTCTTCTTTCTTTTTCTTTTTTTTTTTAAGAAGGGGATTTAAACCATCCCGTACTCAACATAACATCATATGATATTATCATTAGTTTATATTTGTAATCACTTTAGATATATTTTTTTGTCAACAAAATATAGTTTTTTGTATAACGACAAAAATGAATTGAATCAAATTTCCAACGAAAGAAAAAATAAACAACAAAAAAGGAATCATAAATATCATTAAAAAAAAGAGAGAGAGAAAAAAAGAAAAAAGTGAAACAATGAACCCGAATTTTAGCACTTGATGATAATGAATAAATTTACCAATGAACATGATTCATCGTAAGAACCAAAATCATATTACTATCTACACTATTTCTTTCTCTCTTATCAAAACTAACAAGTAAAAACGGTACAATTTCTAGAAGCAGATTTAAAAGAACATATGATTTCATAAACAGTCAGGTAAAACCTAGAAATTGAGCAAGTACTATATTTATATTTATATAAGGAGGAGAGAGAGAGAGAGAGAGAGAACAGCAACTCATGGCAGATAACAATTTGAAAAGCCTAACATCCTAGAAACAGAGTTCCTTTTTTCAATCTTCAGAGCTGTTCTGTGCTATCTTCAAGTTGCAGATAACAATTTGGTTAGGATTATTAGGAGATCTTTTCCACATTTGATTATTTTGAGCTAAAATTTGCAGACTCCCAACAATGTGAAGGTGTTGATGCTGAAAAATGACGAGTTACTTCTTGATAAATTTCAGACCAGGTCAATAATTATATCGAAGCAAAGCTCACATGAATCTAAATACTCAACCAACTTGGTCTTTTTCGGTATGATCCACCCACCCATCTTTATTCGATTCCTCGGAGTTTTCTTCGATAATTATTACCTTCGGATCTTCGGAACATCCCTTCTCTTCTTTGCTAACTTCATTGGAATTATCTGTCATTTCTTTGTCGCTAGATTTTTCAGCATGACCTACTTCGCTATTTTCCTTGGCTTTTTCATCAGTCTCCATAATCTCTTCTTCTTTAACATCTGCTATTACTTGAAGAAGTTCCACGGGAGTGGCAGCTGGATCCAGCTCTCGGCAACCCTTTGGAGCATTCGGAGCTTCTTGACCCGTGAGAAGGTACGAAGGGACGTGATGCGAGAACCGGAACATTTCTTCCCTCGGAATTGATTTGACCTCTCTAGGGTCCAAATGCCGGTGAAAAACTGTCTTGAAACCGGCTACTTTGACAAGGGGGGTAACGGTTACCCCTAGTTCCTCAGTATAGTCTTCAAGCACCTCCACCATGTTGTACTTGTGTATTACTTCGTCCGCTGTCAACTCATTCCAGTCAGGCGACCAATTCCTATAAAGAGCCCAAACTTCTCCCTTCCTCGGATATATACAAATAACCCCACGTGCGCCTTTTGACCACCTAACCTTGTGAGAGAATGAATTCAGCGAGTTATTGATTTCATATCTGCCTACACGAAAATCTCCGCATGTTTTTGAGAAACCCGAAGCAACCCAGTTTAGCGGGCCCAATTCACTGTTGGTTTTTGAGTTGAGCCAACTGATCTGCATTTTGAATGGATTAGAAGAAATGACACTATGAATCAGGGCATAATAACGAGGCATCCCGTCATCACCATCGTATGCAGCCCACACCTGATTTTCTCCAAAAGACCTTTCAGTTCGATCCTTGTCAAAATCATGAAAATCTGGATCCGGAACATTTATCGACATTGTTTCCACTCTTTCTGCCACCAAGTTGGCACCAGACACGCCAAGAAGTTTCCTCGAACATTCACCAAGATCCGTATCCACTGGCTCTCTACAGTTGCTCTGATCAAGCCCAGTATCATTGTTTCTCAAAGATTTTTCTTCTCCCTCGTTTGCTTTGGCATTCCGATTCCCCTCCTCGTTGGCTGCAGGTTTGCTTACAGCAGCTGAGCTCCATTCATCCAGTTTCTTGCGTATTTCCTTCTTGGCCTTCTCCATTAATGCCTTCTGAAGTTCAAGCTGGGAGATTTCTCTTGTGATACTGCCCCTACCACTTGCAGCATTAACATGCTTAGACATGAAAGAAGCTCCTCCGGCTTTCCCACTCATCTGATGGTTGCCTGCACTGACATCATCTATACCTCTTCTTCTCTTTGCAGCATTAGCTTGCCCTGTAGACGAGCTACCGCTTGTCTTCTTAGAGGACTGTTGCTTCTTTCGCATAGCTTCCTCTCTTTTTGCCGCTGCCTGCGCTTCCTCACGTTCTCTCTTCACTTTCTCATAGGCTTGCTGAACCACACTTGCAGCTTGAGCAGCACTAGAACCAGCTGTTTTTGAGAATGGACCCCACTGAAAATTGTTTTGGTTGTGCGTATCAGTACCACTGAACCCTCCGGTTCCTGCATTTGAAGAGCCAGTACTGTTCCTTCCTGAATTAAATGCGTTTTTGTTAGCTGTTTGATTGTTCGAATTCTGCCGTTTTTGTGAAAATTTCCATGGGGCTGCAGGTTTAGAACCATTCGAAGGAGGCGGGGCTGTTTCTACGGCAAAAAAAGGCTCATGGCAATTGGGGCAAAGTAGATTATGATTGAGATAAACTCTGAGGTACTCGTATTGCATCTTGCACCGATGACACACTGTCCAAAAGGTATTGTGTTTCGGCTTATGAGTTGGAACAGGTGTTGAGGAGTGCCCTGGTCGAGAAGCAGTACTTTTCGGAGGCTTTGTGCTAGATTTTGTGCTTTTTGTGGAAGCATGGCCATTCATCCCCGGTGTTGCTGATGACCCCCCACTTGGTTTCGGAACTTTCTGCTGCGCAGCCTGCGTTTTTGCATTTCTTTTCTGGTCATAGGCTACCCTCTTCGCTTTCTCCGACAACAAAGTCCAGGCCTCAGAAATCAGCTTAAAAGCACCATCAGCTCCTATGGACTTGTTCTTATCAGGATGAAGCATAAGAGCTAACTTCCTATACTGTTTCCTAACTGTCTCGTCATCCGCTTTCTGATCCACACCGAGTATCCCATACCAATCCGCTTCCCCGTTTATTTTGTTCTCAGCAGAAATATATACATCAAGGGTGGACAACATTTGCGGAATGCCTTCAAGCCCGGGAAACAGAGTTTGAGCCTTCAAAGCAAACTTTTTCGCGCCGGTAACATCCTTTGCAGCAAACTTCTTTTCTGCAATCTCTTTTGCCCTGGTGGCCTCATCTTTATTGCACTCCATTTCCCCAGCCAAATCTCCTTGTCTGGCTTATTATCAGTTTGTACTATTGTCAAAACAAAGGCCACTGCTTTTTTTTTCTCACAACGCACAGCAACCCCACAACACGGCTCCACAAATTCTGGGTTTTTCCATGCCTCAATAGAAAATAGAAAATCCTATTCATCAAAGGAAAAAAAAAAAAAAAAAAGAACGGTTCATGTAAACAAAACTTCCATTAAATGAAATAACACAGACATCAATATAGAATCAAATTAATAATAATAACAAACCCTTTTGAAGTACACCATTAGTACACATAATGCAAACGAGAATATATTTCTTTGCAGAATTACCATCTCTCAGAACGTAAGACCGGACTCCGAGAAAGCAATTATCTCATTAAAACCAAATCCTAAAGTACAAACATTTTTGAAACCGGAATTTCAACCATGCAACAACAAGAAAAACACCAAATTTATATACTTTTACGAAAATAAACGACCTCAGAGAGAAATTCTTTTTTCCGAAATGGAAATGCAAACGAAAATATAGTTCTTCGCATTAATTTCCCTATTTTACGGAACAAACAAACGAAATTGCGAGCAGAATCCAAATAAACAACAACAATTCCGTCCATGGATCTACGTAATCAACTCAAAAATCGGGAATTTGGTAATCGGAAAAAGAATTAAAAAAAGAAAAAGAAAATCGTCGGCAAAACCCTAGAATCGGCGATGAAGTGAAGAAAAAGGGAACGGTTTAGAGTGAAAAGGAAGAAGGTGAAAATGGGTTAGGATTACCGTGGTAGGAGAAGAGTGTCGCTGTTGGCTGAGAAATTTGAATCACAGAGAGCCACCATGGACGGACCTCCATCACCAATTTTTTTCTCTTTTTGGCCCCTCCTTTCTCACCCAAATCTAAAAAATCCCCAAAACTGGACCTTTTGTCAAAACTTCTCTCACAGCCTAAGATAAAAACAGGGCTTCCCAAATTCCATCCCAATTAAATAAAATCATTCATTATTTATATTTTAATAAAATTAAATAAGTAAATAAATAACATAAATAAACACAGTATGGGCTTTGGCTCGTTTATAAAGTATTTTTCTTAACCCTAACTCCACACCCCTTTTTCTCATTGGTTGGAAACTCTCACCATGGTTAAATTTTAACTATGGTTTGCAAAGCAAATTTATTTCCCATGTTACTTTTCTTAAAACATACTTTGATGGCTAAACTTTTTTTTTTTTTTTTGGCCTTTTTATTCATCCAAATACCTTCGACTTAAGATTTTGCATCTATATTCCGCTGAAATAAATCGTATCGATGTTTTGCATATGTAAATATCAAATCACGTTAAATTGATATTAGAGTTAAAACAAATATAAAATTAACTTAACTTAATAAAGATTTAATTATACGATACTAACGGGATACTCTTCTTACCCTTTCCAAAATAAAAACACTCCAAAGAATAAAAAGAAAAAAAAAATCTCCAATGTAACCCTTTGGTATTTATGCAACTCCATTTGCCCATGTTAGTTCCTTTTTCTTTTTCTTTTTTTTCTTTTTTTTTTATCCTTCTATTAAAAGATACTACCATCTCTGTCTTTTTTTTTTTTTTTTCCTTAGGTAGTCCTTCTTACAAATGAAGACTTCCTCATATATATATATATATATATATATTATACCACGTAAAGTGCAATAGCAAAAAAATAAAAAAATAATAATGAAAAAGAAGAAGAAGGAGATTTCATGGTTCATTTTTTGCTTGGTGCTCTAAAGATGTGATGCTTTTGTTTTGTTATTCTCATCAACAGCTGCAAAATAGATCCAAACATACATACCAACAACTTTCTAATTGGGGGTCCCAAAAACAAACAAAAAAAATCTTTCTAATTGGGGTCCAAATTCCATCTGGGTCCAGCAACAATTAAAGATGGGCGTGGAACCAAATGAGGCCCTGACCAACTGACCAGTTGGACTTGCTACATCTAGAAATTAGCAAAAACGGATTATCTAAGCCCTTAAGGTCAGTTTATGTGTTTAACTTAAAGCTAGCTTCTTAATCCCATTCCAAAATAAAAATACAAGTTATCACTTATCACTTGTTATCACTATTGATTTTATCATTCGTAGTGATTGACATACAAGAAGGTGGTCTCAATTAAATCTATGATTAGCTGAGAAGATTTGACGATAATGGAAATTCAGATACATTTTAAGTTGTTTCTTATTGGGAAAAACCAACTCAAGTACATATATATCTATACATACAGAAACTTATATTCTAGTCCTCACGAGAGAACCATACTTTTAACGTATTATATAATTATTATATATATTAATGTTGAGAAATATAACATGATAATATTAATTATTTAATATTGTACTGATGTTTAAAAAATGTAGCATAAAAAAATGAAATTAATAATAACACACTATTATTACACTATTTCAAACATTAAGAACATGTAACATAAAGAAAATTATTGTCATCTCAGTATTTATTTTCTCTTTCCATATCAATATTATATTCAATATGTTTCTCAGTTTAATGTTCCATTATAAGGATGGTGTGATCAAATACAAATAAAATCAATTCATCTTGAGCACAAAAATCACGAGATTTCCATGCCACCATCAACGCCATTAATTCCAAAATAAATAATCAGGTAAATAAGCTATTTATATATATATATATATATATATAAATGCTCATTATATTGTTGCACGCCAATGGACAATGATCATCCAAGCGAACTCTACCTATGACATATACATATTCGTACACACACCCACACGTTAGTATATATACACATATATACGCATGCATATGAGCACATGCCCATCATTTGCTTTTAATAATTTGCTATTTAATGCTTCCCAATATAGTTCAGCAATGTAAGGACTAGATATAGGCTCCGGTATTGAAAGGGAAGTTGTACTGCGTGGAGAGCGAAACTTCAAACTATATAATGCTGGTCTTGGACTCTTAGTTATATAAATGGTGACAAAATATGTGAATTTTTATAAACATACTAATAAGATTGATGATAAATAAGTACGAGAAGTGATACATTAATTCATTTAGAATGTTAAACAAAAATTGATGATATATTATGTTAAATTTATTCTTATACTTGACTCGTTTGAAATGAATTGTTCAGAAATATTTATGTTGAATTATAAAACGATCTCAAAAGTCTCTATATATAATAGTTGCATGGGTTAAGCCCCATCATGATTTATTAACCTTATATTGAGAATTTGAAATTATTTGGGGATTGAAAAATCAAGCTGTGAAACTATTCTAGACAATTTTCAAATAGCTCATATCAAATGGCAAAATGAGCAACATTTTAATCAGCTGGCAAACCAAGGACAGGTAGACTTAACTTATATTATATAGTTTTATAAACATTAAATCCATTACATTTTCAATAAACATATGACCTAGCTAATATAGCAATTAAAAAAAATTACGTGTTAGAACTAATAAATAAACATTACTAGTCCTATTGCTTTCCGGCATCAACACCTGGATCCAATTAGTTTGCACCACATCTGGGCCCTCAATAATGTAGAGTGGTCAAATTTTATTTTCCCTTTCTTGTACTCCAACTAATCACATAGATAGTTTCAAAAGAAAACACTTATTAATTTTATCCCCTAATGTGTCAATCGTACATGATATAAACGTGGTTGAAAAATAAAATAATTATTACTAGGCTACCTATATGATGGAGTATCTATACATTTTTTTTTTTGGACGTTAAATCAACATGAAAATTATAGCAGACACAAGTAACATACACATTTTAACGAATTACAATAAAGATATGATATGACAACTTGTATCCTATTTTTAAAAATTAAAATAAGAAGGACAAATATACAACTTAGTTGAGGAAAATAAAATTAAAAAAAGGTCACCTTTCTCTTATGAGTTTGTATGAATTTATTCTTCTAATTTTTCAACTTCCAATAATCAAATTGGAGTCTTGTAGAGATTTTAGAGTCCTGCATCCAATCCATTCTCTTCTTTAACCCCTCCACACAAATTACTTAAAATTCATCTACTAATCCTCTCACCTCTAAATATCTTATTCTACATTTTCCTCCTACCAAACAAGGTCCAAGGCCGTTTAATTAGAGAGGAAATTAAATATGAAGGAAGGAAAGATAAATAATCTAGGGATCACGAGGCAAATAAAGAGGAAGGAGAAGATATTTCTCATTGTGTTGTATGAATTACCTCTTACACTGGGGATCAAAATTTGAATCCGGTAAATAATTTTGAATCTCTTAATGTAATGTATAATAAAGACATTACTTCAGTTCTCCGTATTTAAAAACACCCTAAAATAAAGTATAACAGTTCGAATCTTAGACCACGCCACAGTGCATGAGTGTAAGAAGTGATATCATTCCGCCCACCCACAATGGATTGATCCCCTCCCATACGTGTGTGTGTGTGTGTGTGTGTGTATCCTCACTCCCATCCACCCTTTTCACTTATCCTATCCAACCAAACAATATCAAATTAAAGTGGGTTGGGCATGAAGAGAAGTTTTGTAGTAGTACTGGTGTAGTCAATAATGAGACTAGTTGGCTTTAGGGGGTGGGAAAGTCACCCTCAATTTGTGTTTCAATTGTGTGATTGAAAAGGAAGAATTATGATTAGTACTACATATCCATGATGAGGCAGCCACAGCGCACTACCCCATTTACTTGGGGGGAGGATATATTCCTCATCCCTCTCAACTCTCAACATTGAACTTGGCCTTTTTGTAAATTCTCTGTATTATTGTGGTCCAAATTTTCACATATAATTGGTTGGTAAATTCCAATTTTTATATATATATATATATATTTATATGTATAGTATTGGGCACATTTTTTTGCTGTCAAATGATTTGATAAGTTAGGAGTTAGGGGGGGTAGTAGGGTGTTTCTCTCCTAGCTACTTGTTGGTCGTGTTATTATATATTCTCTTTTGCTTTTCCTCTTGGCTGATCTGAAACCTTAACAATGATTGAAATGAACCCTTTTTTTTTTTTTTTTTTTCTTTCACGACTTGCAGATTTATGACCAGAATTTGGAGAACCCATTTGAGTTCCATTTTCAAACTTTGCTCAATAGGCCGAGAAGGGTTCCTTTTTGAAGAATTTATCAATATAATACGAGAAAATACTCTATCAACATTACATTGTTTCGAATCGTAAGTGTTTTTAGATTTTAGTGATTTCGTGTATATATATATATATATATATATATATCTAACGTTCATAAATACACGATACGAAAAGATATGTAACGCGTTGTTTTATTTTTATTTATTTTCATGTGACAGCTTGTTGAGGATACGCACTTCACAAATTGCTTGAAAGTGCTTTCCCTCGCTGGCCATATCATATAAATCTTCCTCAACTTATAAAAGACACGGGGTAAAAGCAAAAGGTTTTCCTTTTCGTTTTCTCGCTGTTCTGATCTCCTCTCCTCGTTTCACCGTGGGTGGCCACGCCACGCGGCCTTGTCTTTTTTCCTCCCCCACCCCCCCCCACCCCCGTCGTTTCCCCCCCCCCCCCCCCCCACCCCCCCACCACCCTGCAATTGAGAATAAGAAGAGGAAAAAATGAATTTAATAAAAGAAGATAATAATTGTATTGTATTCTATTTTGGAAAAATCCTCTCTGACAACTATTGTTGTTTACATGTAATCCTGTTTCCTAAGACAAATTCACGTGGTTCAAAACTTAAAAAAATAAAAAAACAAGCATTGTCTAGCTTTATGTGGCATTCTTTATGTTATGCCCTGTTCTAGTATGGTTTTGAGTGAATAAGCACAATTCATCCGTGTCTACATTGTATGAAAGCAAGTTGGTTTACGGTTCAAACCCAAGTTAATTTTTCGACAAAAAGAAAAAGAGTTACTATGTTAGTAATTTTTAATTATTAGATTAATTTTTTAACAGTTTTATATATAAATACATTATAAATTTATAATGCAATATATAAAATTAATTGTATTTATTAATTAGACCGTTGAAAAAGACGAAAGCTAATTTAACTTGTAATTCTTTTCGATCAATTGTGAAAAAATATGATTGCCACACTAATTTTGTTTTAAAGCTTATCATCTATAGATAACAAAAACGAAAATCAGCCGTTGGAATTTTGTTTGGTATAAAGTGTTTTGAAATCGAGAGAAACAATACTTCGAGATATCACCCTTTGGAAAAACAACAAGCCTTATAGCAATGTTTTTGTCCCCTTAAAATCCCAACATGACCCATACCAAAAACATCCTATCAAAAATTTTTTTTTAATAGAATATTAAATCATGTTTTTAGACCTACCTTTCAAAACTTTTGGAATACAAATCAAAATAACTACTATTTTTCTAAAGTAAACTATTTTTATTAGGTTAAACTTGACATGTATTTTCTTATAATTTTATGATTTGTACCGTATTTTTAAAAACGCCAACTATGTGCTTTTAATTTCATGCTTTCCTGCAAAAAGATCAATTTAACATATATCGAAACACCTTACTTTTAACAAATTTGGTCAACCTTAAGGTTAAATAAGTCTTCTTGCATATTAAAGTTTGACTAAGTTTTACAAAAAAGAAAACAGGTTTTTAAATGAAAGTAGAAGATATAGAAGGTGGTTATGCAACACTATGATGAAACACAAAGGAAATTTAGGTATTTATCTCTATTTTTCTTTTTCTTTTATCATATATATATATATATATATAGAGGGAGGATCTGCTATGTGGCACTATCCCTTTACCTCATTTGTAACGTAACTTATATTATGTTGTGTTAATAAAGTGATTTAGGTGTAATATTTGACTGTAATACTTGTCTTTTTCATCAATATACTATACGACAGAATCTAAAGAGGAAGTTATGTATATGTATATCAATTAGTTGTTGTAAGTTTCTAAATAAAAATAACAATAAGTATCACATGATATACGATACGTTTATAAGACATATTCACGTATATATATAATATGTGTGTTGTCCAATTATCGGACGTGCGGTAAGAGAGAGAGAGAGAAAGATATGATATAACCTGAGAAGTTATATCACAACCCACTTTTTCTTTCATCAGTATCGTTTATTTTCATATTCAATAACCTTTGTATGTGTCCGATAAAAATAAGTTGTCGAACATGAAAGTAGACATGTATATAAATATATATAAATTGATCGAAACAGACGTCCTCGTGGTTCCATCATTTTTAATATGCAGTACTCGGCAGAGATGAAAATGATGTTGTAGGGTACTACGCAATGTGTGTTGCAACACTTGGGTAATTATTTTCCCTTAACACGTTTCTGCTGCCAACCGCATTACTCAATACCGTCAGTGAATTTATTGGTCCCTGTCTATGTATATCGGACAATAACCCAATATCTCTCCTTTCTTCTTTTTTCTCCAAAAAAAAAAAAAAAAGAGTATTAATGAGTTTCATTCAATCTAACTGCTTTCACTTTCAAAAAAAAAAAAAAAAACTGCTTTCATGGCAACAATAAAGTTTCAGTAGAATCAAATTTTCTAAAGAATGAAATGGTAGATTTTTTTTTTCTTATGACATGATTTATGAGAAATTCACATTATGGATAAGTTTTAGATTCTTTATCCAATTTAAATATCGGATTTAATGCGGCATTAATACACTTAAAAGTTGGACACATAAAGATCGCCAATTTAAAATCAAGATAGCAAGTTATAATTACAAAATTGATTTCCACTTTTAAAATAACGACATAATAGATAATGTTTGCTTTCTTTACATTTGAAATGCACTTCACTATTTCCTCCAAAAAAGGAAAAAAAAAAAAGAAAAGTACTTCACTATTGTTTAAAAAAAAAAAACAAAAACTTCATAGCATCGTAACAAGTAACAACAACACTCATTATAAACAGGCATTATTTTTTATCATAGGGTATGACAAAAAAAAAAAAAAAAAACAGGCATTATTTTTTATCATAGGGTATGACAAAAAAAAAAAAAAAAAAAAGAGGGGTGTTTGGGTGATGAGTTTAAACTCATCACCATCAACTCAATTTTTGTCTTTTTCTCTAAAAGTTTTTGTCTTTTCTGAAAAAGTCAACCAAAATCACTATTTAAACTTACAAATTTCAACTCAAACTCATTCACCAAACACCCATTTAGTGTTGTATCAATAGGATTTTGTATTTTTAACTAACTGTCAGATTTGCATTAGAAATCATCCGTTTTGCATATTGATGTGATTATGATATATTTAAGGTTAAAAAACATATATTATCGAAAGTATCCTCTACCGTAGGAAGAGCATTACAATTAAAAAAAAAATTTAATATGAAAATTGTAAAATTATTTATGGTAAGACATTAATTATCATCAATTGGGTTTAAAGTCTCGGACCCAAAGAACTGGGAATCCAGTTCCCCCCCCCCCACCCCACCCTAATGTTAGAATGGTAAGGGCTATTCTTTCCTGATTGGTGTGTGATATTAAATTCAAAAGAATAATTAAAATAACAATAATAATAAAGAAAAAGGAGCTTATGATTGGTGTGGTTATTGTGGTGTGAGTCATTCAAGAAAATGAAACACAACTAAAACTATAAGTGATTTGACGGTCCCTGCGGGCGCTTAGCTTAGGCATATTCCCCCAAAAAAATAATTCCTAGTTTTGACATGTGTTAAATTAGACGGTGCATGTGATATAGAGGTTAGATATTGTTAGATAATTCTTTAAATAATACAAATACCTTTGTAATTTTTAATTTTTTTTAATATTATAAGTGTTGTTTAATTTAAATTCCGTTGTTATGATCTACAACCGTATAATTGGATTGCCTCATTATAAATTTGTCGTCTTTTTTTTTTTTTTCTCGATAATTTTTCTATAAACTTATGAGCAAAAAGTACAAAACTTGATAAAGGATATAATTTTCTCAGTAAAATTGTAACAAATTATCTATTTTCCTTCATTTTTAGGTATAAGATAATATTAAAAGATATAAATGATAATTAACACTATATACACTAATAAATAATATGTTCACAATATAAAATCTATAGATGATATTCACTTTTTTTTTATTAAATGTGATGTTCACCTATGTTTTAAAGTATTTTTCTTTTGTATATATGTAAACGTATAAATTTGGTGTTGAGATGTTGGATTAGAGGAAAAGGAATAAGATTGGCAAATTCCCACCAATGGGATAACGTGGCATTTGGAAACATCTCCATCACGCAGACACATAGTGGGGGCTTCTTGGTCCACCAAGGAAAATGTTCCGTGAACCGATTTTCTCCATTATTTAAAACCCCCAAGTGATTGAACCATTTGAATTGAATTGTTATTTTAAGAAAAAATAAATTATTAAAAAAAAAAATTTGGTTAGTCCTTACATTCCTCATTTCCTTCAATGGCGTCCTTCCACGTTTGCACGCATCCGACGGTGCTAAGCACGCTGCGGTCGGATTTACGATCGTGCCCTTGGCATCAATTGAATTGGCTATCGTACATTGCTTTCCATTTGCTACAAGACGAGTAAAATTTAAAAAATTCAAAAATTAAAGATTAAAGAATAAAGAATAAAGAATAAAGAATAAAGAATGAAAAGAAGTGTGAACAAGGAAATACATTAATGGTAAAGACAAATGCCACAAAAAGTTGAGGAGAATAACCAATATTTAAAATCAATTTTGTAGCTGTGATTTAGGTTGGTGCCATAACAATAGAGTTTGTGACGTAAGAGAATTATATATTTTCATCAAAATACGAGCAAAAATTATTAGATTTTAATGAGATGCTTCATTGATGACTTTAAAATCTTTATTCCCCCTTTGTTGACGACAGCATCCCACAGGCTGTATGTTTCTTACTTCCTATGAGCCCTCTACAAATATATAATATTATATATATATATATATATATTCTAATAAAGAGAGAAAATTTCATGAAATTTTAATAGTAATTACAGTTTTAAACCGTTAAAGATTGCATAAATTTTATTGAAACGAAAATATATCTAAAAAATTATCAGATTGTGATGAAGTTCTAAAAATTAAAAGAACAGCGTCATTCTAATTTTAAGGTAGTAGCCAGGATAATTTTTGTAATCAATTAAAGAAATTCTTGATATTTTTGTTCTCTAATTGACTTATAGGTATTTTTTGTTTGTTCTTATGCAAGAGAACCAGTATAGAGTACGTTCATTGTTTTTTTCCCCCCTTTTTGAGGGCATTACACATTTCATGTCGTTTTCTTCCACGTTTTGTGTTCTACAACTTTATGTTAATTTAATCTTACCCAGTATATTTAAATATATATATATATATATATATGAGTTTGAATTGTTTGGGCTTTGGACAAACTTTCGTCGGGTTCTATAAAATATTGTTATATGCTCTCTCCCAACATTTTTTTTAACTTGATTTTTTTTTTTCCTTCTTTTTCCTTAGGAGGATAGTTTTGTACTTAATGGAACCTTCCAAATTAAGTACTTTGAAAGATTCAATAATCTTTTATATGTTGAAAGATTCAGAACATGTTCCACTTATATTTGTATACAGTTAAATACACGACAGGAGCCTAATATATATATATATATATATATATATTTGGTATTAAGTACTTGATTAATAAAATCTTTTTCATTTTTTCAAGCAGAAAAGTTGAATTATCCTTTTATTTTATTCCGAAACTAGAATTTGAAAATGGAATGCGCGTGCACACCTGTTAATGAAAACATATTCAAGAATTTTAGTACTTTCAAATATTAAACAAAATTATTTAACCAAAATTCTTCTCAACGGATAACCAAAAAAAAAAAAAAAAGAAGAAGAAGAAGATACAAAGCGTAAGTAAACAAATTACCTTGGTTAAGACAAAACTATTATAAAAGATTGCGATTGGACAAATTACGATGGTTATAAGAAAAGTTCATGACGTTATGGAGTTACAGATAAATATATATTTGAATGTATATATATGCATAAATAGAGTTCCATTCATAATTTGAAATGAAATGACACAATGATGATGTAATTGAAATTGATATTTACGTCCTTAAATGTCATATTTTGATGATACTTATGATAAGGACACAGTACACTTATTATTTTGATATTTCGTGTTCAAAACAACCTAACCCACGGTACCAAGAACCAAATTAAATAATCAATATAAACCAACAAGAATTCTACAGACACCATATTTATCCCGTGGTAGCTTGTCGTAAATATATATTTTTAATAAATAAGCTTCTTTTTTCTTTTACAAAAAAAAAAAAAAAAAAAGAACAAAGGACAAAGAAGTAAGCCGGTTCGTCTTCCATCGTGGATTCCACCGTTTTTTTTGGTATTAATTTATAGGAGAAATGAGAAATTTTGTTTTAAAACCGTGCAAATTTAGACTTTGAATCAAATTATATTATAATTACATTTTTTTTGTTACTATATAATTTTAATATAATTTGATCGATATATTGATAATATATCTAAGGAGAGTTTGGCATAATGGTTCAAACCATCCAACTCAAACTTTTTTTATCTTTCTCTCAGAAAGTTTTTTATCTTTTTAAAAATTTAAAAAATTTACTATTGAAACTTAAAAATTCCAACTCAAACTATTCCACCAAACACCCTATTAGTTTGTGTTTGATTTGCTTGTTGGAGATGAAATTTATAAGTTGGAGTTGGTTGACTTTTCAAAAACTAGTTATAAATTTTATTGAATTTTTAATAAAAATAAAAATTGATGTGAAAAAGTATAATTTAATTAGAGTTAAACTTGAATGTCAAATAAAGTTTTATTCTTTATTCTATCACATAATTCTCCTTATTTATAAACTGAAAACATATTTGTTGGTGTTGGAAAATCACACAATATTATTACAGCTGTGCACAAGAATCGACGAGTACTCCGCTTGGTAAGCATAGATAAAGAAAGAGAAAAGACATAGAAAGAAGATATCAGTTGGGTGTTTGTCAAGGACTCTTCCATACTCAAGTTAGAAAGCTGAACAAGAAGGCAAGTCGAGGGACTGAATAACAGTAGGCAAGAGTGACCGTACCTCAATGAGCTTAGTCGCTTGGTATTTCAAAGGTGCACTGTAGGGCTAAGTATAAATCCGATTTGACCAGTTGGTCTAGGATGTGCTAATCTGATGTCGTGTGTCCCTATTCTCATCATGTTGAGAATTTCATTACATAAAACACGAGGAGATTACCAATTATTGTCGGGCACTTGTTGGAAAGTGAGGCGTTGAGTCCCTAACATCTAGAACATGCCATCGATGACCTTATTTAAGTCATTCTTGTTTGATTATTATGTGTTCAAATGGATTTGAGCAAGGTTTAAAATGACATCTTTTAAGATTACTTTTTAAGTGATATATCAAAATGACGTGTCTGAACACTCTGATCCACTCATAATATTTTTATAATTAAAAAAAAATACATAAAACTATGTCGAAGTATAGAAGCTAGACAAATCAATTTAAGGAAATATGTTTCTAGACATGCTGAAAGTGAATATGTTTTTAACATAGAACAATTTTTCTACAGAGCCGGCCAAATAATGTACATCTAACTATGAAGTTTTCCACTATAAGGACAACATAGCAGAATCCTTACAAGTAAGTACGTTCTATTCATACATAAATTTTATCCTAGAAACAGCTCATTCTATAGATCCAATAAAATAGATATTACTTGATATTAATTAGCAATTTTTAAATCAGTCTCTACATGTGTGTATGTATATAATACATAAATATATTTGCCTTGATCAATCTATTCTGAAAAGTTAAAACTACTTGAGACAATATAGATCATGTTATATATGGGAATTATGGCTGGTTTTTAAAACAGTGGGATTAAAAAGTTAAGAACCATTTAAGATTTCTTGCCATCTGTCCTTCTTAATTTAAGAAATTACTAAAAAAGTTTTAAACTTTGTGTTTTCTAAAAAATCTTTTTTCTAATTGAGATCCTTCATGAAAACACTCCAAACTAAAATGTCTTCAAATTTCTAATTCTGTCCGCTAATTTCAAGAAAAATAAACGGCTCTGTTCCGGAAACTACAAATGTATTAAATACCGTTTTAGAGAACAAAATTTAAAATAAGGAAACATCTATTGACATCTCTCAGTTTACTTTCTTCACCCTCTTTCTTAAATTATACCCCAATTAAAATTTAAATATCCATTACTATTTATTATACCAAACCCCTCTTATTATTCCACAATAATCCATAAAATTTAATTCTATTTTTTAACCCTTTTTGCACCCCATCAATCAACAAATAACCCCTATTTTTTTTTTTTTGGCAATTCTTTTTATATCATTTATTGTTTTTCGTATTTTTTGACTTTTTTTTTTAAGAAATTCAATTATTCTTTTTTTTTCCTTTCTTATGAAGTTTGTTGTTTTGAACGCGGTAGACATGTATACATACATATATAGATAAAGTCGTTATACAGTTATTTATCTTTATACAATAATAAAATCGTTGTTATATATATGTATTGTAAGTTATGGTTCATAATTTTCTTGTGAAATTAGTTGTACTGGAAAAGATAAATAACAAGATATAACATAATTTTTTGATGATTCAATTTGTTATTCCATGTATCAAAAGCAAGATGATTAATTTGTTGGAAATCCACTAAATTTTTAGGATAAAAAAAAACATAGTTTTTACTTAAATGATAAAAAAAATGTTTAAAAATAAAGGGTTATTGATTGATTAATATAAAAAAAGATAAAGAGTATAATTAAATTATAAGTGTTTTTTTTAAAGAATAATTTTAAGCTGGGTGTGATAAGTAATAATGGATGTTTAAATTTTAATAAGTGGATAATTTAAAAAAGAGATGAAAAAAATAAACAGAAGGATGTCAATAGACGTCTCTTAAAATAAATATACTTATATATTACCTTCCACACCAACTACAACCTGTTGTTGCCGACCAAAACCGAAATTAGAGGGAAAAAATAAGTCATTTTTTCTCTCTCTTTTTTTTTTTTTTTTTGGGACCAAACAAGCATTTTATAGTATATTATATATTCATATTTAATCTATATATATTTGTTGTGTGTTTGTTTTTATAGGAATATATATTTGTTGTGTTGTCATTTGCTAAATGTGACATGGTATTTCGTGGTAAAAATAAATAATAAAATTTATCCATTAGAAAACGCCTACAAATGGTGACTTAACTGTCTAAAATTTTTAACAAATATAATTGAAGTGGTATTATATCTTTTTGACACATTAGAAAAATTAATCAGGTGTGTCTTGCTTATTACAAGACTTGCAAATATTGCTTCTCAAACATTAAGGACATTATGATATATTTAAGGAAATAATAAATGAACAATGTCTTCAATGCCAATGATTTTCGAGTCGTACATGGCATGTAATTATTTTCATAAATAAGGATAAGAATTTATTATGGATTTAAATTTTATAGGATTACTACTTAAATTTTACTTTTTACCTCTCAATGAAAAAGGATAAAGTGGTCCAATAAAAAATGTCTTAATCAAGGACATGCCGATGTAGAATGTTGAGATGGAGGTCACTTTCTTCAAGTCGAGCTTCAACAAGCTTTTTATACAAGTGCTGGCTATTTTTTTCCCCTTATCATTTTTTTTTTCTTTCTTTTTGAGTTAAATGAAGACAGATCATTCTGGTTTTCTTTTTTTGGCAAACGCCTACAAATGGTGACTTAACTAATTTTGAGCACCAATAGATGAAAAAGTAGACAACTTGAAGAAAGAAACAACAATTTGCAGATAAGGAAAGAGATGGAAACAATTGGAGCTTCTTTTTTTTTTTTTTTGATAACTTGAGTTGAGAATTTTGTAGCAGGATTAAAAAAAAAAAAAAAAAAAGAGAAGAAATTACTTAACAAAATACACTCATGTCTATTAAAATTTATATTTCATTAATTTATACATATCAATTTTGTTTAATAAATGGAAGAGTTAAGTACATTATCTTTGACAATTGTGTCTAAGTTTTTTTTTTTTTTGGTTATAAACCCTGGAAACCAATTTTTAATTAAAAAAAAAAAATCCTTAGAAGTTCTGAACTTGATATTTAATATCTAGAATTCCTTCTCACCAGCGGAGTTAATTCCAACGAATGATAATTATGTCTAAATAATTTAAATAAAAATACATTAATAGGGAGGAAGATGATTAAATAAGTTGATTTCCATAAATAATCTAAATAAAAATTATTTATTAGACATATAAATTACATAAAGTATAAATGATATGAAAAATGCAAAAAAAACCACCAACCGGGTAGATGAGATGACAAAAAGAATGAGAAGCCTTTGTTAGACATATCATCTTCGTCCATTTGATTCGATTCCTATTGTCTCTCTTTAGGTTTTCGTTTCAGTTTTGATTATTAAAACATGATTTAATAATAATATGATAGGTCTAAAATGAATAATTGAGAGAAATTAATATAAAAAAATATATTTACTATATCTAAGAAAGTGATGCTACATGTGTGTGAAATTGTAAAATCTGAAAATGATTGGTCATTTCATATTTTATTTTATAAAAAAAATGAAAAAAAAAAAAAGTGGGTAAATTTTAGAGAAGCCGACAAGGTGGTTCAAAGAGCTTACGAGAGTCTTTATACACGTTGGAGAGAGATGCTGTTAAGTTTTATCCTTCCCCCACAAGTGACACGTAGCTCATCAAGGCCAATATAACTATGACACGTTGGAATATCCTATTGGCTGTAGCTCCAGAACCGGTGCGCTGACGTCGGACGTCGCTGTCAGTAAAGCTTTTTCCCCCCTCACCCTCACCCTCACCCTCACCCTCACCCTCACCCTCCCCTAGAGAGGACCTCCCAAAAACCCACAAAAAATAAAAATAGAAAATAAAAAAAGTGAGTAACTCGTAATAGTAGTAGTAGTGATGGCCTAATCACTACGTGACAAAGCCTTGGTTAAAGTGCTCTCCTGGTTTTGCCACCCCTTTTTCTTGTAATTACTATTCTGCCACTGTTGTGGTTTAACCACTTTCCACTATTTGCTTATCCCCTACCTTCTCTTTATATACTGCCCTCAATTCGGTTCTTATTTACTTCCAATGCCCACTTCCTTGTCCAACTTATGTTGCTTACTTTTTTTGTCAACCGGCTAAAATAAATAAATAAATAAATAAAAATAAAACCTCTACGAAATCATTCAATTCCATAAATTTTATTTTGCATTATGATATAACTTGTCAGTTTATAAATTTGTTAAATTCATTATATTGGTAGATTTGTATTGGACTGTCTTTTTTTTTTAATGAATAAATATCATATAATACGTATTTGATTATCTGATCTGATTAAAAAAAGAGGAATTTTTATTAAAAAAAAAATAAACGTGTTGTTTTTTATTTAGTTCTCTCTTGTTACCTCCTAATTGAGGTAAACTAATTATAAAAAAGCTAAAAAGATGCCTTCCCCTACTACCACCTATTATAAAAAGGATGCGGAGGTTGGTTACAACCACATTTGGTACCATAAAAAGGTTATTTTATCATTGGTGGGGTGGGGGTTTTCTACTTTTGCCTTTTTTTTTTTTTTTTTAAACTTGTTTTAAGAATTGAGATAAGTTACCGTACTAATGAAGTATTGTCACATTTTTTTTAAAGAAGTTCTAACATTAATTGTTATACAAATTTCCTCTGGCTTATCTGAAGTAAAAAAAAAAAAAAAAAAAAAAAAAAAAAAATCAAAATCCAAACAATTGTCTTTAAACTCCACAACATAATTATTTGGTCGGAGAAAATTCCTCCATTGATAGTATACCTTAACATTAAACAATTGATCTAAATTTTTAACCTTAAAAGAAAGAAGCACTTCAAGTATTAAAAAAAAAAATATTTTTTATTAATCCAGATTATGAAAAAAGACTCGTTTTATATAGCCAAACCAGGGGGATTAGATTCCAAAACAGGGAAAGGCAAAGCATAATAACACCTCGAGAGGTTCCCATCATTACCTACTCTTTTGACTAATTGCTCCTTCAAGGGCAGTTTCGTAAAATCACAACGTCTCTAAGAAACACCCTTTTGAAAGTTGTTGTTTATTGGACTTCCGTTCCCATGCAAGGGTACTTTTGTCCAAACTGCAAAAGTACAGCCATACAGACAAACACATTTAGAGGAGAGAGAAACTAGAGAGAAGAGAGAGAGAGAGAGAGAGAGAGAGAGAGAGAGAGTTTAACGACTTAGCGTGTAGAATTTGTCTACTTTGGCAGGGATAGATGATAATATAGATAGATAGGGATGTGAACACAAAGTAAAGTTGAAAAGCAAAAAAAAAAAAAAAAAAAAAAAAAAAAAGAAAAAAGAAAAAAGAAAAAAGAAAAAAAACAGTCATTTCTTCTCAGTGGGAAGTATACTACCATACAATAACAACGTATCTTTACTGCCCTGCCCTTAATCTTATTTTATTGTTTAACAATTTAATACTTTTACATGTATGTAGATAAGTGAATAAATAAATAAATAAATAATTTTTTATTTTAGTCTTTTTCGTTTTTTTTTTTTTGGGTGGATTAGTATAGGATAGAGATAATGGCCTGTGTAGCTAGCAGACATTTCTACCACCATATTCTTTCTTAGTTTTCTATTTTTATTTTTTATTTTTTATATTTTTTGTTCTTTCTTTCATTGATTCTTCTTCTTCTTTCTTATTAATGCCCATGAATTCAGTCTTCTAAGCTTCTTTTTCCTCCTAAAAAAAGAGAAAACTGCTTCTTCATCATCATCATCATCCACTACTGTTCTGATCCTTTTAACTTGTTTCAAGTTCAACTCTCCCTGTGCAAAGATCACAACAGTTGGGGTTTTTATTTTTCTTTTTTCTTATCTTGTAGTGCTCAAAGCAACAGTCAAACCTCTCAAACACCCACATGGTAGAACAACTTCTAGCTTCGATTTCAGGAATTTAAGAAACGTCTCTTGGGTAATACTAGATTTCCTGTCAGATTCTTTGTTGGAGGGTCTGTCTGTTTGTCTGTCGTTCTTTTCTTTTTCCATATTTTTTTTGGGGTTGATTTGATAAGTGAATTTTTTTTTTTTTGTTTTGGAATCTTTGTTTGTCACTTTGGCCCATTCCTTGTTGCGGCTTTGTTTGGTTAGTTAGCTAACAAGATAAAAGATTTAAAAAAAAAAAAAAATCTGCTTGGAATTAGAAACCAGGATCTTTGGGATTCCTTGATTCTTCCTTGTGGGTAATGTTAGTTTCTTCTTTCTTGTCTTCCTAATCCTTTTGTTGTGTTCTTCTCTTATTGCATTCTCAAGTTGAAAGTTACTTGGATTGGATATTGGATAAGATAGCATCTCACAATCCCTTTCCAATTTCACCTTCTCATAGTTATATATATATATATATATATATTTTTTTTTTTTCCCCTTTCGTGGCCTTTGTAATTTTCACTCTCATTCCCTTTCTTCCTCCTCAGCTTCCAAGTTTGACACTTTTTTGAATAATTTTTTTGGGTTATTTGCCCTCAATTTATTGTTCAAGTAGACATTTTCTGTAGATTTGATAGTGGGTCTCTCTCTGCTCTCTCTCTCTCTCTCTAAGGGGGTTAGACCCACTTTGAATATTTGGGCAACTGTGGTCTAGTAGTGTTGGTGAGGTGCTGTGGATGAGTTTGGTTCATGTGTTTGGTTTTGGTCTGAGGGTGGGGCATCTCCTTTGGATGCTATGTTACTGGATTTTATATGTGATTTCCATGAACTGGTTCCTTAACAACACAGGGATTGTGGAGACCAAGTCTGGTTTAACACTTGGTGATGGTTTTCTGCCCAAGATGTGCTTCAAATGGTGGGAAAAGATCTTCAAGATCCACCACCACTACTACCACTGCATAGGCTCCAAATCCATCAGGAAAAGGTGGTGGAAGAGGGTCTTGCTTTGTTGGGTCCTTGGTTGGACTCTTGCCTCTCTTTGGATCTTCTGTTATATGAACTCTCAAGCCACTGACAAGAGGAAAGAAACTCTTGCCAGTATGTGTGATGAGAGGGCTAGAATGTTGCAGGACCAGTTTAATGTCAGCATGAACCATGTTCAGGCCATGGCCATCTTGATTTCCACTTTCCACCATGGAAAGTTCCCTTCTGCTATTGATCAGGTAATTGGATCTTTTCCTTCTACAAATTCACTTCCTATTTGTGGTACTAAATTGGATACACTTTTATGGTTATAATTCATTTTAGGATATAAAACCCCTTTGTTAAAAGTTTGTTTGCTTTCCAAATGTTGATTTGTTTGTCTTTTTAACTTATTCTAGTACTAGATCTGCTTCTCATACTTATTGCCGTCTCGAACTTTTTTTTCATGTCATGGCCATTTGGTCAATAATGGTAGCTTTCATTCATAGAGCTCGATTTTACTTTCAGGGTCTGGCTATTACGGGACATAATTGCGTAGCCTTATAGTTATTATTTTGGGATATTGTACAATATGTTAAATTAGGAGAATAGGGCGGCTTGTAATTCTGAGTGTTGATTTTTTTGTCTAATCAGCTTGTTCTAGTACTAGATCTGAATGTTGAGCATCTTTTCTTCTCTTTGTTAACCGATGAAATAGCGGATTGTTAGTTAGGTTCTTGTCGAAAAGACGACCTAACTTTTACAACCTGTAGAGAACTTTTGCAAGGTACACAGAGAGAACTGCTTTTGAGAGGCCTCTCACGAGTGGAGTGGCATATGCTGTGAGGGTGCTCCACTCTGAGAGGGAACAATTCGAGAAGCAGCAAGGTTGGACTATTAAGATGATGGATTCCCTTGAGAAGAACCCGGTTCATAAGGACGAGTATGCACAAGATACATCGGAGCCATCCCCGGTTCAGGAAGAATATGCTCCGGTCATCTTTGCTCAGGACACCGTTTCGCATGTGGTTTCTCTTGACATGCTTTCTGGGGAGGTAAGTAGTTAGTTGTCAATTAAGTTAAAATAGTGTCTTCACTAAATCAAACGACATGCAAACTGCCAAACTCAATTCTCAAACTCATTTTCAACAAATTGGAATGTTTTCCTTCAATGGTAGGAATGCCGTTCCATTGCCGTGCAGAGAAAGAAAATTGATTTTCTTCATATGTGATTTTAGTCATAATGTTTCACTCATTATCTAACAGGAAGATCGTGAAACCGTGTTACGTGCAAGGGTATCGGGAAAAGGGGTTCTAACTGCTCCTTTTCCGTTGCTTAAAACAAACCGCCTTGGAGTTATACTGACCTTTGCCGTCTACAAGAGAGATCTCCCATCGAATGCGACTCCCAATGAAAGAATTCAAGCTACTGATGGGTATAAACAGAAATTTTCTTTTGTTCTCTTATTTCCCCCCTGAAAAAAAAAAAAAAAAGAACAATGAAACTGGCAATTTAAAGGTTCTATTATCTACTTTGAAATCATCCTTTGACCCAAAAAAAAAAAAAAAAAAAAAAAAATATATATATATATATATATTGTAGATTCCAATAGTGTTTTATTGTTTGGTAGTGATAGTAGAACGACCTTCAATTGATGACTTAAAATGAAGGAGTTCTGGAAGGTAAAAATTCTAGCCTAATAATATCTAATAAAGGAGTTCTAGTACTAACCCCCCTGCTGCCAAGCAGGTATCTTGGCGGAATCTTTGATATTGAGTCGCTAGTGGAGAAGTTACTGCAACAACTTGCAAGCAAGCAAACCATACTCGTGAATGTGTATGATACCACCAATTACTCGCACCCAATCAGCATGTACGGTTCAAATGTTTCAGATGATGGGTTGAAGCATGTCAGCAGTCTAAATTTTGGGGATCCTTTCAGGAAGCATGAAATGCATTGCAGGTAATTTGATAAAATCTTGGGTTGAGCTTTGATCTCATAAACCGTAGCTTTTTGTACTCTGAAGCTGCAAGTTGCAATTTATTAGTAGTTGGAGTGTAAGTAAAATGGTCAGCGTGAATTCACGCACTTTGCTTCTTAACTCAGGTTCAAGCATAAGCCGCCGTGGCCATGGTTAGCAATAACAACCTCGTTTGGAATTTTGGTGATTGCTATGCTTATTGGTTATATATTCCATGCAACTGTAAACCGAATTGCCAAAGTGGAGGATGATTACCATGAGATGATGGAGCTCAAAAAACGGGCTGAAGCAGCTGATGTTGCCAAATCCCAGGTATTTATTGATTGTAGTCACAAATGAACGTTTCTTTAGGATTTTTCCATACACATGTTGCCCTAATCAGGTTTGAATCTTATGTAGTTCCTTGCCACCGTGTCCCATGAGATCAGAACCCCGATGAACGGTGTCCTCGGTGAGTTCTGGAGTTTATTATTTATTTGTTTTGCGGTTACTTCCAATCTTAGAAGAAAATTAGAATATCTGAGGAACGCTCGACATAATGTGACGTAGTAGTTCCGTTCATTCCTCAGGAATGCTGCACATGCTAATGGACACAGATCTGGACGTTACTCAACAAGATTATGTCAGAACGGCCCAGGCTAGTGGTAAAGCACTAGTCTCACTTATAAATGAGGTTTTGGATCAGGCAAAGATTGAATCCGGAAAGCTTGAGCTTGAGGCGGTGTGCTTTGACCTGCGAGCGATTCTTGATGATGTTTTGTCACTTTTCTCCGGGAAGTCTCAAGAAAAAGGAATAGAGGTAATATATGTTTCTTTCTTTTAATGCCTTCTCCCTCTCCTCTTGTCCAGTTCCTCTTCTAATTTTTTTTGGATTCTTTTAAATCTTCATTTTCTAACATATGGGCTTTTGGAAATTGCATGACAAAATTTGTTGAAAGAGCAGTTGGCAGTTTACATCTCGGACCGGGTTCCCGAAATGCTAATCGGTGATCCAGGAAGGTTTCGCCAAATCATTACCAATCTCATGGGAAACTCAATAAAAGTAAGTATCCATTCTTCTGGATTCTAAGCTTCAGAAAATCAGATTCCGCAATTATCAAAATATGTTCAAGATGTAGTGCCTTGTGTTTGAAGTTCTGTTCTTTATGCCGTACAAAAAAGATTTTGTAAAAAATTGGCGATATAGAAAGGAAGTGATTTATATTGGAAAATCTTGTTTTCTAATAGTGGTCCATTCATAATAGTATAATATCAATTAAAAATCTAAATCTAGACACAAATTCTGTTCACCAAAGTAAGCAACGGAACTGTTTGGATAATTTACAGTTCACAGATAAAGGACACATCTTCGTCACTGTTCATCTTGTTGAGGAGTTAATAGACTCGATCGATGTTGAGACGGAAACATCCTCAAAGAACACCTTGAGTGGTTTCCCTGTTGCGGAAAAACGTAATAGCTGGAGAGGATTTAGAGCTTTCAGTCGAGAAGGATCAACTTGCCATGTCTCATCATCGTCCTCCTCCGACCACATCAGCCTCATTGTCTCTGTTGAAGACACAGGGGTAGGGATCCCCCTAGAAGCCCAACCACGTATTTTCACTCCTTTTATGCAAGTTGGGCCATCCATCTCGCGGACGCATGGTGGAACGGGCATTGGCCTGAGCATAAGCAAATGTTTAGTTAATCTTATGAATGGGGAAATTGGTTTCTCGAGCATTCCAAAGATTGGTGCTACCTTTACATTTACCGCTGTTTTTACCAACGCCTGTGGCAATTCAAACGAGTATAAGAGCCAGCAAATCAACAACCAGCCTAATACTGCATCCTCAGAATTTCAGGGTATGAGAGCTGTAGTTGTGGACCCCAGAGCTGTCAGGGCAAAGGTGTCAAGATACCATATCGAGCGGCTAGGAATTCATGTTCAAGTAGCTCCTGATTTGAATCAGTGTCTGTCAACCATAAACAACGGGAACGCTGTTGTCAATATGATCCTTGTTGAACAGGAGGTCTGGGATAAGGATTCTGTGGGTAAAGCTCTCGCTATCAGTGATTTGAAAAATGATCAAGGGGTTTCTGCAAAACTGTTTCTTCTAGCGAATTCCATCAGCTCTCCTAGAGCAAACGCCTTAAGTTCCGGTGTTCATGCCCCAACTGCCATCATGAAGCCCCTACGGGCAAGCATGCTTGCAGCTTCACTACAACGTGTGATGGGTGTTAGTAACAAGGGTAATAATCCCTGTAACGGAGAGCTTCCCAGTTTGTCTCTCCGCAATCTTCTTAGGGGGAGAAAAATTCTCGTCATAGACGATAATGCCGTGAACCTAAAAGTGGCTGCCGGTGCCTTGAAAAGATACGGTGCCGACGTGGTCTGTGAAGACAGTGGAATGAAGGCAATGAAACTCCTTAAGCCACCCCACAATTTTGATGCTTGCTTCATGGATATTCAGATGCCGGGAATGGACGGGTATGTAATAATTATTGCTTTTAGCCTTTTAGCTTGAGAATTAATGGCTTCATTCTTTCCCTTCTATTTCTTGGAATTGATAATTATATTGTTTCTGCCGATCCTTACATAATTGAAGGCTGTTTATGTTAGTTTATTCTCGATAAATCTCGGTGTCATCATTCTTTTTAACAGATTGTATCTATTATGCTAATAATTCTAAAACATTGGGTGATTGTCTAATCTTCTTTGCCCACAGATTTGAAGCTACAAAGAGAATTCGTGATATGGAAAAGGATTTCAACGATCGTACTCAACGGGGAGAAGTTACTGCCGAAGCTTGCGAAAATATTTTGAATTGGCACGTGCCCATTTTGGCCATGACTGCAGATGTGATCCAGGCTACTCATGAGGCATGCACAGAAGCTGGAATGGATGGCTATGTCTCCAAACCATTTGAAGCCGAGCAGCTTTACCGTGAAGTCTCGCGCTTTTTACAGTTCACTCCTTATTAATGGGAGCATCTAGGGAGGCTCGTATTGAGCACACCAACCAACATAACCACGAGCTGGTCTTCGAAGAAATTTTGGGAACGCCTAATGGACTCAGGTTTCTTCTCAAGAGTAAGTTTCTGCACTAACCATGATTTTCGTTGTTTCACATACCGTAGTTTTCCATTACAAGATTGTTTAATTTTTTTTTTTTTTGCTTCTTTTATTTTCTCCAGAGAAAAAGTTTGCTTTGTGGCATGAGTGTATATATATAAAGGCCCCTGCTTGATTGATTCGTTGAGATTTGAGTGTCTGTTCATTTTCCTATGAGCGAAGAAGATGAGATGTCGAAGCAGATTCATTTTTCCTTGTAAAGTTGAAAAAACAAAAAAGGTCTTCTTTCCAAGCCTTTCACTGAAGTTGGTAATCTGGGATTTTAAGATTCCAGTGAAACTCTTCAATGGAACTCCAACACCAAACTTCTACTTCGAAACGATGCAGAAGAACGATGACGTTGATGTACCATAGAATTGCTCGGAGTTTGTGTTCTCTTCGCGATGTTAATAATAACAAGAGATGCAGTCGACAGAGAAATGTCACCCGTTTCTGTGATTGTAGTGTATCGTAGAAGGTTTTCAATTCAATAGAAAGATTCAAATTAGAAAAATTTTCTTTTTTCGTTTTTTTTTTTCCGAAGCAAAGGGGAAAATTGGGAAATGTATAGTCCACTTACAACAAGGAAGGGAAAAATATCTGTAATCTTAACAAGTTCATTTTCCCCTATTCTTTTTTTTTTTTCCCCCAACAATTCCGAATAGTGTGTCCCCTCATAATTTGATGTAACTAATACAGTGAACGAAATTGGAAATACTCTCGATGATTCTTGTGTTATCTGTGGTTCTACATTTTCTTGTGTAAAATAAGTTGAAGGATTTGTACATTCTTGTAATGGAAGTTGAAACGCTATGAATTTCCAGGAGGGGTCATTATTGCAAATGATTTGGTGATTTGACTTTAGTGTGTTACATGGAGCACCAAATATTAATGGTCTATGAGAGCTATAATATATATATATGTATGTATATATGAGCAGAAAATGCACTTCCATTGGCAGCTTGTATATGCAAAAATGATGATTTTAGGAACTCAAATAGTTGATGAACTATGTCATTTTCAGCTCTAGTGTTTAAAAAGCGATAGCATTTTGTGCTGTATGATGCATTTTTAAAATGCCGACAGTTATAAATCTTATCATTAAAAATTTTTAATTTGGTTGTAGAAAAAGCTTATTCTATCCATAAGCCAGTCAGAAATCTACAAATTAGATGTGAGTTTATTGATAAAATACAAAATTCCAGAGAGTTTAATAAGTTAATAATCAGGAAAAAATATATATATATATATATATATATTTTAGGCAGTTTCTCTCCACGTGTGGGAGCTTTGAGACTTGAATTGTGAGTCCGACTCTATGAACGTTGTTCGTGTAATTCAGAATCCGGTAGTCTGGGTTTGGAAATCAAATATTATCGCATATAATATATATTTTTCTTTCAGAAGCTCAATAATGATAATGTTTTCTACATCTCTTTTGACAGAAATGGTGTAACATACTTTTTAACTAATTATGTTATTTTTAGTTCGGTTGATTTTTATTTGGTGTAAATGTGATTTTAAGATGACTTGGTCCCCTTGTAAAATGCGAGTTTCCCATATATATATATATATATATATATATATATAAAAGAAGATGATAATTTTAAAAAACGAAATTTTAATTTGATTTTTAAAAAACAAAATAAATAGAAAAAAAAAGGGGGAGAAATTGACAAGGCCCGGAAAAGAGAAAAAAAGCCCATGGATCTAAGCAAAGGACTCGTAACTCGCGAGTATAAATACAAAGATTACTCGCGACTTTCATTCCCTCGCATCACAGTAAAGTAAACCCCCAATAGCCTTCTGAAGAGTAGAACTCTCTCTCTCTAACTTTTCTCTCTCAGTCTGCGGCGAGTATTAGCGTGAAGCTTAAGCGGCGGCGGAGGTGGCGGAGATGGATCCAGACTCGGTGGCGAAGGCATTCGTGGAGCACTACTACTCGACGTTCGATGCTAACCGAGCGGGTCTGGCGAATCTTTACCAGGATTCTTCCATGTTGACCTTCGAGGGCCAGAAGATCCAGGGTTCTCAGAACATCGTTGCCAAGCTTACCAGCCTCCCCTTCCAGCAGTGCAAGCACTCCATCACCACCGTCGATTGCCAGCCCTCCGGTCCCGCCGGCGGCATGCTCGTCTTCGTCTCCGGTAACCTCCAACTCGCCGGCGAGCAGCACGCTCTCAAGTTCAGCCAGGTCCTCTCTCTCTCTCTCTCTCTCTCTATATATATATATTTGTATGTATATGTTTGTTTTCTTGATCGATTTTTTCGTTTTAATCTGCCTTTGTCAGGGTTTTAGGGTTTCGGATTGCCTTTTGTTGATCTGATCTGTTGTCAATTGGCTTGGAATGGAATAATGAACAATCAATTATCTGGATTTCTAGTGGTTAGGGTTTTGATTTTTCCTAATCTAGATTTTTTTTGGCTCTTGATTCACTTGGTATCCAAGCTCGAAATCCAGGTTGGAATTGCCCTAGCTTCAGTGACTATTTTGAATCCGATTCATTTTACTCCATCTTTGATTTTGTTTCATTTAGGATCCTATGAAATCGCCAGGTTTTGTTTATGTTTCAAATCGCCAGGTTTATTCGTTAGATGACTTGATAGTTGTTATGGATTTCTCATCTTTGTGGAATTTGGTAGATTTTCACGTTGTGTCCCTTGTGCATTTGGATGGTATTCTGGTGGTGCGTGTGTGTTTTTTTTTTTTTTTTGGGGTAGTTTTTGGGATTGCTTTGTGAGATATTATATATAATTTTTGTAAGATAAGAAAGTATTTGCTTACAAAGAGGTTGGAAACTTGGTTGCTCTCTTGCTTCTCTTGAAGGGAACGCAAGTGTCGAGATTAGTCTTTAATTAGAAGAATTCTTTGGTAGCGTAGACAGGTAGGATACAGTGTTGAACTATCAGATATTCATTGAGTTTCCTCAAATAATAATTCTACGATCTGGCTGTTATAAACTTTCTCCTACTAGTATGTGTTTTCTCATACCCTCTCACAAAATTCGCTTAATCTTCATCTTTCTATATTTCCTAATTTGGGTTTTGCTTGAATTCTGAGTCGGTGTAGTTATTGCATTTTCTTGTGTTCTTTTCGGATAACCAAGTTTCTTGTCGTGGTTTCCATTTTCAGATGTTCCATTTGATACCAACAGCACAGGGCAGCTTTTACGTGTTGAATGACATCTTTCGGTTGAATTATGCGTGAAGAGAGCCTCTCATATTCAACAAATTACCGTGGGGGCCAGGGGTTGTGAGACCAGTTTGCTTGTCACTGTTTATTTTAGACAATCTCAAATGGAAAAGGGGATTTTTTTTTTTTTTTTTTTTTTGAAAAAAAAATTTAATTGTTGGTTATGTTTTACTTTTTTGCAATGTGCCTGTCCTATCTCCGGAATTTAGAGTTTCTTCTTGGTTGTGATTGGTCGAATGGATGTAAGATACCTTCCTGGATTACTGTTGAAATGAATTCAGTATTCAAGGCTCGAAGGCCTTCTTGTTAGTAATACCTTTTTCTCACGGGTTCAATTTTCACTATCTAGTGATAGCGTGCAAGCCAATCGTAGTAGTGTTTTTCATTTAATCCATTCCCAAATGTCATTTGTTCATGTTGAAACAAAAATGCTACATTGTATGTGTTAATGCATCAAAATTGTCGCGAAACAATATTAGGTATTTTTGATCGTGCGCTGGTTTTATATTTTTATTTTTAAATAATGCGTTACCAACGGTGATAAATGATTGTTATTGTTTTGACTCTAAAAGAGCTTGGTTTTTTTTGGAGAATGGTATCTAGATATGTCACCATTCACGTCGCTTCCACAAGCTGTGCTAATTCATGGCTACGAGCTCTAGTGCCCGTAGCCATCTTCCCTATTGTAACTTGGCCAACAAAAATTGTTATGACCAAGTCCAAATCGTATCTTCCTTTTTTGGGGGAAAAAAAAAAAGAAAGTAAAAAAGCAAAAACCTAAATAAATAAATTAGAATATTCAGCAAAAATAAAACAAAGTAGAGAAACACCGCTGTAGTTTTTACAGGCCAAATAAAGACACACAGAAAGGGAAAGAAGATCAACAAAGGAATAACATCCCTTTACGCCCCCAAAAAAAGAAAGGAATAAACTTTGAGCAATATTCTTTCGCACTTTTAAGAGTGAAACTTTATTTTCAATGACTCGCAGAGCCATCTCACATATTCTATTCTTCTGCTCTTTTCTCCTGCTGTATCATAATTCGATCCGACCTTAATGACTCTGCTAAAGCTCCGACTCGTCATCTAATCTAAAATGTAATTCTTTGAAGATCCCTTTCGTGTATACATCTTAAGAAGGACAAACGAACAAACAAAGCAAATGGGTCTCTTTGAAAGACAAAGGATTCACACTCCACAACCTTTCTCTCTGCTTAAATCATAAGAGAGAGAGACTCAAGGATTAAACTTTTCAATCCAAATAACAAAGGATGGCATCAATGTCGATTGACGTTGGTACTTAAATCCGGCAATTCAACGTGCGGTATCTCCGGAATCTTAAGCGGCGGAGGCAATGGAGGAGCTTGAATGTGGTTAGGTTTGTCTTCAGCCTCACCCTTCCTACCTTGGCCTCTCAACATCCCTGTCAAGAAACCTCCGAAGGAGCGAAACGGGTGGCTCACTCCTTCTTTAAGTTTCAAAATGAGAGACACTTCCGATATTTGCCAGGCGACAGTGACGACAATCATGATGGAGAGAAGCCAGTGAGTCACGGTGTTCTGTTTCTTCACCTTGTTAAGTTCCTTCACAATCTCCTCTTTGTCAATTTCATGTTCACCACCCGCATTTTTATCATCAATCTCTGTCTCTTCCTTTGAAGCCTCTGGTTGGCGAAGGGCTCTATCTGCTTTTAACGATTCCAACTGTTTGAAGGGAAAAAAAAAAAAAAAGCACCATTTTTCTCTCAATGTCAACTAACTATATTTCCCATGCCAATCAAGCCAAATGCATTTACCTATAACTCATCCTCGAAAGCTAGCTTCAAATTCAAAAAAAAAAAAAAAAAAAAAAAAAAAAAAAAAAAAAAAAAAAACCCTATAATTATTTATTTATTTTTTTTTCTCTAATTAAGATCCTTATAAAAGAAGGAATTATGAATAAAAAAATATCAATTAAGTACAATCCAGAACAGTCGTTAGAGTTCGTTTAGAATTGAAACGATACCTGAGAGAGCAATCGGGAGAGAAGGATCTGTTCATCGTCATCTTCATCAAAATCAACTCCGGAGATTTCTCTCTTCTTCTTCCTCTCTTCTATCAGTCTCTGGATCGCGATGTTAAGAAGCTCCACATTATCATCTCCAGAATTCATGGCTGGTTCTTAGAGAACACAATAAAAAAAAAAAAAAAAAAAAAAAAAAAAAAGGCTTCTCTTTGTTGGTGGCCGTTGTTCTTGGGGGCTAAGAGATGATTCGAAAAAGAATCTAAAAAACTTTTGATCGCCTTTCCGTACTACACGTGGCAGTGATCCGTCTTGGCTTGGCTCGGTGCTAAGTGAGGCTTTTGTTTGCTTTTTGTTGGGGGCGGTGTAAAAAAGTTATTGATACGACGTCACTTTCTTTGTCGTTTTATTGATGGTCGGTCCTGTTTTGGTTTCCGACAGCGATTGGATGATCCGACCAAGTTGAGCTTATCCGTCTCTTCTCTCTCTCTTTTTTTTTTTTTTTCCCCTATAAAATAAATGATAATATTGATACTACTGTGAAAAAATCTGTGTTCCATATTGCAAATATATACGAAACAACGAGAAATGGAGGACAATTATTGAATAGGTTAGGTTGGGTTGGGTCTCCATCATAAATTGAAAGAGCGATAAGTTCCAAAGTTTCACCTTTTTTTTTTGGGAGGAAAATTTGTATACTTAAATAAGAGAATAGTTACTGAATTTACTCTTCTTCTTCTTCTTCTTTGTATGATTGATAGTCAACGTTATTTGATTCATTCCATATAAAAGATATGATATCTTGAAATTAGTAAATTTAGTGATTAAATACGCACAAGCGGATAACCACCGTTTCACTATTTTTTAAAAAATGATAATTTTTCTCATTTCACAAAACTTGATATATTCATTTAAATATTTTTTTAAAAAAAATCTATTTTCTCACATATTCTTTCAACATATGACATGGATGGTTATATAGATAAATTACCCATAATTTTATTGTGGACTCCATTACAAGGTACAAAATTTAAATCCCTCACTTCCCAAAATTTTTTTAAATACAGTATAAAAACTATAATGGAAATTATTTTCATTTAAACTTTTGTGGTGAAAATTTTATTCTAACACCTTGTATTGTATTTATCACATTAGAATTAAATTAGAATAAAAAATCCAACATTTTAACTAAAATTGATGATGATTAAATCGAGAAAAAGTTCACTTTAATTCTTTGTTCCCTACTCACATAATTAGTGGGGAAGAGGAAAAAATAAAATAAAATAAAATAAGAAAAAATAAACTATGGATAATATGACGTTTACAATCCCCCAAGTTCCTCACCACAAAACAACCCTTTTACTTTAACCCTTTCTTTTTTCATTCTTCTGATCTGTTATGAAACTTGAATTCACGTAAAGAGTGCCTATTTTGAAAAGAAAAAAAAAAAAAAATCAGATATTTAATTACAAGCACACTCAAAACACTACTTTAAAATCCGTCTACAGTAATGACTAAAGAAGCAGCAGCATTTACAGTACCAGTATAAAGGAAAGAGAACCCAGCGAGCATCAAGCCAAATCACTTAAGCTGTTTATTCTACTCCCGGCTACTTATGTACATAATGAATCTAGAAACCATTTACCAGGTAGCTTTTGGCCTGTAAATCTAACAGAAGTTAGGATGATTAGAAGTTACTGATATGGGAATTGATACATATTGATGTCTTCCACCCCATTAAAATCAGCAAGATCGGTTGACTCCTCCGCTTCATCGCTGGTGCCACCGCGTTCAGCCTGCAAGAGCAAGACCATCCCATTATGAGGGCAAAACATAAAAAGACCAAACACACGAGGAGGGTTCCTTCATCGATGACTTCTTATCCCAAACACGTGAAAGAGAGTTCTCAGAACAACTCATGATATATAGATCCTTTGGATTTATATATATTAATAAATGTGGCTCACTTACCTTAGCTTGGCAGTACTTCTCATGCACGCGATGATATTGCTGACGAGCCTTGGGGGACTTAACCATAGATAGTACGCGTGAGATAGCCTGATTAATTGCCCCATCAACTTTTTCCTTGCGGAACACCTTAAGGATGTCTTCATCTTCACTTTCCTCAATAGGATCGGTCTCGGGTCGAAAACCACGTAGACCAGCTCCTTTCCTTCGCCACCTTAGTACCGCTTTTTCTAAAACTCCCACAGCCCTACAGATTTCCTTGTGATGCTTTCTAACCTGATAACCTCTCACACAAGCCTGCAAAGAGAAGAGAAGTCGATTTGTTGTTAAACGAATTAGAAAAGTCTCGCTTCAGCCAAAAAAAGAAGAAGAAGTCTCAACCGCTCAAGTATATTTCTCTTCAAAAATGTGTTACCTGTAAATTGACAACTTTCTGGCGGAATGCTAGGAAATCCTTGTGCCCTTTCCACCCCCGATATTTCTTCTGGATAGATAATGCAGCTGAATTATAATCACGTGGATTTCCGAAGTTCAGTTTTGACATCGCTGAAAGCTTTTGAATATCTGCTGAATTCATTCCATATTCATCCACAAAAACATCAGCTTCCAACTGTTGTCGTTTCCTGAAAGAATGTGCCCTGAAAGCAGATTGTATACGTGCTGCGGCCTGAGCTGCATTGCGGACTGCAGCCAAGGTATGTTTAAGTGAATGCTGATGCTCGTATGCAATGAGGTTTTGCTTCGATATGCAGTTCACAGTTTCCTCCGCTTCAAGCTCGGCAGAACCTTTAGAAAGCTCACTTTCTTCCAGTGTAAGGGATGACAAGTGGCTCGTTAAGGCCATCTCTGAAAGATAACCAGCAAGTCCCTTATGCCCATGGGTGGCTGCTATAGTGGCTGCTGTTAAACCTGTTGGATTTTGTGAAGTGGGATCCGTCACCGCTCCAGCTGATGCACCAGAAGCCATTAGTGCAGCGACCATTTTTTCCCTGTAACAGGATGATATCATTCCAGTGGTAGATAACCGGGAAGTTAATGGCACAAAACCAAGCAATTCGTGCAAGATAAATGCCCCACTCAGTTGAAAAAATTAGTTGATAAAAACACTACAATTTCTATTACCTCCCAGAGCGAGCAGCCCAGTGTAAGGCAGTCCATCCGGTAATGTCACGGAAGTTTATATTCACTCCAGAACCAAGTAGAGGGTTTAAGGCCCATTCAAAGCCCAGCCCAGCAACCATGTGAATTATCCCTTGCTCTTTCTTGGACAAAGAACATCCTGTCTGATATAGCTGCTCCTGGAATCTAGAAGATAACCACTGTTGTAACTTGTCTTTCAGAAGCTCTTCAAGAAGCCAATTAATAGTACTAGATGAAGTTCCACTACCAAATAAAAGGGCCTGTATGACACTATCCCATGATTCGTTGTCGGCTTTGAATTTATTAAGGATATCCGAGTCTATAACATCTCTTTTTTGCTTGGACGAATCTGACAATAGCATCTGAACGAATCTGACAAGTAATAACAGCTCTTCAGGACTCCTAGCTGATTCAGTTGAATGTGAATCACCTTCAATAGAACTACCAGCCCTAAGACGGTACTCAAACTCTCTTATCTCACTGCAAGATTCCCTGTTTCCACAAGTAATGCATACAGTAACCTTTCCAGGACGATGAGGAGGAGCTTCGCAACAAATTACTCCTTCTTGAATGATTTGAACAGGAACTTCAACATCACCAAACATACATTTCCATGCAGATTCTGATGAATCGCAAAGAAATGACCCAACAATGATGATCTGCATAAAAGGAAGAAAAAAACATTTGAGATTTAAGATTACGGATTAGAATACATTTGAGATTTAAGATAATTGGGGATTTAAGCATTAATTGGCTAAAAAACTATTAAAACAATGTCTAGACTACTATTATTTGTGTTTACGTATTTTAGAAGAATGGATTACCCTCATTAAATCTGGTTATATGGTTTTGCAAGCACGAGAATGGATTACCCTTATTAAATCTGGTTATATGGTTTTGCAAGCAAGAGAAAATATGGAACAATAGAAACATACCTTCGTGGTTTCAGTGGCATAACCCCATTCTGGGGATATTTCCTGAATCCTAAATTTCTGCTTTTGTGCAACCGTCAAATTCATGTCTGATTCAAGTGGTCCAATTTGCCCTTGGTCAAACAACATCGCATAATAGGCCGAGTTGGTTTCACGGATTTCTGCTGGCGAAGGATATGGAGAAAATTTAAAATCATCAACCCCGTGACACAACGACTGAGAAGCTGAAAATAGATGAAGCTTGTTAACTGGTCAGAACTTGGAATAAATCCATCAATTCCAAAAGAGGCTAAACAGTTTTTTACCAGTATTTTGTTTATCATACCGTTATTAACACTGCTTCCATTGCAATTTTGCCATTGATGGTGTTCCAGCTCTTCTCTTGGTGCATTTCTCGTAGAGTCTGGCTCCTGCTCCACATGTCATCGTGTGAAATTTAGTGCATTGCATAGGGCATAAACCATATTAAAGAAGTGTGATAAAATTAATGAGACGCTTTCATCAGGTATAAAGGGTAATGCCATTTATAAATTCATTGTGACACTCACATTTCTGTGTGATGATAAATGATTCTGCTGGCACTCAACACCAGAAGAGGTATTACATGAATTCAGAACGTCACTCCACGATAAAGATTCTTTCCTTTCATATGTATATTCTTGCCCAAAGAAATGATTATGGTCTCCACCACCGCCACCTAAGAAAATGAACCCACATTAACTTGGCGCTTTATTTGTTATTTGATTATGCAATCATCATTACTTCAACTTACTACTGCATGATCTACAAGGAGTACTTGGCTCATTTCTGAAAGTATGAACGGATAATTTTCTTTATTGTTCTCAACAATGGCTCTTCATTTCTAACTTAACTTCTTGTGGCTCCTTTGCTAGCAGTAGTTACAACAAGAGTGCAGAATTTTTATAGATTCAAGAAGAGATTATTGTTTTTGGGAAAGAAATTGCAGTGACTGGATGAAGCCACCCACTGCTTGAAAACTAAAAGGTTGGTTTTTTCTGAACTGAAGAAAATGGCCACAAACCCATTATTTACAGCGTATATCAATTGAATTTAATAAGTAAATCCATTAGCTGTGATCTATCCATTACTTGGTATGAAATAAATCAATTGATTTACAGAAAACGACTATTTTTTTAAACCCAAAAATTCGGCCATTTTTCTAAAGTCATCCCCAAACTCTGCATTTCCCCGAATCACCCTTGGTTTTTTTTTTTTTTTTTGGGGTACAACTTCTGCTTTCCTCACAAGCTATAGGTTCCTAAAGCATAATGCTAATGGCCTATAATAATCAAATTATTCAGATAACAATCATAAGTCTGGAAGCAAAATGACCAAAAATGTTGAATGACGTCTACCAGTAGATGCATTTTTAATTCTTCTATACACCAGAAGAATGAGAACAAATAAGACCACCTAAATCTGAGAAGCATGGAATAGTTTGTATTACCTTGCGACCCAACATGTCCAGAATAACATTGATCACGCACAACATTTTCTGTTCCACGAAAGTGTGCGAACTGATCTTGATTCAACATCACCTGTTTGTATTCCAGGAGGTCCAAATCATTTGGTTCTTCAACCTGATTGCAAGGTGGACTAAGCTTTTTGAAGCTGTCGTCATTTAGACTTAATTGCTCCTCAAGCTTTCTCAGAGCATGACTAACTTCAAGTTCTGTTGAACCACCTAACTCTCCTGTCCCAGCTACACTGCCATTGTGATCCTTTCCATTAATTTGGAATACTGGATCTGAACTAACTTCGACAGACCCTGGACTGGTTAGACTCTGATAATCACTAACGGAAAGAGAGCCTGCATTCTGAGGGGTACTACTAGGGCTCGGACTCTGGCTGAAAGATGAAAATGATCCTGATGATAATTGGGCGCCGCCAGATCCAGAACTGGAAATACCCTGCAAATAAAAATCAACGACAAGTTAGCCTGACCATAAAGAGATCAGGTATTACTAATATTAGCTACTCACTAAAACGAACCTCAGTTATGTTTCTGTAATGTACAAGAACAATGTGATCGCATGCCCTGCGATAAAGATTAAAAGAAAAAATGAGTAAGTCTAATGTAAGTCGTTCAAATCAATTGCTAAAGCCGCAAATAATGACAGTTCTATCATTTACTTTCAGATGGGAAACCAAATTTCTCATTTCTTGTAGTGAAAATCTGTTAATGACAATCTTTGTGTAACAACTTAAACAGATGGAATAGCAAGAAACTTAACCATATAAAGGTGGACACAATCTACTAATAAATACTAACTAGAATACTCACGGATCCAGCATCCAATAGCTACGTCTCTGAAAACTATTATTCTGTTCCCCATGTGCATAATAACAGTTCAACATTTCGACATTTCCAACCTGGCCATACATAAAAACTGTTACCCCAAGAAGTAAAGAAATCAATACAAAATCAATACTCCAACCAAACAGTATTTGCATAAAACAAGACATTAACTGAGCAAAATGAAGACTTAACTTGTGCAATTCTGCACTGAAACACTTTATTCACTGAGAGAAGTACCAATTTTTTTTGTTCTATTTTTCCTACCATAATCGTACTTTTTGGACGCACAGAATCATTTAACATAAGATAGCCACTATTTTCATTTTTTTAGCCGAGTCATTGGGATAAATGTATTCTATATGACAGAGGAATACTTTTTCACATACTTTTTTTCTTAAAATATACTTATTTGCACCATATTTGATAAACTCATAATTTTCCAGATCAATTACAGATTGCTTTTGCATTCCTAACTTTGAAAATGTAATTTACCAGGGCCAACCAGGAATTAAAATGAAAACACAACCAGTTCAGACAGCGTACAGCCACAGACTAGGAATGCAAAACCTTTTCGATAAATAGGAATGCGGGAACTTAACAATAAAACCACCAGAAAAGAGCTTTCAATCTATCCCCCCCCCCCCCCCCCCCCAAAAAAAAAAAAAAAAAAAAAAAAGAGGAGCTTTCAATCATTTCCTGCAAGTTTCCAAAGAATTAGTAAGAAGGCTTTAATCACTAGTGGAGCAAAAAGAAACTGAAAACGTAAGAGCTAGCAGATTTCAAGCAAGCTCCCAACGAAATTCCCTTTACTTAAAAGAAGGATAAACATAACTACAGAGACATTTTTAACAAACCTTAAGACGTTCATGTGCTTCCCCAACAGTTCTCCCATCCTTCTTCTTACGCCAATTATGACCGTCTTTACGAAAGAACCGAAGAACCCTCTTGTTAAATAGAAACAGCGATCCACCTGTCCAATAGTCCGGTCAAGAATAAGGACAACACTGTTAACACATCCAATGTCTAATAACTATTGCCTGAATGAATCAAATAGAAAGATCATGGATATTACTCGTCGGCTGATTAGGCGCCTCCTGGGTGAGCTTATACTTCTCGTGATTTTTCAAAATGAAGAACACTTCTGCGGGCTTCAGCCAACGGGACTGAGCTTCTTGATACAGCTCATTAATATCATATTCTGAGATTTAATAAAGCATAGTTGTTAAAATAACTTTATAATTCAAACCTCAATCAAAATGCATTACAAACTTTTCAAGGAAAGAGCAAATTGCAGTGAACTAGGTTTCAAACCAAGCCTTTTCAACCTAGTCTCAAACAAGATTTTGAATCACCCTAAACCCTAATCAGCAATTAAAAAAAAACCAAATAAACAAAACCTGCCAGAAAAATGTAAATTAAAGCAATTATGCGACAAATTTTGAGAATTTACAAACTGATTGCTTATAAAGCTTTGAATTTTAGCTCATAGTTGGAACCTAAGGTGTAATTACATAGAAGACAGATTCAAGAAAAATAAAAAAAATAATATAAAAAAAAATTAATCAAAAGATTTAAAGGTTGAAAATTTGACATCCACGCCTTAAAAAAAAACAAAGAAGCAACATAAACTAATTGAATAACCAACATCCTTAAGAAAACAAAATGAAAATGAAAAAACAAGCCTCAATTCCACTAAAAAAAATCTTCAAAGTAGAACTGACCTGACTGCGTCCGGTTCATTTCTGTTCTCCCAAAAAAACCAAAACCAAAACCAAAAAATACAAACAAACAAAAAAAGAAAATAAAAGAAAGGCTTTCACAACTGGAGGAACTGCAGAGGAGGCTTTGCAGTCATTTGAAGGCGAAATTAGCCGTTTGGTTGTCCGGTGCTGTAGTTAAGCTGGACTGCAACGAGAAAGAAATCAAAGTTCAATCATTTTCCGGGTCGCACAAAACTAAACCCGACCCGAAACCAGATCAGCGAGTGTGATATAGACTTGACTTGAAATCAGTCGCGTTGAGTTCTTTATTTTTTGATATATATATATATATATATATATATATATTTTTTAACAGACAAAGAAGCCACCAAAACGAAGTATGCAAGAAATTATCCAATCACTTTTAATAATCTTTAGAAAAATAAATAAATAAATAAATAATGACACAAAACTATGATTATCAGACCATAAGGCGCTAGACGTCCGATCCTGGGATGTAACGGAAACTCTTATCATAAGCTCAGCAGTAGCTGAAGTGGACTGTAAAATTACTGCTCTAGCCCTGTCGGACGGACGGATTAGACAGACGGCCAAACGTGACGGGGAATTATCCCGTGACCTGCCGAGAAATAAAATATGGCGAGTAGTGGGGGTAATTTGGTAAAAGCAAGCGTGGAATCCGTACGAGTTGAAACTGAGAAGGGACAAAGCAAAAGATCCTGATTATCTCTGAAGTGTAATTTCGGCGATATTACCTCCCCGGGTAACGACAAAAGTCAACTGTAGGAGAATATTCATTAAATTAGTCAAATAAACAATTTTTTTTTACAAAAGAAGAAGACACGTGGAAAATTGTGGTATTGACATGATGTTCACATTTTTGCTAATTCTCAAGTGTTATGGGATTGTGCTGGGTTGGAGAGCTAGGCTGTGTTTCGTTTTTTCTTTTTTTCTATCTTTTTTTTTTTTTTTTTTTTTTTGGGTGATAATTAACCAAAATTTAAAGAGATTACACAATCACAAAGTGATGAGTGCAGGTCCACCAAAAAGCCTTAATGCTCTTGTCGGCTTGAAATTTGGACCAATATCGTAACCATGGAAATGGAATTGCTTTTTGGATGCTGACTGAGAAATACTATTGTGTCTTTGTCTCTCTCCGTCTCGGTTTGGGGTATAAATATATGAGGTGTTTGAAACACCAATTGAAATTAAAATTTTGGAAATGTTTTGACTAAAAATGAGTGAATGTACGTTTGATTAAAAATAAATTGTGATAATTAAAAAATATAAAAATTTAAAATGTATTCAGAATAAAATAAAAAATTTAGGTTCTATTTTGTTCCTCGCATTAATTATTCTATATAATTATTAAAATAATCATTTTATTTTGATTTAAAATAAGAAAATTATAGATTTTTAACGTTTGAGTTTTCTGAATATAAAAAAGAAATATCCTAAGAAGTGATAGTAAAATTGGTTTATTTAAAAAAAAAAAGATAAATTTTTTTTTTTACAAAACTTCAACCGAAGTGTAGATTCCAAACGTACTCTTAAATTCATAATTCATAAATTTTTATTTGCAGTGTTTTCTTTTATAAAATATTGAATTTTCTATCCAATTTTACTATCCAAGCCAATCATTAATGTTTGTTCGCAAGGCACTTGGTTGTTTGGTAGACAGACTACTTGCACTGCAATGCATGCCTGTAATTACTTATGAAGAGAGATGCAATTCTTCAAATCCTTTTTTGAGGTAAATCTTACCATAAAACATGGATAGTAATCTATTTTTGTTTTTCTTTGGCATCGTTCTTTACTATTATTAATTATGCATTGCTATATGTATAACAAAAATCACATAATAAAAAGTACGACAATTAAATCCTACGTTATTATGTGACAATTTTGATATAATTCTCTTATTATATGGTGATTGTATCACTAATGGTAATAGATAACAATTTTTTTTTCCTTGAGTAATGTGATATATTAGTAATTAAGTTTCAACAAGATCAAAAATAATCATTGGAAAATAAATCAATTTGAATCTCTAATATTACCCTTGTTTTGGGTGAATGAAGGCGCAATAGTTCTTAATATTGTGAAGATGTAAATAACATTCATACAATTTCTACTTGATTTAGCTATGACAACTAAACAAGATATAATATTGGATCATGGATGTCAATTCACTAGTTCAAGGTTTTCCTACTGTTAAATATCACAAGTTATGTCAAAATTTGTTCTATACTCAAAATATCATAAGTATAAAATGATTATCACACAAACACACAGTAATATCTGCCGGCTCTTATTTAAGTAATATTTCTTAAATAATTCGAGTTTTGACAATGTGAACCCAACAACACACTTCCAAGACAGAGAGAAAGAGAGAAAGAACATGGGTTTAATATCTTTATGGCACATCAAAATTCAAAGCCACATGATTTTGACTTGCACCATGGTGGGTTGCAATTGGCAAATAAAAAAACAGGGTCAAGTGTTTCACATTTCAGCAACAATTTGGTCATTTCTTTGGGTAAACAAGAAGATAACAATCACGTGGATAAGATTATCAATATCGTCCACTTTATATACATACAATGATAGGCTCACCTTATATATGGACTATATGCACAATGTTGAGAATTGAAAATATCACTATTTTAAAAAGTGTGTATTTTTAGTGAGATGTGTTTTTTTTTTTTTTTCTTTTTTCTTTTTTCTTTTTCCGTATTTCTTTCTTACATCCAACCTTATCTTTTTTTTTTTTTTTTTTTTTTTTTTTTTTTTTTTTTTTTTTTTGAAGGACCTCCAACCTTATCTTCAGTGGCCAAAACTCCCTTTTTTATTTCTCATAGGTTGGAAAAAAAAAAAAAGGGAACTCAATAAAAATGTATTTTAACGGGGTTGGCAGTTTGTATTGACCCGATCAACAAGAAAATAATGTGTTTGAAGAATTAAACTCTAAATTAGTCCTTTATTTTTTTAAGAAGCACGTATAAATCATGTTAACGTTGAAAGATTTATGTTGTGCATGTACATATGTGTGTATGTATATATCGCGATAGGAGTTCCATTTAAAAATATTATGTTTTGGGCAACATAATAGAATATTGTTAAGAGGGATGAAATTGTTGACTAAAGTTTCTAGAATTTAATTTCAAAATAGTTTTGATGAAAGGGAAGATCATAAAAAAAAAAATAATAATAAGAAAAGAGAAGAGCTTTAGACCTTGTTTGGAAACACTTTTCCAAATGATAGAACACCGTCTCATTTGCAAATAAACGTTTGGGGGAATTTCGAGTTTTCAAAAGTTTTTTTTCAAAAATTTACTGTTTTACATTTTTTTTTTATAAAAATCAATAAAACAAGCATCACAAATATATATATATATATTTTTTTTATAAATTATTCTTCCACTAAACATAAAAGTTCAAAATAACTTCATTTTTTTTCCCCAAAAGTTTTTACCCCAAAACACATATTAACAGTTCCAATTGGTAAAACTCCATTTCCCAAACGGGTCCTTAAAATTGCCAGTTTTAGATGGGCCCAGCCCATTTGACCAGATTAATCTTAGGCAGGTCCATTCACAACCCTAGGAGCCTGCAGTTTGATTGTCAGGCTCAACCATCCCACACCACGTATTATAATGCCACCTCTTGTGACACTAGTTGTCGTGTATTTCTAGACTCTAGTAGGCCTCTTTGTATTTTGTATACATTATGTTATTGTAAGCCGTAATAAAACTACCAAATTTTGTGATTATAAAATCCTCTTGCGTTTATGTAACATTGCTTTTTCAGCAATAACAAAAGTATCCTTGTACATAATTTTGAGAAACATGACAGGTTTTTTTATCGATGAAATCAAATATATCTATATACATCTATATATAAATTACAAAATTCAAACTTTTCTAATCTAGACACTTTCCTTTAGCTAAGAAATTTACAATTCAAGTAACTTTAAAATTAAAATAGGAAACTAAATAGGTAATTACATGAAATACATAAAATAACAATTATAATTATTTACATTCTCCAACATGTCCCCCACAAGATAAAGCTCTAGGAGGAGAGTCTAATATTGGTATTGAATTTGAGAAAGCGTTTGCAAGAAAGAGGCTTGGTAAGAGTATCGGCTAACTTATCCTCAGTCGAAACATGGGCAACATGGAGAGCAACATTCTGAAGTACTTGATCTTTTAATGAAATGATTATCTAAAATAACATGTTTCGTGCGTGAATAAAAGACAAGATTAGAACAATGATGAGTTGCATCAATGTTATCACAATAGATCACAGGTACTTTGAGAACGATAGCAGGTGCGTTGTTTTTTGAAACTCCAGAAGATTGGATTACGTCCAAGCTACAAATAAGTTTAGGGATAATTAAACATGAAGTTCTAACTTTTACATTACCAATACCTTATATATTGCCAATCCCATAACAATTTCATTTTCAGAGTGAGATTCATTCAAAATTCAACAGACTATTGCCTTCAAATAAAATAAGGGATATTTAAACATGAAGTTCTATCTAAGTTTAGTCATATTAGATCAATTAAAGATATCAAGAGATGAATTTTACAGAAATTGACAGTATGAAAAAATACTTTTGTAATTCCTGAGATCGCAAGATTGCATATCACATATTATTTGGTCCCGAACAGATTTGAATTCTAAACTTTGTGACCGAATCGTGTAGGTAATTGCTTGTGTTGCGTGAATAGAAGAAATTTAAAACCATCTTAATTCGACAGTTGAAGTCAAATAAATATTAAAAAAAAAAAAAAAAAAGAGGCATAACCAGCAAGTTATGCCAAACCCAATCTAGTTCTACCTCAGTGATATAGATCATGCATGTGTGCCTGCCAGACACTAATTTACAAATGTTATGTGGCAGTAGTGAATCCAAGTGACCTGTCTCTCCAAGCCTCCGCCCCACACTCCGTGTTTCTCTCTCTCTCTCTCTCTCTCTCTCCTCTTTTTCTCTCTCTTCTTTCCTTCCTTCCCATCAAAGTCTCCTCCATATATATATATATATGTATAAATACACACACACACACACCGCAACACATGTATATAAATTCTAAACTCACACCCCTACAACCAATCCCCAAAGTAGTAGTAGCTAGCACTCCTCCAAACCACACCAATATATTTAGCTAAATATTCCCCGCGCGAGCGCACACACATATAAATATATATATATATATATATAATCAGTGAGATTATATAATGGCGGACTGGGGCCCAGTGTTTGTGGCGGTAGTGCTGTTTGTGCTGCTGACTCCGGGGCTGCTGTTTCAGGTACCAGGACGCCATGGATGTGTGGAGTTTGGAAACTTCCAGACAAGTGGTGCTTCCATTTTGATCCACTCTCTTCTCTACTTTGGCCTCATTTGCATTTTCTTGCTTGCCATCAAGATTCATTTGTACATTTCTTAAATATCTAATTATTATTATAAGTGGTCAAAAACTACTACTATTTCTATTAATTACTGTTGTATTAGGCTACTATATATTATTTCTCTTGCATGTTGTGGTTTTCTGTTTTTGGTGTACTGCAAAATGTGATCCGTTCTTGTTTTGGAATAATAAGATTTGAGACTTTGCTTTTATTCGAGTTCCTTTTGCATTAATTTGCTTTGTTTCATTTGGCTTTTGCTTAATGATCATCATCAGAGTACTTATGCAATCATCGGATTCTTAAATCAAGACGGATTATTGTTGGCAATCCCAAAAAAAAAAAAAAAAAAAAAAAAGAGTAATTTTACGATTTTTGTTTAATGATAATTTGTTACCAAAAGAAAAAAAAGAAGTAATTTTTACAATTTTGTTTAATGATAATTTGTCAGTGTCTATAATATTTGACTTACTTGGTATTAAAATTATTGATAATTATTCATGATGATGATGGTACTAATTCATTAAATAAAAATAATAATAACAATATAATACCAGTACGCTAACTCTACAAACACATATTTCCTTATTTAACTAATTAATATATTAGAACAATATATAAGTACATTTTCTTTGCCTCAATGATGGAAGAACTTCCTTTTCTTTTTTCTTTTTCTTTTTTTTTTTTTTTAACCTAAAGGTAAGGAATATAAGGTTTACACTTTATGATGGAATTATATGTAAATTTACTCTTAAATTATACGTGCAACCAACACAGTACAACTTAATTTGTTGATGAATCAAATATTAAATTATTGCTATACTAAACAATACTATACATACAATCATCTCATCAGAATTTAGAATGTTAGTTCAAATATCGGAACGTAGACCAACTTGATAACGAGAGGTTGTGAAACTAGCAATAAAATTTGTGTGGTTTGGATCAATATCGGACATATGCCTAATTCATCACTCATTGGCTTAGCTCGTGAATGGATAAAACCATTGCCTACTAAAAGATGTGGACGTAGTTCACTAATAAATATTGGCCTTGGTATCATATATATATATATTTTTATATATATATAACAAGGAAAAATTGTTATAATATGATCAATGCCTTGGTTTATTAACTTGGTCGATTTTCATGTTTTGAGTCAGAAAAATATATTATCATGACACATATGAAACTAAACTATAGCGTGAAACTCTTTAGCAAGCAAAAAAAAAAAAAAAAAAACCCCAGAATGATAGCAATAATTTCAGGTAGTATATTTTCCTGATGTGTATCATCACTCTTCAAATAATAATCAAATATTACCGCTAGCCATGTAGTTTTATCGAGGGCTACACCAACATGTTCTTACTAATACAAGAAAGATCTTCCCAAGTAGTCAAGCCAACTATAAATCACCTACAAAGTTAAAAAGAAACATAGGGAACAAAAGACCACTTTGTCAGATATCTTAGAAATCTATGGAACGAAATATTCCATACATACTGTTTCAGCCATAGTTAAAGACAGAGTCATGATAGAGATCCTTCAATATGGGCATTTTCTATGCTACATATTCCATGAACTGAATTTCAACAAATGAATAATATTTGTTGGGCTGGATATCAGAATCACTTGCATATTTGATTTTGACAAAGAAATAGACTTATACCCATTTGATTAATAGATTTGAACAGTAAAATTTAACAAAAAAAAATCCAAATAATTAGAAAAGAAAACACTAACAGAAAAAAAAAATTTTAAATAATGAGTTCAAAAAATTATAGTTCTAGACCGTTCGGGTTCAGCACATCAAGTAACAAAGTAACATCTTTGAACAATTCTATTAGTGAAGTGAATATTTATCATATTTGTAGTTTTTTAAACCCTCTTATTAGTGAAGTGATTTTTATATGGTTACTTGTATTTGACAAAGGTATACTTACGGATTTCGGCCTATCTACTCCTGATAGTGTAACATAATTCACGTCATTAAAACGTTCTCATTTATAGATCTAATCGTTAAAATTAAATAAGATGATTTAATAAATTTACTCTGTCAATACTGCTCTTGACAATTCATTTCACAAAAATACTGCTCTTGACAAGGACAATAATGAACCATTATTGTGCTAATTACAGTTTGCTGTACAAGAATATTCCGCATGGTGTTTAGTCATTAATTAGATTCATAAGTCGTATGTTTTCCATATTTCCCTTTTCTTGTGCTGTAAATTCGTTTAATCACTACGAAAGAACTTTTTGTCCATTCAAATTTCGCTGGAAAAGACATTCCGATTAATATTGTTTTCATTTGAATAAAAAAAATAAAAGAAACAAAATGACACACTGACCTGTGCAACAAACTAAGAACAAACAAACACTCACAAGAGTCTGTGTGGATTTATTCTTTAACACAAAGAAAAAAATAAATAAATGAAAAGAAGAATGTGGATTTACACTAAAATAAAGATTTACATGGCGTCAACATCAAGGAAGTGGTGACTTGTTGGAATAACTCACCTTCTGATGCTGCCACGTGGGCATGCCTTTGGCATCTCTCCTTAAGCCACCGACCGTGACATAATAATTAACTTACTTTCTCCATTGTTAAATTATTAGTAAGTTTTTAGGATTATATGATAAGGTATTATACAAAAATTGTTCGTAAAATAGCATGGACCGCTTTAGTATTTTTTTGGTTACACATTCCATCATAACTATGTGATTTTAAGATGTAAAATTTAAATATTTTTACTTAAAAAACGAGTATATGAAATTTTATAAAATTTTACAATTTAAAGTTTCGTAATGTCAAAAAATTATATATTTGAATAAATTCTCAACATTCGCATTATATTATTACTTATTTATTGATTGAATTTAAGCTGAACTCTTGACTTTTCTATTAAAAGTAAATGTATTATAAACTAGCGTTAAGCCTCTCATCATATTTTGATTGAGACACATTCTTTTTCTATTTTATTTTATTTGCCAATTAAGGCTCTACCTCACCCCACTCCACCCCCCCCCCCCCCCCCCCCAAAAAAAAAAAAAAAACCAAAAAAATAAATAAATAAATAAGTTGAAGGCTTTATATATAATTGAAAGAAAGAGTTTTCTTCTCCAACACTGATCTGATCATATTCTTTTCTTCAATCTCTTGTCTACCATCAACATAGTAGTTTTACATCTATATATCTGTCTCTTTTTATACCTCTACCCCTATCTAGCTCGTGCTTCACTTTCAATCTATTTTAGAGACAGAAATATAATCTCCAGAGTGTTGTACTTTTAGAGAGAGAAACAGAGGAGAGAGAGAGATCAGATCAATGGCGGATTGGGGGCCAGTGGTGATAGCAGTGGTGCTGTTTGTGCTGTTAAGTCCAGGGCTGTTAATCCAGTTGCCTGGGAAGAACAGAGTGGTGGAGTTTGGGAACATGCAGACCAGTGGGGTTTCCATTCTTGTTCATACAGTCATCTTTTTTGGTCTCATCACCATCCTCCTCATTGCCATTGGTGTTCACATCTACACTGGATGATATATATCTATATATATATCATCTACACACCCTGTTAATTATTAAATGTTTTTTTTTTTTTTTTTTTCATTTTTGATTTGTTGGTGTGAAGAAAATACTCCCTACTTTCCAATTGTTGTTACTTATTATGTTGTGTTTCAAGAGTGAAGATTCATGGTGTTATGTGGTATTTTTCATGACTAGTAGTGTTATTTGTTATGCAAATTGCGAGGACTGAAAGGACAAATACAAATAATTTGACAAGTGTAACTTTTTTAAAGCATTGTTATATAAACTTGAGGTTAATTTCATTTTTAGTTTCTGAACAAAAGATTAAAAGTATCTAAAAACTCTTATTTTGATTTGTAACTTTTAAATTGTCTCGTGTTTTTTCTATGAAATTATCATAAATTGGTAATTTCACCTTTCATTTATCAATTAAAATAGAAAAGACATGCGGTGATAATGTATGGTTCGGTAGGGCTAATTAAAATTGAGAGAAAAAGATATGAGAGGAAAATGTGTGGCTTAGTAAAGTCAATTTTAAAATCTTTTAATCTTGGTGGTTGTTAATAAGAAGAAAACCGTATTTATTCATCGAAATTTTACCATTGAATGGATTAAAAAAAAAAAAAAAAAACTTTGATAGATCGAAAATCCCTAATTAAAATTGTAAAAATCAGGGTTGAGTTAATTTAAGGAATTTAAAATAAAAAATTATCCCATAATCTTATTGATAGCTTTAAGACACTATTTGCTAGCGGTGGAGCAATTCAGCAGTTTCCATGATGTTCTATTTCAAACCAAAAATAAATATGGTTTATGAAACTTGATTATTTGATAATTAAAGTATTGAAAGAAGAACACTAATCTAATGAGAAAGGTAAAAGAACACGCCCTCTCTCCAATAAGGACACATGGTAGTTTGATGTCCTCTTATGATTGGACCATTTCCTATACCGTTGAACATTTGACACGTCATCCATTCTACGCGTGGGCATCAAAGAGTTGTTTTTATAGTTCCACAAAAGTGAATTATTAATTTAAAAATGTTACACAAGAATGTAGAAAAAGAAAACCTAATGAGATGGCTCGAAAAAGACAGAGAGTTGAAAAATATATACAGGGAGTGATATATAAAGAGCTGTGCTATCATTCCAAATGAAAATCCATTGGGCATAGAAGACGTGGGATATGCTTTCAGACTTCCATGGACACAGGCTGACAGGCATTAGTACATTGGCTTTGGGGATGGCAATTTACTGTGAATCTGTTGGTTTATGAATACTTGTTTTGAATTAAGTGGGTTAAACCTGACTACAATCGGATTTTTGTGGTGGATTAGGAGGCGGGGTTAGATTACAGATTCCGATTATTATTTGATTACTCATCTGTGTAGCAATTATTATTATTATTCGATATTACCATCAACAAGGAGATTTATCTTACAATGAGTTTAATATGACAAACGACAGATATTCTGAATCATGACAAAAAAATAAATAAATAAATAAATAAAACTTAGTCTATTAATTTAAACAAATTAATGTGCCCCAAACCTGCCCTTTACCCTCCTAATAAGTCTATAGGTTGAAAATCAAAATCAAAGAATGCGTTTGGTGTTCAGATTGAATTTAAAATAAAATGTAATTTCTAAATTAAAGTTGGTTGATTTTTCTAAAAAAAAAAAAAAAAAACTAATTATAATTTTTATTAATTTTTTCAGAAAAAGATAAAAAAAACCAATCGTAAAAATATAGTTGAGTTCAAAATAAAATCGAATACCAAACGTAGGCTAAATAATATGACTGTTGGTTAAGAATTGGCTAGAGTAGCCCATTTTCTAAAATTTGACAAATGGATTTGAATGTTCAATTTATATACAAACATTATAACAATCTAATCACTTAATTTTTTTATAGAGAAAATTATTTAAATAATTATATTTTTTTCATCTATTGACTAACACAACACAAATTCTCCATTATTAACCAACATTACATAAATTTTAGTTTAATTTTGTATCATATTGGTCTTGTGTTAATCTTTTGTGTTATGTTGGTGCAATGATCTCTAAATTTGTGTCATTCAGGTGCTTTCCTCCTTAATGATGTCATACAAATTCAACTATTAACAGAACACATAACTTGTGCAATAATTATTAGTAAGGTGGGTCTATTGACACTTTCCATTTTGCTTTTCCTATCCACTTTTTAAAAACAACTTACCATATTAATTTTAGAATTAAAAAAGTACTTGTTCCGTCCCTTAGTTTTCTTAAAAAGCCCTTACAACTAAATTATTTGTCTTTTTTTCTACTTTCTCCAAATAGTAAATCTAAATCACTGCGCAGTTATTTTTTAATATGTTTTGTTTTATTTTTATTTTTAAAAATTTTTCTCACGAGATTTTTTTAGATATCCAATAAAAATTCTTCATCAGTTTATATGTTGAGATAAAAATCTATGAACTTATTTTTGGTATACTTCTTATTGAGACGATAAAAACTTAATAATAATATACTAATGAAGCTGAGTATTCTACAAGCATGGTTGAAAATGTTATGAATTTGATTAATACTTTTATAAGATAATTAAAAAAAGTTCATAATTCAGAGTTTGCTTAAAATTCCTAATCATATCTCTCAATTATTTATAAAATAAATAACCAATCAAATCAATATATTTAATTATATATTCACATCATGCATATGTATTTTCCATTTGTTTGTTATTTTTTAAAAAATAAAAAACTATTTATAACATGAAACTCTAAAAATTATTGAAAAATAGGAATAATAACAATCAAAAGAAAATAATCTTATCTTTTAAAAAAAATCTCGTGGAAATGAATTAAAAAATAACAACAAAATAGAACATTAAAAAAATAAGGAAAAAATATATATAGATTTAGACGGTAATGGAAGAAGAAAAAACAAAGTAAATAATTTATTTATAAATTTTTTTAAAAGATTAAAAGGTAATACAAATAATTATTTGATTTTAAAATTAATATGATAAATGATTTTAAAAAAATAAGTGAAAAAAATAAAATAAGAATGTTAATATATCCATTCATATTATTATTATTATTATTATTATTATTATTTTCCACTCCACTTGCCATGTTTTCAGTGAGGTCAACCCCCAACTACGCACCAATCACAACTTGGGGATATAAATGATGACCCCCATGAGTTACACACAAAAAGTCGAGGAAAATCCAAAAGAAATGATGGAAACGACAGGTATGAAGTAACCACTTGATATTTCTCAAAATGGTCCAATTCTAATGTATCTTTATCTCAACCAGACTTGACCATACACTTGGGCAGAAGCCATCCGAATTGGAACTGCCTACTGAGTCTGATATATCACAGGCAAGAGGCTCAGTATCATCTGTTACTCCCATTCCTGGCCCCACAAAGCTTACTAGAGAGTAAGAACCAAAACTTTCTGAGATATAATGACCAAGAAGGACAAAATAAGAGGAGGGTACGCATAATAAGAACGAAATCAGAATTAAAAAAAGGTTTAAAGCACTTCTGAATTACCCACTCAGAGAGAATCAATGGACCCACTCTTTCTCTCTTAAACGTGACTCTCTGAGTCGGGTTTGTTTAGTATTTGGATTTCACGTTTTACTTCAATCTCTACAACGATGTCTACAACTAAATTTACAAATTGAAAAAGACATAACCCGGGGGGGGGGGGGGGGGGGGGGGGGGGGGGGGGGCTCTTGAGCAAAGGAAGAAAATGGCCGGTGGTGGTAATCAGAAACCTTCATTGATTTCGCTATTTCAACTTTTAACAAAAGAAGCCATATCCACGTATCAGTATGATTTGATAAGACGGTTATGTACAGTTCTGCAGGAAAATATTTTGAAGAAGATCCTATAACTTCAGTAGTCTGTCATATATTTCTAGATGCATCAAATCAATCACAACAACATTTGTGCGGCTCCGTCTCTCTCTGTCTCATCCGCCTCCTAGACCTCGTATTCACAATACTTTCCATGCTGCAGCCATAAAATCATGAGAAGGGTAAATGAGCAATCTTCAAAATAAGCAAAAAACGTTACTAGATACTCGGTGGCTCCTACCAAATATGGTAGAGTATATTGGGCAACATGTATAACAAAAACTTCTCTGTAAACAGATGAGGCTCCTTTTATTTCATATAAAAAGGGGAAACGTGAATAAAGTTTCACCATAAATTTTCACAAACGTCTTTCTATAACCTACATTATAGGGGAAGTGAAGCTGATCAACAAAGGGAGAGGATGGCGATTTGTTTTCTTTCTCTGTTTTTATCAAATTTGTTGGATGTTATTGTCGTGTTTAACGGCTTTGGACTTGACAATCTAAGTTATTTAGTTTGAAATTGTTTAGCAAGCCTAGTTCGAATGGGCTCTGCCACAAACATGCAGAGGTAGAGGACTTAATCATGGTTGTCATCTTGATAAGTGAGATTATAATCTCTTCTCAGTCCACATGTTGAAAAAATCAAACATATCATGCTAATACTCATTATGATACTTTGGGGAGGTACTCCTACTAACACCTCTGTTTTTTAAGGACAGTATGATATTGAGGATTAGGTCATAAACTGATATACTTTTGTCATGGTGTTGTTTTGTTTCATTTAATTCGCCTACAAGCAATATAAACCAAGTAAGACATAATCCCGCCGGAACTTGCTTGGCGGTTGGGAGGAAAATGGTTGGGTAGGAGCTCTTAGGTCCCACCCTGTAAAATCCAGGTAAGACATGATCGATTCTCCTTGAAACAACGGGATTTAATAGCTCAACAAATACTTTATGTTCGTGTCAAAATAATGACACTTACCATTTTTTTAAGTATGTGTCAAAATTTTATGATTCTATAGAACCAAAATTGCATTGCTTTCCCAAACTTTACCTGATCAAAGTTATATTTCAATTTCATTTAATTCGTGAAATTATCTTATTTTTCATGATATGTTGTTATGTACTTATATTTGGCTTAGTAGTTCCTAATCCAATTATGAACTGATTAATACAGTACAATACCAGGACAAGCAGGGATAATTAGGGACAAAGAGAACTGTAAGAAAACATATAAAACATGAAACATGTGTGAAGGAAAACCAATCCATAGTCTTTCAAATAATTAAAAAAAAAAAAAAACAAATAGAAAAAAAGTTATGGCTTTTTTTTTTTCCTCTCTCAAAAGAGAAATTCTCCTTCTTTCCTAATTTCTAAACTTAGGATCAAAAGAAAAGACAAATAATTTGGCACCACAAAAATCAGTTCATGTCATAGTTCGTGTAAAAAAAGCACAAATCATGAGAGAGATAATATCAAAACACGACCTTTCAAAGTCAAAAGATCAACAATCCAGCCCCAAAAAAAAAAAAAAAAAAAGTCAAAGGATCAAACGTACCAGGAATCTCCTTCTGCGGGTTGGAAGGAGCCGTGGCGTAACAAAGAATCGAGCGTCCCAACATGGAGAGGCTCGAGACGATCCCGACCACGTAGAACACCATCACCAATCCGAGAATCCACGGCATCAGTATGAATCCGATGAAGAACGTCACCGATCCGCACAGCATCAGCGCCAGCGAAATCCCTAACAGCAGCGAAGCGAATCCCGCCGGCGAGATCTGATGCGGAGACCGCCTCGACAACGATGACGACGGCGGCGGCGGAGCCGGCACCGGCAGAGACTGATCGGAGAACTGGATCGGCGACGGCGGTGATCGCAGGATGTTGAGGACTAGAGACGAGAGCTCGTACAAAACCCCGGACTGCTGATCTTGCTGCGCCCTTCTCATCATCTTTCTTTTCTTTTCCTTCCTTTTTTTTTTTTTCTTCGCGAGAAAATGAAAAAAGAAAATAGAAAATATCCGGTGAAAAAAATGTATGAAGAAACGAAAAATATCAACAAAAAATTCTATGGTTTTGCGAAAGTCGAGGCAAATGGATAGAATAGAACTCCAGAAACTCTATCCAACTGGCGTTGGATTTGATTGGGGAGATTTCTCTTTCCTTTTTTAACCTCTGAAATTTCAGATGCAGATATACAAGTGGAGAGTTCTAATAGGCACAACTTTGTTTGTTTCTCGGGAATTCGTGTCCAGTTTCTCGATAAACAGGGAAAAAAAAAAAAGGACGCGGCGGTGTAATCCTTGCTTTTCTCAGACGTTTGCCTTTCGGTGGTGTTTGGATTGAGAGAAAAGTAACATATATACAGAGAAAGAAAAAGAAAAAGCGTTGGGCATAGGGACCCACAGCGAAGGAAGATTGGCGCGTGTAGAACACTCGATGGGGATTGAAGTGGATATGGAAAACGGGTGGTAGTGATAATGTGGGATTAGGTGACGTGGTACCTTATCTTCTTTCAAATTCTCTATGGCGAAAAAACGACCGCCCCATAATGTAGTAAACTATTTCCTCGGTTTATGATGTTCGTGCGCCTTTGGAGAAGCGCGTGAAGCAGTGAAAATTCTAATATATCCGAATTGAGATAGAGAGGATAATCTTGGAATGAATGTGAATGACTCGGAAGCATAACTAGCCTTCACTCGGTATCTTGATTCTAATTAAATTTTTTTTAAAAAAATTTAATAAAAATTATAATTAATTTATAAAAAATTAACCAAACTCCAACTTAAAAATTTCAACTCTAACCGTTGAATCAAACGGACCGGACACTAAATTAAATGGTATTTTCTAACTGACCTCCAAAAAATATGGGCAATTTCTTTTTTTTTTTTTTTTTTTTTTTATTTTTTTATTTTTAAGAAAGGGAAATTACTTTAATGAAAGGGAAAAAAAACATACAAAGAATAATGTTTTGCTGGAGCTCTAAATCATGACTTTACCAGAGATTATTTTCATATATTAGCTGTTCAATGTTTTTGATTAGGGATGGCAATTCGTATCACATGTCGGGTTCGTGTCGTGTTAGAGCCATGTCAAATTTTTTTTCCCCAACCCGAACACGACCCGTGACACGAAAATGACTTCAAACCGTGACACGAACCCTACACGGGTTGACACGATACGAACCGAAATTGACTCGCGACACGAAATTGACAAGACATTTGACCGGAAATTGACACGAAAAAATGGGTCGTGTTCGGGTTCTACGGGTCCAACCCGAACACGACCCGTTTTTTCTCGTGTCAATTTCGGGTGACCCAAATTTGACTCGACAACTATTTTTCCCAATCCGAACCTGCGAAATTCGTGTCGTTTTCAAATCGTGTCATCGTGTCGTGACCCGTATTGCCACCTCTATTTTTGATAACATTAAAATGACATGTTTGATCTCTCAACGCAAGTAACTAACTATAATTAACAGATATTGTTTCAAGTAAAAAAATACTTTTGTAGTTGCGCTTAGAAAGATTATTTCGAGTAATCTCTTCTACCATATTTTTCCTTTTTCTCTTATGAAAGAAGTTATAAATCATGGCTTTAGTCAAAAAATAACTTTAAAATAAAGCTCTAAATCACGAAGAATTCCATGCGTTAAAAAACAGTAATAATGCATAATGTTGAATAGTTGAACTTTTACTTAATTCTAACCATCTTATATTCTAAGTGTGCGATGTGGAATTCTCTAATATACTGTGTAATATTTTGAAAATATTTATCTATAATTTTGTCCAAAATTTAACAGAAATAACTAATATTGTAATAATATATTTAATAATTTAAACCCATTTCAATTACAAAAAGAATAAAGATAGAGTTACACAAATATAAAAATTTAGAGATCAACCTAGTAAATTCATGTCTATTTGTTAAATATATTTCGGGATTGATTAGATCACAAATACCTGTTTAAGCGGGAGTTGCTATGAGAATCCACGCAAGCACTAATCGAAAGCTGGAAGCATACAAAGGAGATTGGCTGGTAATGTTTCCATTTCCAAATCATTGTCATAAATAAATAAATGAATAACAAATAAAAATCACAAATAATTCAGTATCATGATTATAACTCTTAAAAGGCTTTTTACGATAAATATTTTCCCATATATATATAATCCTTATAAATAATTAAAAAAAAAACAACAAAAGAGAAAAGAAAATAATTGAAGGTTGCGACGGATTGGTAGTATTGTACCAATTAAAAAAGAAAATGCGGGACTTGTTCCTTTTTTTTTTTTTTTTTTTTTAGGTAGAAGAATGTGGGACTTCAACACATAGTGGAACTGGAATTGCAAATCCTTGTCCCTACACAAGACAATTTCCTCTCTCAAGTGATCTCTTAAGTCAGCAAACATATTGTCCCACGTTAGGTATATGGTAGTTAATGATATAAGGTCCATGCTCGAGGGATTTGACTGCTAGAAATAAACAAATAGCCTACTTTATTAATGAAGATTAGGTCTGACTATCAATTGTTGCTGTCTGAGTTTAGCATATAGAAGGAAAGGAGTTTAGATAATAGATTTTTTGTTTGAAATTTAAAAGTATTTTCGTTTCTTTTTAATAAGTGAAAGTCAACCATCCTCCCCCCTATAAAGGGGTAAAAAAAAAAAAAAAAATTCAATTGTATTATCAACTAATTTCAAAAGATTAGTTACATATAACCATTAATGATCTTTGTAGAGCAAGCTGTACCTCTAGCTACTAATTTGCTTGATTTATTACGTTTTCAAAGTTGAAATCTCTAATGGTCACCTGACGCAAACGCAACAGAGAAGAATTGGAAGAAGAAAACCAAATTATGTCGAATGAACATCAAATCAAAGAGTCCTACTATTAATTTTTGTTGATTTTTTTTTTCCTTGTTGGCTATTTCCTTAAATACTCTGATCAAAGTTTTTCTTCCCTAGATGTCAAATCCGAATTTATTCTTGGTCCTACGGAGTTGCGAGATCTATTTCCTTTAGACGCACGAGGAAAACATGCTTAACAAGCAAACACTGTGATTTGCCTTAAAAAAAAAAATTTTTTTTTTTTTTGGTTTTCTTTGAAGTACGTCTTATGGACAAATTCGACTCCATGTTCTCTTCCTGTCCCGTTAAACAATTAAGAATCCGACGTTTGGGAGAAAATTAGATTGAAGCATTTAAGAAGATGAAAACATTCGAATGACAATATTTAGCATCATAAAAAAACATCCAAATGCTTGAAATGTTACTTCTCATAACATTTAAAATTTTGCCTAAAATGTAAATGGCAATAATTTATAATATTTCATACAATTTCAATTGTTGCTTATCAAACGTTCATTTAAAATATTCGTAAATGAAAACATTTGAAATTTTGAGAAATGATTGAAATAAATAGAGAATAAACATCATATTATCTTAATTAAATTATTTTTCTGATAAGATACATTAATTAAAAAATTATATTAGTTAAACATATGATATAATATTATTAAAAAAATTATATAAATAAAGAGACGTGAACCGAATCTTTTTATGGCCCGTCGGGACAAGTGAAAGTTGGTCCACAAAAACTACAGCTCAATACTCAATTAAAGTGACAAAATTTTATTTATTTATTTATTTTTCCCCTTTCTGTTGATAATGAAATGAAGAAACGACAGCAATTGCTGATTTATATGAGTACTCAACAAAGAATGGAAGGAAAAGAGGGGAAAGAGACAAAGGCAGCTAATTAACGTTGAAAACTGTGGCGTGTGAGTGTGGTTCTCTTCTCTCTTTCTGTTCGATTTTGGTTTGTGATTTTATCAACACTAAACGTGTAAGCCATATACACCTCACCTATCTCAGGTCTATTTTAAATACACACACACACACACACACACATATATATCCTACTCTTTCTAGACATTCTTCCATAAGACGACATCGTTTTTGTGCTGACTTTAAGCACACTTACATCAGCCAATAATTTCTTATGTACCCAACAATTCATTAAAGTTTGGAGAAGTTTACATGTTTTTATTTTATTTTTTGGATAATATATCTTTTATTTTGCAGCTTAACAAATACATACCAGGAAAAAGTATAAATTTGTACAGCTACTTAATTTTGATTATGTAATGACGATAATGTTCTGAGAGAAATATGGGGGGGGGGGGGGGGGGGGGGGGGGGGGAGAGGAATAATAGAAACATCCAAATACACACAAAAAAAAAAAAAAAAAAAAAAAAGCAAAGCAAAGGAAAAGGAAAAAGGATTTTGTACAAAAAGAAAACGAAAGGAATATTTTTCTTTGTTTCGGGTTTCTTTTTTTTAATAAAATTTTTCTTTTATTTTTGAGGGTATTTTCATCTTTATAGTCAAGAAAAAATGTTAACCTCTTTATCACATAAACTTAAAACATCAAGGACTAATGGTATATATTTGATGAGATTAAAGTAGATGACATATTTTCTCTATAAACTAAAAATATAAATAAGTTGCTAATTACATAAATTTTCCAAAATCATAATTTTATTATTATTTTAAAGATCGTACTGGTTAGATAAGATCGAAGTGAAAAAGGGAAGGAACGAAGAAGAAAGCAAGAGCTGATGACAAAAAAAAAATGTTCGGAGAAAACCTAAAGTGTGAGAACCGTTTAAGAAAAGAAAAAGATCCGACCAAAGCGAAGCAAAAACGGTCGTAATCACAATTATGAGAAGAAGTAATAATGATTATAGGAAACCCACTTGGCAGTGCAAAGCACAAGGTACGTATAAATTTAACTAATCCCACGTCTGTCTTTTTGGGAGCGTGTTCAAGTGTCAACATGCACCCACCACCTTTGTTTTTTCAACTTTTTTGTATCCCCTTATTTATTCGGTGCCATTTTCCCTCCTAGCCTTATTCGGTGCCCATCTCCCTCTCATATATATATATATATATATATATATGATGTATATACATATATCAGCTATGCCGGCCCTAATGTATCACCATTCTTTTCTTTGCATTTTCTATACCAAAGAAGAGATGACGTGAAGGGTTTAGTGAAGAATCTTGCCGTGTGGTCAATCCTACAACCATGGTTCTCAAATGTACTCAAAAGAGGTATGTATGCATGTATATACACACTCACAGTCACACACACACGCGCGCGCGCACACACACACACACACACACATATATATATATATTATATGCATATGTAAAGAATGTTTAGACTAATGTTTCTAAGTACCAGCCCTTCTGCTAATTAATAATTAATAACACATTACATGCGAGGAGAATATTGCTAAAGTTACAAACAAGAGTTAGCATTACACACACTTGCAATTATATGCTAGAGACACTCTTTAACATAAATCTTGGCATCAATTAGTACCACGTTTGAAGGGAAGCATTTTTATGGGGGAGCTGTGGAAAAGCTTGTTACCGCTTATTATTATTATTTTTTACCCCGTTTGGATGGACCACATCCCGGTATTGTGAAGAAATACAAGGATCACATTACAATAGCATTCTAAGGTTGTTCAAAAGGTGGCTTCGTACCTGGTGTTAATGAATACCCCAACAAATTAGTCCATATGATGATGATGATGATCTCGATCATGATGATCATGATCAAGAGGCTGATCATGGTCTATAATTGAAGCAGACGAAGTGTTGCCTGTTGCGAGTGAAACGGCGGGTCGTCGTCGTCTTCATTGCCATTCCTCATCATCTGCTGGTTGTTGTTGTCATTGATTCTAGCTTCCATTGCTGCAATCTGATAGTAGAAACTGATCATCAGACCAAATAGTACTCCACTCTAATATTCATTTCTACATATATGCCATTAGCATATATGTTTGACATGAATATTCATTGGAGACTTTTTTTTTTCTTTTCTTTACCTCTCTTTGCAGATGCTCCCTTTCTTCTATCAGAATCTTTTCCTATTTAAGAGAAAAGAGTAAATAATTAAAATTAAAACTAGTTTAATAAGCCAAAACAAATTTAAGCAAGTTTTACTCTCTATATATATACATAAATAAGGAATCCCTTCCACTTTGCATTATTTAAATTTTTATGTGGTTGCTTCTTCTTATTAGTTTTGATTAAATCAGTTGATTCTCAAGAGTATCAGCAAGCTTTAATTTCCTGATGCAGTGAATTTTCCTGTTTTTTTCTTTTAGATCATTGTACTAATTTCCTATTGCATGGTATAAAATGGCCTTAACTTAAACTTAGCACAATTACAGAGTCCTGATAATGATTATTGTGCTAATTCCGTTCAACGGCAGATAGTGAAGAAATCGCGGTGTGTATGGATCATCTAAGGATTCTTATCTCAGGGGTGTTAGGATTGCCGAGACAAGTGTTAGCAGTTGGCTGTTGGATTTGAGGAAGAGTTAAACTTGTTGCTGAACATGAATACAAAGTGAGCCGGATTCACAATGTCGATAAGTGCAACAAGACCCAGCCTAGGTTCAGAGCAGAACAGAGATTCTGATATTAGATTCCCAAAACTTAGAAGGGGAAATGGCGAACACTGTGAAGATGTTTGGTTTCTTTACAATAGTCAGTTTAGCAAAAATTAGTGAAAACTTCATATCTAAATGACCCTAGGGAACTGGAGAATGCTTTTTTAGGCATGAGGAAATGAGTTTTGGGAGGATGGATTTGGAAGGCAAACAAGCCATTAGGTATTGAGGGATGAAAAATCTTTAATTCGGTAAAAGAAATGACATGTCTAACTGTGATCCTGAAGCACCAAAGTTTTTAGGTTCCAAAACTCGTCGATCTTTGATTGGAGGAGAGAGAGGAACTCAGTAATAAAAAAACAATTCCAAGTTTCCCATCAAGCCTTTCTAGTTCTGTGTGTTTAATCTAAAAAAGTTTCAATTGCATACCTGGTCCTGGAGGGCAATTACAGATTCCATCATGAGTTGTGTCTGCAAAAGAAAGTTCGGAATATATATAGCATATGAAGATGAACTAGCCCTGTAGTTAACACAGTCAAACGGTACACAAAAACAGTGTTGCACTTGCAGTTGAACATTATACACAAGTCTGATTACTTTATTAGAATGCCCACACCGGCGTTTTTATTTTGCATCTGTTAACCAATCATTTCAAAAGTATAGTAAAATTGTCTATCCCTCCTCATAGAATCAAGGACATAGAAATACCAAGTCTTGGTCACTAAGACACACAACCGGTAGTTGATTGACCAGTTTCCCACTTCACTGCAGTTGACCCTGGTATTTACTCGTATCAAAAGACAATTTTTAGTTGGCTTATCTAGGGGTACGGGTATATAGCCATTGATGGTGCCCGATGCTTTTTATCACCACGATAAGTAAAACCACAGGAGAGAAACAAAACCACTAGAAAATAAATAAGAGATTAGAGGATACAGGATAAGAATAAGAACTCAGCGAGTAAAAAAACCACTCACTTTTCGTTCTATCTTAATCATCTAAAAACGTACCTTTCTAGTTCTAGTCTGTGCAAGTGCAGCATCAAGCTGTTTCTCTAGTTGCAGCAGAGTAGTTACATTTAGCTGCTCAAGATCCGACTCTCGAAGACACCTGTAGGAACAATTGTATGTTACGTGTCTGCACTTAATATTTTTAATAATAGATAGAAAGTTGTAGTAGTAGGTTGCCTTTGAACTATTTGCTGAATCTCAGTGTGTGTCAGTAAAGTTGCACGTTCAGCGCCATTCCTCTGAAGACAAGAAATCATAGTATTTTAAAACTGCACCTGTTGAATCTATAGAGAGAAATAGATTTTGGGTGGTCTATGCAAAATTTCCATACGCAGTGATCTCAATTTCTTGTTTGCACTTCATATGGTGATAACACAGAACTTGTCAAAACATGGTTCTGAAGACAATTCATCGTAGTTAAATCTCAAGAATTAGGCCGAGGTGGTCCATGCAAAATCCACATCTATAATCTCAGTTTTTTGCCTTTTCCTAATTAAAAATTTTTAATGCCGTATAGAATTGAGGGGAGAGAAAAAAAAAAAAAAAAAAACACACACATTACCAGTACAAACAAACAAGTAAAATAATCAAAGAGGCAGAAGAAAAAAGGTCAGAAAAAGCCTTGCATTTAGAGATCTAGTTTAGAATGAAGTTGAAATTTACTATTTAGGTTGAAAGATAGCACAGAACGTTATCTACTAGCTAGGTGCAGCATCAACAGGTTCACTAGCCAAACCTTGATTCCGAACGAGTTTGTTCACCAGAATGCTACTGATGGTATGGTTCGTTTCCATAAGATTAATTCATATGCTACGGTTAACTTTTAGATTAGGCTCTTCGTTCTGAGAGAGGGAGATGACAGGCTTATCATTGATACTTTCCAAACTCAAAACTTCTGAGGACCAAACTGACGTGCAGACACAATGGTTTTATAGTATATACTTATTAAATGCTAACTACATCTATAGGAGACTCGGTTGTCTACAGAGCTATAGCAATATGGTCAAGGTTGAGAGGCGTACTCCAATCCCTTGTGGTTTTTGGAGGAATATACCACTGAAACTCTCCCTTACAAATGTTTTACAAAGTACTGTTAGCTAGTGGCTTTTTATGAGGCTAGTCTAATCAAGTACAATTCCGATGATCAATCATTGACAGCCATATGCTGAAGACGTTCTAATTGCTCGTAAAATATGCAAGATCAATACTAAAAAGAAGATTACTTACGGTTCCATTGTTGCGGTCATCTTCATATCGTCTGCGATAGCGCTGCAGTATGCTGGTCAGACTGAAAACATAGAAACTAGTTAGATGACAATGATGGTCGTCGGTAGCTATTTAATTAAGTATGGTAAGTTGATAAAATGGCGGTGCAAAGATGAATTAAATCAAGTTCAATATGTTACCACCATGTTTCTCTAGTTACCTAGAGACATTTTGATCTTACTTTTACAAAGTTCTGGGGCTGCCTACACCAATACTCTTTTTTGCACACTTTTATGAAACAGAGTAATATATACCACCTCTTTTGGTCCACAAGCAAGCTTGTGTTCTACATTCCATGAAGCTATGTATCATACTCGTAAAAACCAATGCTAAGAAGGAATAGATAATAGTCTTGGGGCATCATATAAAAATCTGGACCACCTCATGGGCTAGTTTGGTAATGCTTTTGGAGACCCCAAACGTCCTTTATACAAACTACGATGCAAATATTGTGTTTGGTAAAAGTGCTCAAGAGTCGTTTACACAAACACCAATGCATTTTAACAAATATTTGGAGAAGTTAGGATTTGTAACTTTTGCTTTTAGCTTCTACTTCTCCTTTTGCTAGTAGTAAAAGTAGAAATTCTGTCAAAAACACAACCCAAACTAATCCATAGGCTCCCTTTGGTTTGCGTGTTCAAATGGTTGTAATTTAGATGGAAACATGTGAATGGAAAATTGAAACAGAAGCATTTGAATTGTCATCCGAACTAACATTTGGATACTCACAATCTGAAAAGAGTAACTTAAACATAAACATTTGAATGCATGTCCGGATAGTGTTCATCAAAACAATCATTCATGTTGATTATCTGAATAACGCCTAAATAATATTGTAACAAAAATGTGTCAAAACTTTGGGTTGGTAGTTTCATTGAAATTTTAAACCTCATAAAGAAATTGAACATCACTTTGGATCCATGCTTGAGGGTTAAAGATGGAAAGTAACAAGTTCTATTGGTTCTTATTGGGTGTTGGTCATATAAATTTCAAGTGGAAGCTTATATAGTGAATGATAGCTTCAAAATTGTTTAGGTCATTAAAACTTATTACTTAGCACGGGTTATTGGGTAATGCTAGGAAAGATTCGCACTCAGCAGTCTAGCCTATAGCCAACGGTTGTGTCACCCAACATAAATATAGTTCCATGCATGCTTCACGCCATGTGTGCCTAATCTTTACGCCCTTCTGACCATCCTTAGCTAAACTCAAGGCCATGCCACTTACTAGCATGCCTTGGCACCTATGCCAGTGGCCTTGGTGCATCCTGCCCTGAAGCCATCATGGATGTCAAATACAAGACCACTTTGGAAGAAGCCGATGTCCTCATTGGCTAGGTTCTCACGTAAGAGTTGATTTTGTCCTCAAACTATCATAGTGTCGTAGCCCTTTCCCATAGAGCATCAGCAACACGTTTTATCCTCCACGAAATAAGATAACAGGTCCTCCAGTTCTTCTTGTTTGGCCCCAAGGTTATATGAGCAAAGATTCTCTCTCTCTATATCTCTCAAATTCATTCCTAGTCATCAGGGTTTTTGTTTTGTTTTGTTTTTTTTTTTGGTTTCCAATTCTTGTCCTCTTTATCCCCCATGAAACAACTTCAGAAAGCTAACATGAGAAGTAGGATGAACCTTCAAATGCCTCATAAGCTTTGATTGAGGCAACGTTTCCCACACTTCACAACCTCGAAGGTTGTGTTATATGGATCTATGCTTAACTAGGATAATCTTTTAGGAACTAGCTAACCTAGTTTTTGTCTACTTCACCCGGAAAGCTACACAGTTTCCTTTAAAATACATCTACACAAGAAGTTGTGAATCTTCTTTACATGCCATTAGCTTATTAATTCTTCCAAAAGTTTAAGCTGACAAGAAGCCGTTAGTATCTAGTGCTAAATGCTGCTCGACCACAGGTGGGCATGGAGAGAACTGACCTTATGTTAGAAAACGAGTGGGCATGGAGTAAACTGACCTTTCGTTGAACTCTATACTTGCCACCCTAAAACTGTGTTCAGTGGCGGAGAGAAAATAGGAAGAAAAATAGTTTAGAAGAGGAAAAGGGTGAGAAAAGCCTTTTCTTATTGTGTATGGTATGGATTCCCTTTCAACTTAAAATTATCAAAATTGGACTTCCCCAGTACATAATGTATTCTTCATCCAATTCACTCGTTTTTAATTCTTCTTATCAAGCAACCATAAGGCTTAACATCCGTATATAGATTTGGAATCTCCCATTCAATTTAGGGATCGCTTGACATATCTTTTGATTTTAACTAGTAGAAGTAGAGAAGAAAAAGCTATGATTCTCAATAAGAGTACGGAATGAAAAAGCTTATGAGGTCAAAATGATCGTAAAAGTTTTTTAACAAATAACAAAGCTTATTCCAAGTTCTTAAAGTCTATTTAAAAGAGCTACGAAAGTCACATTTTTTTGCTTTAATAGGAAGCACTTATAGAAACTGAAAGTTCTTCTGATAGATTATCCAAACACTTTCAGAACCATTTTTTGGACCTAGGAAGCTAAAAGCAACTTCTAGAAAACTCTACCAAACAGGCCCTTACTCTCTCTTTAATCCCTCATACCAAACCACTAGAAGTCTTGAAATTCATCTACTAGTCTCTCTCCTTCGCTTTTCCATCCTACAACGAGGACCTGAAAGTTATATCTTGGTAAGAAAGAACAAGACAATATGTTTGTAACTGCAGATACAAAACTAGGCTCCTTTGATAGGAAATTGACAAGAATGTTTGCTAGGTAGTGTATAGGTCAATCCTTAACGTACCTTAATGGTGTTTAAAAATATGGTGGTTTTCTTGTCTAGGTGGACGGTTGTTTTAGTTGCTCTTTCTAAATCCAAGTAAAATGTGTTATATGAATCTACTCCAGTCACATGATACCCTACGCCTAGTTTGGATCATAGGTTTGAAAAGTAATCCAAATGTACAATAAATTCAAATTTTTACGAGAGAAAATACTTTTAAAAACTTTTTACATGGTACCCAAAATAATCCATGTCAAACAAGCTATAAGTTCCAGTAAACTATAACCACCATCTTTCTAGGGATATGTCAAACTATACAAATAACTCTAAGTTGCTTCCACAATCATGGTAGGTCAGACAGCTCAGTTCTCTTAGCATAGTAGATAGCATAAGGTCGGACATCAAACTTTTATTTTCGGATATATCTAGACACAATGAATCTAGGTACTAGGTTATTAATGAGAACATCAACAAATTATATCTATTCAGGGTGTTTTTCACGTGTTTCAAGTGTTGGTTGACTGCTTACTTTCTCATTTATTAGAAAGAGTTTGGGTGGGAATCTCACGATATCCAACAACTTTTTAGCCACTTCTACGTCCTATCTTCTTCTTCTTCTTTTTGGAAACTTTACACACCATTTAAATATTCAAAGTTAATGATAAAGTTTAAAAGGATTATTACTACGACAGCTCCATCAACAAGACTACAAGACTATAGATCAGGATGCTCATTCTCTAAGTTAAAAGAAGTCTTCAGAGTTAAACTTGCAAACATAATAATGAATGTTTATGTTTAGATAATGTCGTTCATACCTAATTTACAATTTCTAGATAAAGGGATCAAAATTCTCAAGTTTTACGAGTTATGAACAAGCTCAACATGCAAAGGTAAATGGTTAATAATTTATATTTTTGTCATCTTACAAGCGGAACAAGTAAATATTAATCATAGAGATGTATGAACATATTGCATTAAATTAAATTAGAAATAAAAATTTTAAGGCATGCTTTTAAGAAATGTAAATAAAACGTCAATTTTGTTGGGCAAAACATGAAGCAAATAGATTCGAGGGATAAAATTAGAATCTGATCACGTTCTCTGTGCATATGTGCGTATCTAACATACTGGTCAATAGGATGTACCACTTGTTCTTTCGGTTGCCAAAATGAGAGAATGATTAGCAACTTCAATTGAAAAAGTTAGTAGATGTTGACACACTAGATTATGATCTGACAGCTACCGATGTAAATCAAAGAGAATAAACGAAAAAAAAAACGAAGAGAGAGAGAGAGAGAGAAATAAGACAAAACAAAAAGAGAGGAGAGAAATCCCTGAATAATACAGTAGCATACTTGAATTTAGAAGACGGTTTACGTCAATTAGGCCTCAAAGAAACGCTCGAGTCCGGACTTCTTGAAGGGCCAAAACAATAGTACTTGAGCTGGATTCCCGAGCATATTTGAATTTGGGAGACGGTTTATGTGGATTGGGCCTCAAAGAAGTGATGGAGCTTGTCTGTTAAGTACACCCACAGATTTGTAAAATGATAGGAGAAGGGAGAATGATACAAGAGCATACGTGAATTTGGAAGACGGTTTATGTGATTTAGGCCTCAAAGAAACGTTCGAGTCCGGACTTCTTGAAGGGCCAAAACAATAGTGTTTGAGGTAGATTCCCGAGCATATTTAAATTTGGGAGATGGTTTATGTGGATTGGGCCTCAAAGAAAACTATTATAATATTTTTGTTAATATTTAGTTCTTATTTGGTTCTCGACGCGCAACAAGTAGGCGTGAGAAAGCCGTTGTCGTACAGCTGCAAGACGTTGTCCGAATCTTCCTTAAGAACTAAATATAGCAGGAATGTTTAGAAGTCTATCTAGATCCTCCTCTTCTAGATCTCTTGGAGCTCAATCTGAGTCCAGTGTGTCCAGTTTTTTAAGAAATAAAGAAATAGTTACTATAGAAAATATAGAAAAACATTTTAATAATTGGAATATTCCTAAAGTATGTACTTCATCTGTTTATAATAAAGGTGTTTTTAATTTTAAATCTGATTATATTATTAAAACGGTTGAAGAAGCTCTTCCTATAACTGGTGATGTTATGGAAGTACCATTGATTTCACAAAATTTTATAAATCAATATAAAGAAAAATATGGTTACCTCCATTTTGGCTTTAGTCCAGATAGCTATAAAACCCTTTACTAGGGAAGGACTTAATACCTCAGTCCTATCTTATGTAAAAGATAAAAGACAAAAGATTTATTGATTCTTTATTAGGAAGTATGAATTGACCTTAAGTGCAGGTCCAATATATTTTAATTGTTTCCCTAATTTCACTGTTAATTTAAAAGATAGCAATGTGATGAGATCTCTTATGATAGATATCAAAACCCATGGTTTTAAGATGGAAGAAGAAACAAGCAACCTAGCCCTTATTTATAGGGTATATTGTAAGGTTATGAATACCATAAGCCCTGATATTTTGTAATGATTTTGTGGTTAAAGAACTTTTTCACAGAGCCTTAAAGCGAATAAGACAACAAGAACATGAGATTTTTGTTTGAGGGGGTAATGCCAAATATATTTGGTGCAGTGATCAACAAAGATAACATCGAAAAATAAGGTGTCAGGAGGATAAGAGGACTGAATGGAAGTGGTCTTGACACTTGAAAAGGCAACTAATGGTGGATACTTGTCAGAAGAGACAGAAGAGACCAGTCACTTGTACACGCCATACTTAGTTCGCCCCTGCAAGAGGGATGTCCCCATGCGAAGATCCTTCACATGAAAAATGGTCAGTAAGAACTCAATGGAGACTTTATTTGCATTGCAAAATTGGGATATGAAAATAAGATTATTTTGCATGGCAGGAATACAAAGAACATTATTTAAACAAAAGGTACGTGAAGGTGTTGAAAGAGTTGTGGAATTGGTGTGGGTAATAGGAAGGCCCGTGCCATCTCCAATTACAATGACGTCGAAACCGTCATATGGAGCATGAATGGGAAGATTACTCAACTCGGCGGTAACATAGTGCGATGCTCCACTATCAAGAAGCCAACTGGAGTTATAGGTGGTGTTAGTAGTGAGCACACGGTTGCAATGATGCTTGGGGGTGCGCGATTAGGTGAAAGGTGGGACACCGTTTGACTATGTGACCTTGGGCATTGCAAGCCTGACAGTAGCCAATGTAAGGTTTTAGAGACACCGTGGGACTGCTATAGCGGTCCGGTTGACCAGTTTGATACGTCCGGTTGACTAGTTTAGTGGTGGTAGACTTAGGACGGAGAACATGACTCGAAAGAGATGAAAAAGGAAAAATGGATTCAACGAATTTGACATGATGGGAGACGTAGAGTTTATTGGTAGATGGATCGAGCCAAAGATAAGCACTTAGAGTGAGGGAATAACCGAGAAAGACACAAGGAACGGAACATAGAGCAAGTTTGTGTTTGGAATAGAGACGGAGCCAAGAAACGAAGACAACCAAAGACACGAAGTGCCCGTCATCTTCTCTCTTCTCTTCTGATGACTGTTGTCCCTGCACCCAAGTGTCATTTGCCTTCTTTATCATCTTTTGATGATTGACGTCTGTGTTTTATTATTATTATTATTTTTTTCTATAGATTAAAAAAAGAGAAAAAAAAAGAAAAAAATTATTTATTTAAATTTCTTCTATTATAGTTCAAGATTGGACCTCTTGTTAGAGCTCCATCTTGTGGGGGCATATTAAGAAAGTTAGTATTAATATTAAGGAAAGTTATAATTTTGTATGTAATTATCTTATTAGGAACTTTTGATTTATTTGTAATTATTGTAATTTAGAATAAGTCTTGATTTTACTAGATTTGTAAGTATTAGGCAACTTACATGATCTTGTACTTATAAACTTGTATTTATATGACAGTTCATTCATAGTGCTTCTTACTAATGAATTCCTTTTGAGTCCGTGGATATAAACACATCCACATTAAATATCTTTGGGTTCACTTCTTTTTCTTAATACTTTTATTCTTTTCTTATTTATTTTCTATATTAGGAAGGAAGGAATTAGAAACAACCCAACTCTTTTTGTAGTGTTTACTAACTTTAGAGGAGAAAAAATAAAGTCATATTTTCTTTGTTTTATTCCTTACGTCAAGTAAGGCTTGTTGAATTAGAAAACATATGAACAAATAGAAAAGAAAAACATTTATAGCTTTCTTTTCCATTATATGACAAGTAAACGTGCCTTTGACAACGGAGAAAAGGAAAGACGAAGCCTCTCTTTCTTGTAGGTTTTATGCTCTGCCTTGTTTCTTCTGTCGTCCTCTAGATGTCGGAGTTTTTTGGTGTCTCTAGGTAGGCCACTGGACTTCCAGCCTAATAAAAGCATCTCGAGGTACATGGAAAGTCATTTGGTTGTCGTGGTGGTGGTGGTGGTTGGGTACAAGATTCGAGGATTTGGGTGGGTTTTCGCCCTTTTTGGGTGGAGGTCGTCACGACTTCGGCCTTCAGATCTTAGCACGTCAGAACTCCGGTGAGTCCGCATTTCTGAGTTTTTGTCCATTTGGCCTTGTGAGGCTACTGGTAGAACGTGTTCTAGTTAAAGCCCAGTGTTAGCATCATGTCATCAATCTGTCGATGGTTTGTCAATGGCTCTTTTAGTTCCTTGTAGTGTCGTTCACTCGATCCCTTTTCGACTCGAAAACGTCTCGTCAACATAGGTGTCTTTTGGGTGATTTAGGACTTGGTTCTCGTCTTTAGTACTTTTTTGATCTAATAAAGATGTTCACAATATTTGTGTGGTCTAGTGTGTTTTTGCATTATTTATGGTTTTGTTGTGTCATAGCAGAGGTGGTCTCACCATTCGGATGATGATTGGGTAGTCCCTAGATTTGTTTATATCAACTGAGGATGACCTTAGTATTGTAGGTCTCTTGTCCTTGACCGATCGGGAGTTCTCGATTATTAATGTGCTATTAAAAGAGCCATAAATGTGTACTATATTTGGCATGCCTATTAGGTTCCGTTGTTGGAACCTGGTATACATTCTTTCAGATCAACAAGACAATAGATACTCCTAGGGCAGACAAAGTTTGGCCATGCAGCCAAGAGCACATTCTGGCCCGGGGGCCGAAGACTTTTGTTTTGCGTATCAAATCTGAAGTATGTAAACTATTAAAAAACTCTATGCTTCCCCCTTGAGCGGTTCATTCGAAATTACCGGTGGAATCAACATATGTTCAAGGTGAAATCACTTTGTGTTATGGAGTTATTCGCGTTAAATTAATGCCTATATCTCCAACTTGGAATGAAAATTTCGTTTTCATATAACATTCGCGCGCGCGCACACACAATAACTATAGCCGACTTTCATAGAAAGTATGGGTGGAGTTTTGTTTTGTTTTAAACACACACACACCAACTATAGCCGACTTTCATAGAGAGTATGGGTGGAGTTTTGTTTTGTTTTGGTTTTTTTTTTTTTTTTTTTTTTTTTGTTACTCTGAATACATTTAACAATCCGTCTTTAATCGGATTTAAAAATTAAGAAAAAATTTAACATTTTAAAGTCTAGATAGAAAAAAAGGAATTATCACACACACACACACATCACAAATTTTACAAAATTAATGTCTATAGCCGACTTTCATAGAAAGTATGCAGGTGGAGTTTTGTTTTGTTTTTTTTTTTGTGGTTATTCTGAATACATTTAACAATCCGTCTTTGATCGGATTTAAAAATAGAAAAACATTTTAAAGTCTAGATAGCCAAAAGGGAATAATTTGAGTAGAGAGAGAAAATTATACTTGCCAATGGTACTATGCAAAATATATTCCAGTAGTCCAAATTTCATGCATCAAAGTTGTAGTTGTCGAACACATCAATTCCAATGGAAAGGGCTAAATAGTGACAAATTATTCAGCTGAACTCCCACTTACATTTTCAATAAATCTTCATAGGCCATCCTTCTTTTTTATTTTATTTTATTTTAATTGCATTTAGATGACTTTTTTCTCATCCCTACTTTAATGAAATGCATAAATACAACAAAGACAAGAACATACTTTTCAGAAAGAGAGAAGCCATGAGAACAATGTTGAGGGGATTCTAATAATGGCTATCTACTTAAAGATAGTTGTGTATTCTTCTATGGGAATTTTGCAATTGTTGCCATAGGTTTTGTTTGTTTTCTCCTTTTTATCTTTTTGCTGCCTTGTCCCTCTACTTTAAAACGTTATTCATTATGGCTTCTTTGCTCATCACAATCTTATGCAATTAATTTATCTTATTGTCGTATTAGTTCTGAATTTCGAATTCTTAATATGTAAGTTTAATTAGCATTATTTTCTACATTTTTTTTAACTTCTCAATTCAAAAACTACCACTAGGAATTTTTGGAAAACTTTTTAGAAGTAGCTTCTAGTCAAAGTGATACAAGATTCGTTTGATAAAATATTTGCCTTTTTTTTTAGTCAGTATAAGGAGAAAAACAAAATCACGTGGGTTTCAATGTTTGGCACTATAAACTAAAAGAAATTTTATAGGTCAAATTGTTTTAAAAAAATAAGTAATACAAATTTTAAAATTAAATTTATATTATTTGATTGAAAAGTTTCAAAGTTTGTTAGTAAATACTTTTTTCAGAATGCACATTTTGTGACTTAGACTAAAAGTTCTTCTAGCGAGTTAAAGCTATTCTGACAGTTATATATTTAGAAGCAATTTTTTGACAAAAAACCAAAAGCAATTTTTAAAAATCTCTGCTAAACATGCCCTTACTACTTTAAAAATCTCTTAAAATAAGACTTGAAAAAATTATAATCATAGTATATTTATTGCTTACAGAAGATTTAGATATCGTTTAATTTTGATCTTTGCTATTAAAAAAGTCCCAAAAAACTAACTAAAAATCATAGTATTTATTTCCCTTGTGGACTTCCGTCTTAGAGCTTGAGCTGAAAGTCAGGTAGTAAGATTTACGCTTATAACAAATGAAAACAACACATTTTCACCTGTTACATCGCAATTGACCTCTCCAACCACACAGCTGTGTGTCTTAAAAACCATGAGATCAATCACTAGGCTCCTTAAAGAAATTTTCCACAAAAAAATAAAAAAATAAAAAAAAATAAAAAAAAAATAAAAGAGAAAGAGAAAGAAGAAGAAGAAGAAGAAGGAGGGAGTGGGATAGGATGGATAATTCAGTGGCTTGGTAAGCAATGACAAAAACTAAACTGGGGATGTCAATTTTCCTTGTTAACCCGTTAATCCACGGGGACTTGCATTAAAAGGAGTGGAGAAAATCTGATCTAAATGGGTTAAAAATTTAACCCATCACGGATTACGAGATCGGGACGGGTTTAGGGGTACCCGACCCTATTCCTTATTTACCCGCCTCATTTAGTTATATATTACTTTTATACTATAGATCTCATACTAGATGTTTTATAATATATAATATTTGTGGAAAATTGAATACTATACTTTTTATTTCTATTAACTTAAAGTCTCATATTTATGCATTTTTAGTTTTTAGTTTTTAATTTTTAATTTTTACCTTTTTATTTTCATATGATGACATATGAAAATAGATAATTGGGTTAAAAAGGCACCCTATGAGTACCCCGAATCGTGATGAGGAAAACTCGCCCCGTCCCGTTAATTTAAACGGGTTACGAGACGGGTATGTGGAGTTTTATTCACAGGGTAGGTTGGCGAGAAGAGCGGCCTTTTAACCGTAGGCATCTTGCCAGGAAGTTGGTGGGCTCATCATGAATTAGGTCAGGGTGGCTGGTGGTTTCGGGATCCCGTAGAAAATGCCCTGAACCCCCCATTGTCATCCCTAAACTGAATGTAATTGAAGTCTAAGCATTAGGAACTTGAAGTTGAACAACGTGCACTATGAGCAATAGTTATCAAGAGGAAAAGCCCATTTAGATTACAAATAGTTTGAATATTCATTTAAATTAAATATTTGCATTCAAATGTAGAATTTGAATTGTGTATTACTATAAAATTTTTATTTGGATAGTTTTTGTTAAAAGTAACATTTGATTTGTCTAAAAATAGAAAAATAAGTCTGAAAACTGATTTCTAAAAATTTGGATTTGGATTTTAATCGAACTATTGTGAAATAGTAAAACATTTAAGTAGTTTCACTCCACTAATGGCCTAACAAACTACTAATTGCATTTGAGTATAACAAAAGCCGGTATTCACAAACTACAGATCTTTATGATCGCTTTCTCTTAATTATTGATAGTACCACTTAGCCTTCATTTCACAAACATCTACCTCCATATTATTTTTTTTAATCATATATAATCTTAAGATTACATTGTAGGAACTAGCCTAACGAATGAGTATGGAGATTTGGCATGAGCTCTTAGATTCAAAATCTATAAAATTTTTTATTATTTTTAATAAAGTTAAAGAGTTATTAATCTTATGCCGAAAATTGCATAAGACAATCTCGAGATTTTTATGTTGAATTTTTCTTAGAAAGTTTTATGAGACAAATTATACAACATACATTGTTTATTTAAATGTCAGCAAAGTAACGAACAAAGATAAAATAAAATAATATCAAGAACACCGCCAAACTTTTTAATCAGATTTATCACACACAGAAAAGACACTTGCTGAGGTGTTTTCTGCTGCACTGATCAAATGTTGTTGGCACGAAGCCCGAAGAATGAAATTATAGCCAAGAAAAACCAACAAATTTTTTAAAGCAACAAAAATATATATAACAACAAAAGGAGAGAGAAAGAGAACCAAACAAACGTGGAGAAAATACAGCCGTCTATACTTAATATATTATAAACATATATATATATATATATATGAGGAAAAAAAAAATCAAAAAATGTGTGATGTGTATATATATGATATTGATTTGCGAAAGCGGTTAAACACAATATAAAAAACACAAATAATTGGTCCAGATAATTCTTGAATTCTTTAAAAGGTGACGGTTTGATTCATGTTTATTTTTTTGGTCGAGATAACCCTAAACTCTTAAAATATTGACCATTATAGCACTTTACATCCAATTCCTTTAATTTCTAACAGAATGAGAGGATATTTTAATAATTTACTAAAAATTTAATTTAAAAAATAAATTAAAAAAACTCATAAAAACTGAAAATTCATCTCTCTCTCTCTCTCTCCGATAGCAATTTTTAAGCAAACCCATATCGAGATTTGTTGAGGGAGGGTGGGGCGAACCCAGATCGCGGCGGTGGTGGGGGCCTCACAGGGGGGCGAGAGAGACCCAGATCCAAACTGGGGGACTGAAACCCAGATTGGAACCACGAGAAGGGGGAGTCGAACCCAGATCACTACGGCAGTGGGGGCGCGTCGGGGGCGAGACCCATATCCTAATTAGGGGGGCCGAAACCCAGATCAGAACCACAAGAGGGGGGGCTTTGGATTCGGTTTTCCTCAAATCGTGGATTGGGTGGGCGGGCGGGCGAGCGGGGGGGGGGGGGGGGGGGGGGGGGGCAGGGGAGGGTGGGTGGGTTTCGGGGGTCAAGGCCCGAGCTCGATGGCGGTGCGGGGGTGCTACCCATATTGGAGTTTTGTTGGGGGGACGCAAATCGGGGTTTTGGGGGTGGGGGCGCTGGATCAGTGTTTGGTAAGGGGGTCAAATCGGTTTGAAGTTTAGTATAGGGTTTTTTGTTGGGGGGCTCGTCACCGGCTTCTACGTGGCCGGCCGACCAGTGGGGGGGGGGGGGGGGCACAGATTTGGCGCTGTGTGGGATGAAGTGAGCTCGTTGCCGGTGATGACTCTCTCTCTTCTTCCCTCCTCCCCCCCCCCCCCCCCCCCTCCCTCAGCGACTCCCTTTCTCCCCCCTTCACTCTGCCGGCTCCCTCTCTCACCCCCCTCCGGCAACTCCCTCTCTCTCCCATGCCCCTCCGCCGGCTCCTTCCCTCTCTTTGCTTATATGGGTTTTTTGGCTGCCCATAAATAATTTTCTAGGTTTGGTGTTTTGTGGTTTGAGCATGAAAAAAAAAAAAAGAAAAACTAACGGAAAAAATAAATGAGCAAGGAAATAAAAAATTAATAGGTATTTCAGTTTTTTTATTACAAAAATTATGATTTAAGCAAGATTTCGTTAGAAATTTAACGATTTTGAACGGAAGGACTATAATGACCAATTCCAAGAGTTCAAGATCATCTCGACTAAATAAAAATAAAACAAAATAAAAATTAAATAAAAATTAAATCATCACTTTGCAAAAGAATTTCGAGATCATTTACACTAATTATTCAAAAAGCATACCACACATGTGTTTCCAAAAAGCACGAGGAGGATAAATAAATAAATAAATAAAAGGGCAAAAGAATATAAAAACATGCATCGGAAACATGAAAAGATTCACATACTGAAATGGTAAAGTTGGAAGGTCAAGAAATATCTAATTATGGAAAGAAACCTAAAATTAAAAGAAAGATGACTTCTGACACCAATTCCGTGCCTAGAAATTAGACAAGAAGAAAGAATTTACCAAAAAAATTTCTAAATTTCAAAAAAAAAGAAAAAAAAGAAAAGACATTCAGGATAAGAAACAGCTCCGGCGAGCTATCGGAAATCGTGGAAAATCAGCGACGGTTTCGCAAGGCCTTCGGCGGAAAATCGAATTCCGAAGGACGTAGGTAAGGAGAATTGCCGAGAAAATGAAGGAAAGTTGCGGAGAAAACAGAGGAAACGAAATCGAACGAAAGAGGGGAAAAGCCGTACAATAGTGATTAAGAAAACGCGGTTGCGGATCGATTTTTTTTTTGTTTGTTTCCGGATTTTGTTCGGATTCTGATGAGCCAAACAGATGAATTAAGAAAGAGAGGAAGAAGATCAGAAGGAGGAGGGAGAAGAAAACTAACCCGTTGCCGCTGGAGAACTGGTAGAGCTTGCCGCGGCTAGAGAAGACAAGAAGAGCGACGTCGACGTCGCAGAGAACAGAGAGCTCGCGAGCCTTCTTGATGAGGCCGTTGCGACGCTTCGAGAAGGTCACCTGACGACTGCTCTTGTCCTCGATTCGCTTCAGCTCCACCTTCTTCCTCCCCATTTCTCTCTATCTCTCTCTCTGCGCCCTAACTTCTCTCTCTACACCTCTCTCTCACTCTCTCTCTCTCTCTCTCTCTCTCTCCCCCCTCTTTTGTCGATGACTGAATTGATTCGAATCGATTTTGTATGAGACGGAGAGAGAGAGAGCAGTGAGCAAGCTAAAGACGAAGAAGTCGGTCATTTTACAGGGACGGCTTTTACCTTTGTTTGACACGTGGCACTTCCACTTACATCCTTTTCATTTGCTTCCGCCTCCTAAAACCGCCGTTCTTTTTTGTCCCTCTTTCTCGTTAATAATTAATAAATTTTGTTTTCTCCTCTTATTCATTGTGTTGGATACTTCTTCGACGAGACTTCTTGTTTCTTCGAAGAGACTTCAATCCGTTGTACAGTGTCACTTAGAACTATTCTTTTTTAATTTATTTATTTTTTAAGGAAACTTTAGAACTATTCTTAAAATCGTAATATTAAATTTTAAACAACAAAATTTATTAACACGCAACGTTTTAGGGTATCTCCAAGATATATTTTCAGATACCGTTATACAATTACGATCCGTTTTTGTTGGAAATCTCCAGATCTTCGCTTATTTTCAACTCCCCGAAGTATTTTCGTCATTCATTACGTCCCCCTCCATATGGGTGTGCTATAAAACTAGGAGAAGAACGGAACTAAACGTCGACGAGATTTTGAAAGAGAAGTACCTTTAAAGTGTATCCGGAACTCTTCGCAAAGTACCAACGCTTGGTGCTTTGTAATCACGACGATCGCTACGCCCCTTTGCTGCTTTTGACATGTCACTTGGATGAAAAGCATGGGCCTTCCTCTTGTAAACTCTTCTCTTCAAGTACTTCCCCCATTCGTGGTTTAATTAGACAACATTTTGCTCGGGATCGAGAATCCATGAGTTTTTAAACACCGTTTTCATTCGAAACCCAACTTCACAACTCTATCTCGCTGTGGCCACCCTAATGGATAAAGATATTATTGGGCCACTCTCCATAGGTTCACTCCAGGATATTGAGCCTTCTCTTAAAAAAAAAAAAAAAAAAGTCTTAATATTAAAATTATTACAATAAAAGACAATCAATTAGTTCCAAAATAAAATTTCATGTCTTTATATTTTAGTCATTATAAATATTCATTGAATAAGTGATGATCCAACGGTTCTTAATCAATTAGGGGTTTTATTTTCTTTTCCTTTTTCTGAAAAATTGAGTAATGAAATATGAAAAAAAAAATTTCTCTATGTCCATTAACTTCTATCAATTTTACAAATCTTTTTTAATTCAGATTTAAACTTAATATTCTAAAATAGAGATGTTTAATAATAAGAGTTGGTTTGGTTAGTCTACTTGAATTGAAATTTTGAAAATATATTTATAGGAGTTGAGTTAAATTTTGAAAATATGTGTTGTGTTAAAAATAAACTGTTTAAAATTAAAAGATATATATATATAAAAACATAAAATGCATCTAAAAAAAGAATAGTAATATGGATTTTATTTAGTTTTTCTCGAAATTCTATTCAATTTAGATGAATTCACCTCATTTTGACTTTTATGAACTTTTAAAATTTGAGTTTTGAAAAAAAGACTAAAATATGTGAATAGTAAAATTGTGTTTATTTTTACATTAAAAAAAAACTTTATTCAAGTTTATCAAGTCATGCACGCTCTCACCACCGTACATCTCCAGGCTGTAGCATCTTACGGTATCTGAAGGGTTCTCTTGGCCTAACCATCACTCCGGGACCGTTAACCACCTTCTTTGCATTCTCCGATGCCGACTGGGCTGGCTGCCCGATAGCAGACGGTCCACTACTGGCTTCTGCGTATTTCTCAGAAAAAACCTACTGACTTGGGTTTCCAAAAAGTAACCGACTCTTTCCAGGTCTAGTGCCGAAGCAGAGTACAAGGCACTCCTACTATGACTAATTTTTTTAAAAAAAATATATATTTGATAAATAGAGTGAACCAACTAAACACCCTTTGAAAATTCCTTTTTTTCTCGCTTTAATAAAATGTTATACGTCGTGCTACTAGTACTCCCATGTCCTTTTCTTAGTCCTAACCACCACCTTCTTATTTAATTCTAACAATTCGAATAATTATTCTACCGAAAGAAAACAAGGAATTAATTATTTGTGGGGCAATTTCAGTTTCACCACGACAATAAGATAAAACTTTTGAAAAATATTCTCTCACTTTGGCACTCCTTTCTAATTATTTGTATGTATTATTTTAGAGGGAGTAGTACAATTTTTGGTTTTTGGGTTTATTTGTTATTTTTAATTTTATATTTGTTTTGGGTCAAAAATGCCAATGGGGGAGATTGTTAGGTTTTTAATATTGGCATTTATGGTAATTTAGGAAAAACCAAAAACTGTTTAGGAATTTAAGTGCACGTTATGTTGTAAAATGTTGCAACAACTGTGTTACAGGTTAAAGTAGATTGTGACTTGAAGACTTTTAAAAATTTGACTCAAATTGAGAATCACGTGACGAATTCAGTTTGAATGCGATCTGGAGAGATAATTAAGGAATGGATAATGCTGCACAATTATAAAAAGGGAAATCTTGTGGATTTTTTTTAAAAAAAAGAAAATCTAGTTTAAATGAGATCTCCTAATCCTATTTAAATTAGGATTTCAAAAATCCAAGATTTATTCTTTAAATGGGTGCAATTTCAAGGGAGATTATTATGCAGAGGATTTTGGAGATTGATGTTTAATATATTGAGAAAATACTCAGATAATGATGACACAAAATTCGTTTCCTAAAATAAATAGATTTGAAATTCGAATTTTGGTGTTGTATCATAATATGTTTCAACATTATCTGTAATAAGTTTAAAAATTGAATGAAATTTCAATTTTGAAATATAGATCCGAGATCTACTTAGAGTTTTGATGTTGCTGCTTATATAAAGTCTCAAAAATAGTTTGCAAAGTGTAGAGCACATAGTTATTCACGTTAAGACTTTGAAGTTTTGGTGTTCTATCATTCTTCGAGAGAAGAATTTGGAGTCTTCGGGAGGAGACGTTATTGTTCTTCGGGAGAAGAACTTGAAGCTTTCGGGAGAAGGCGTTTTCAGTTGAAGGGAGTTTCAACGATAAGATGAGGAGTACTCGCCGAATAGATCTGCTAATATGTTCAAGACGATCGGCGACAATAGGAAGAGTGAGTCTTTGGGTTATATAAGTCCGAGAGTGCTTGTGATTATTTGATATTAGTGGATTATTCGATAGTTGGGTGTGGCCCCGAGGAGTAGGTGTGACCAAACCTCATAAAATTGCATGTGTCTCTTTTATTTACTTACTTTCGGTAATTTAATTAAATTAGTGATTTAATCAAATTCGGTAAATTGATAAAAAGGGATACTGTTCAATAGAGCATTATTATACAATTAACTCTTCTATTGGTCCCACTAAGTATAATTAATTAAAAAAACTTACACTTTTCATTTAGCATAGTTCGTTTGTGAAACTAGGTTTATTAATTTAGCCTTTCTTTTTTGCGACGACTTTTACAAACCATAACATTCACGAGGAATATTGTACATAATGGTTTGATGGGTTTTACAAATAGAATGGAATAATATCGAAAAACAAGGTGATCCGTGACAAATCCAATTCGAGACCTCCTATTATACATGATCGACGGGGAAGTTCTAAGATATGGATAGTTTGTGAGTTTTATCGAGCCTAAATATGCCTTTTTAGGAAGAAAAGAATTAAGAATATGGAAAATAAAATTGTAAACATTAGTAGTCTTGTTTTCAATATAATCAACATAAACCTATTATTTTTCTAAACTATAAAAGCTCATCAAATGTCTAATAAAGCACCATTCATAGTTATCATGAAATCAATATCATAGTTCTAGTTAAAAAGTGTAAAAGTTAATTTCTAATGGCAAACAAATTTAGTATAGACTGAATAATCCCAACACACATACAATTTTTTTTTTTTTTTTTTAAAGAAAGAAAAAAGAATCATACAAGCGAAACATAAATCATAAAAATTTAAAACAATACAAAAATAATCTATGAGATCATGATGAGGTGGCGCGGAGGGGTAGATGTTAAACAAGCAGCTGCCTGGTCCGGCTATGGACGAGACCCACCCAATGAATAGATCCCCAACAACTGATCCGGCTGTGGTGGACTCTATTTGTTTGGGTTATATATGCATTTATTTATATATTAAAGGTTTTACATCCTATGTGAAGGACACGTGATAATTTTCGCTAAGGGTGATCAAAAAACTTGTAACCTAATTACGAGGTTGACACATCTAATCCGACTTTTCATAGTGTGGATTTAGGTTCAATTGTTAGCAACCCGTCACAAGTTTTATTTATTCTCAAAATATACTTTAAGCTTCGATTTGGATAAAATAAATTCAAAAATAAATTTGAATTTTAATGAGAGAATTTTAATCTTTTTAAATAGTGCAAAAAAAAAAAAAAAAAAAAAAGTCTACAGAAGAAATACCAAACAAGCTATAAAGTATATTCTGATTAGTTTTTGTTGTGATTTATAACTTATATATTTAAACTTGCATTGTTAATTTTTTTTATTTACTTTATTATAAGTCTAAAGGAAGTATAAAATATTTGAACCATCCAATTTGGTATGAAAATATGTTTTTAATTTTTATATTTTTTTTTTCATAAATTTATTATCTAAAATTGCATTTTTAATTTTTTTTTCTTCTACAACGCACACATTTCTGGTTTAACAAAACTATAACACTAGGATTGAAGAAAGTAGAAGAAAGCTTTTTCTTCTATAAAAAAAAGAAAAAAAGAAAAAGAAAAAAGAAAGCAAAAGTCGATGAAAGTGCTGAAAGCAGCCACATCTGTCAGGACCTCATTACGGTGGTCTTGCCTAGAAGTCTTCAACTAAAGCTTCATACCAGCTCTTCAATATAACCTATTAAAGATTGCCACTTACTACTCAGTTTGCCCAGATTTTAGTTATTTCTGATTCATCTCAAGTTTCTATATATGCAGGTTTCATTTTGCAGACAAAATTTTTTTTTTTTAAATATTAATTTGATTATTTGTAAGGGTGAAAGGGTCTTTGAATTTAAGCCCACAAAAAAGGTTTTGGGGGGGGGGGGGGGGGGGGGGGGGGGGGGGGGGGGGGGGGGGGGGGGGGGGGGGGGGGGGGAGAGGGGGATATAAAAGCAAAATAGAGGTGAAAAATGGTGCTCGAAATGCTGTAACTTACCTCGCTATTTATTTTTATTTTTTCACTTCATAGCTTATTTAAGGAACAACCGTATTAAGCACTTTAAGATGGCCTTAAAAAGAAAAAAAATAGCTTTTAGCATTTTCAGTGTGGTATTTCTGTACTATATGAACATTTGGCGTTTCAATGCAGTATCAAATAGATGTAAATGTCAAATTTGATATTTAAATGTAAAAATTACTTTTCAATACAGTGTTATTTTTTATGCTATTTAAAAACATTTCCCAATGGCAAAATCTGATATGTAGATTAAAAATATGCTATCTAACGGAATGTAAAATTTATAATATGCTAAATTTTGTGGCAAATTTATCACAATATATAATTAGTATGAAATTTTACATTCGATTCTTATTAGTTGTCTTGAATTTTTAATGTAATTACTACAATATTTTTTTTATTAAATATTAAAAGTTCATTAATATGAGTTCCAAAGCATAATAATGATCACGAAAATAGAAATCGCAAAAGAAATATTGACATTGAAGAAGAGTAAGATAATATTAATTTTCATTCTTTTATGACAAATATATATTGATATAAACAAACGTATTGAAGATATCTAGTTATTACTTTTTTCATAATGCTCTTATTGAGAGCTCTTACTGCCTCCATTGTTGTTAGTAACATAATGATTATTTATGTTATAGATTCAAATGTCATGGTAGTACATTTTATAAAAAAAAATGGAAATAAGTACTCAAATTGAGACAATACTGACTTTTTTTTTTCCCGAGCCAATAAGATGAATTAAAAAAAAAAAAAAAAAGGCATATGAGCAAGTCAAGATGGTGCTGAGAAACCATACTTAGACTATTTGAAACGAAGGAACAACGAACTAGAAATGGGTTATTTAAGAAATTCTTAACAGGAACTTCTTCAATTGAAAATCACATTTCATTATCAATAAAATTTATATTCTAGTTGTTAAATTAATCTTTCAACTGTTCGATTTATATTATAAACAATTTTTTTATCAGGTATTGTAAATTTTAATACTAATATTCATATATCGGATAAAAATTTATCTAAAAGATGGTTTTCAAAATGTAAAAAAAGAACAATTCCTATCGTGTTACTATCTTCTTTAACATATTAGGAAATAGAGGCAAGAATGGTCCGTCCAAAGATGGTGATATAATGGATGAAGGACGCGTACATTTCAGGTCACTCCAACAATTTGCTGGCATTGGGGATCTTACTTTGCCTATATGTTCTTGAGTAAAGGAGTTTTTAAAGTCGTTGTACTTTTTTCCTTTTTCTTTTTCTTTTTTTTTTTTTTTTGAGGGAATTGCACTTCTAATAAGGGGGGAAAAAACATCACACAAAAAAAAAAGGAAAAAAAATGCGCGCGCACACACACACACATATATATATATATAACAACTTTTTTTTTTTTTTTTTTATAAGATAAACATATAACAACTTGTACCACAGTTAAAAGTTAAAGGGGTTTCAAAGTATGAAATGTCTTTTTCATAATTTAAGGCATCGCGAATTTTAGGGAATAGTGCAGGGATTTTTAGTTTTCTTTACTATAATTTTTGAGAGAGAAAGAGAGTGAATAAATTAACAAAAAAATTTCAAAAAAAAAAAAAGAAAAAGAAAAAGAAAAAGATAAAAGAAGGCATCTTACGCAGCCCACTACAAGGCTTTTCAGGTTAAGTTTGGCCCATTCGAACCTCCATCCGGGCCCCAAAATAGGACCACATTGCCACGCAGAAAATAATGCCTCATACCTAAAATAAAAAAGAGAAAGCACTTTAAATATATAAATTTAAAGATCAGTGCACTAAAATAATATAAAAAATTAATACTAAAGTAATTTGACATAAAATTAAATTAAATTTAACTCAAATTTATGTTATATTAATCAATGGATTAAAAAAATGTGATTATTTAGGTAATTTTAAAAAAAAAAAAAAACCAGAACTAAAACTGCATGGTGAATATATATGTATGTGAACTAAACACACGCGCATGGGATTCTCTCAAATCAGAAGTATTATTCACTCCGGAGGCCAATCCGGTTTACCTTTTTTTATTGAGAAAATTGGTGATGAAATGCTTTGTTAAAGGGATATAAAAAACTTATGTCCTTCACTTTTAGATTCATGATATATATATATAAGGAAAAAAAAAAAAAAGCTTGATCATCTATTAGATTGGGTGACCAAAACAAACCATGTAGCCTAACTTTTTTTTTTTTTTTTTTTTTTTGGGGGGGCTCAATTGGCAACTTTAAACGGCTAGTTTTTATTTATTTATTTATTTTATAATTTAATCATTAAAGCTGAGAGACGTAGTTCTCTTTAAGCTTCAAGATTTAAATGCTTTCCACACTTTCTATTCTAAGGATTATTCTTACACCTTTTAACTTTAGGATCATTATCATTTTACTTCTTAAATTAAATTAGCCTCACTTATTTTTTCTATGAAAATTTTTACTAAACTAGACTTGAAAAAAAGATTAAGCACAATCATATGCTTTGTTTTGTTGCTTTATGTTTGATTTTAATAGAGGTTTTAATACCAAATATTAAGTGAAAGTAATATGGTTCTCATATTTCATGTTAGTTTTTAGTAGAATTTCTAAGGCCTTGTTTGACAAGGCCACTCAAACTCCCCAACTTAAACTTTTTTTTGTCTTTTTCCCTAAAAGTTTTTGTCTTTTTCCCAAAAGGTTTTTTGTCTTTTCTGAAAATTCAAAAAAAATTACTATTTAAACTTCAAAATCCCAACTTAAACTACTCCACCAAACTCCCCCTAATAGAATGGGTTGAATCCCGTCCAATTCAAATTTAAAGGGCAAGGAAGGGTTTTTTACATCATAAATTAGAAGATATAGGGATTTTAAAAAATAAAAGGTTTCCTCCACGTTACTCTTTTAAAATGTACAAATATATATATATATATATATATATTTATATATAAATGGAGATCAAGGAAACCAAGACTTCTTCTATTTGAGACCTTAGACCAAATTAGTTATAACCTAAGGAAATTTCAAGAAAATGATTGCTACAGTGATACAGGTCGAATGCCATGAAGAAGCATGGTAAAAGAATTTTGGAAGTTTACCAGCTTCATAACGATCCAAGCCCATTCTCGAGTCCATGGAATTGAAAGATCCAATTCCCTCTGCTCCTATCACTCTTTTACAAAGTCCAGTTAAAGTACTTTTCACTTAAAAACTTTTTATTTAAAATTTTTTAACGTTGATTTACATATAACATTTTCACTTGGAATTTTATCACATGAACTATTTACATATTAGTGTAAAGGACAAATATCACTGAAAAATATTTGATATTTATTATATAAAACAAATCACTTACAATGACAAAATAAAAACCCCTCCCTGTATACATATACATGGCTTTAAAATTCTAATTAGGGGTGGTATTTCAACCCAAAACATTTTGGAGAGAGAACCGAAAAAAAGAAAAAGTATTACGTAATAGATCTCAAGTTTTTTTTTTTTTTTCTTGTTCTCAAATGTGTTTAACTATTAGATTAACTTCTATTCTATTTAAATAGTTCTATTTAAAGGTGAAGAGTTCAATTCTCCTTATTCTATAACTCGATAAACTACAACCTTCACCTCTATATTATATATATATATATAAATATAAATATATATTAGACCATCTTCAATTTTTGTTGAAATGAGATCATCTTCAATTGCAATGCTATAATTAACATAAAACGTAAATGAAAAAATAACCATATGTGATATGTTTTTTTTTTTTTTAATTTTGTGTATTCCAATAACATTATAAAGATTAAAATGTCAATAATAATTATTAACTAAAAACAAATCGAATTTCAAAATTTCACTAAAGTTACACTAGCGCTAAATTTGACATCATATCTATATATGTCAAATTTGACACCAAATAATACTACAATGAAAAGTTGTTTGCAAACCCCAAATGTTAAATATTGGTATTGACACGTTAATTCAACACTAAACAAGAGATGCTCTTACATATATTTATAAATATATATACATATATATATATATATATATATATTCCATATGCATGTTTTGGAAAATGCAAAAACGTAGACAAGATTCACAGTCTAGTCCGTTAATTCAAATCCAAATGTTAAATTTTGGTAGTGACAAGTTAACTCGACACTAGATTAGCGATGCGCCTATGTAGGCGAGTATGGGAAATGCAAAAACGTAGAAAAGATTTACAAAGTCAAGTACATACAAACAGCAATTATTTTGGAATTAAGCAAAGCCTGCTAAACTATTAAAACAAAGAAGCGCAGTTCTGGTTGAGCACACGCACACGCACACAAGAGCCCATAAGGTGCTGGGTTCCAACATGTAAATTGAAAGATACAAAATGGTCCATTGGCCAAACTATATATAACTAAAACGAGGAAATTCCACTGATCCTTATCAAATCAAGGAAAAGCGTACCATTATGGAGAAGCTAGTTAATGACCATATTCTTTTTTATAATAATCTTTTTTTTTTTTTTTTTTTTTCATGGCAACCATCCTGCTGGCAAGTAGTTACTCACGCTTGGCCCTGCTGTCACCACTGATATTGTACTGTCTGCTTGATACCTACGATTTTAACAAGATAAGATAATCCAGTTACTTTTGCTTCACCATGATAAAAACGAATGGAGCTAGAGAGAGAAAGTATATCATCTATTTGTGGGATTTGATAACTAACCATAAAGTTCATATATGTTTATATGTGTGTGTGTTTATTTATATCTACATATGCTATAGACTGTAGTTCTTCAGAGAGACTAGTCCCTAATATGTTCAACTATGGTTAAGAGAGGTAACAAATCGAGAGTCTTGTGTACAAATTTGAATTTTTTTCTTAATCCTAAGCCCCTCTCTCCCTCTCTCTCTTCTTTTTCTTCTTCTATTTTTTTTTCTTTTTTTAAATGATTAGCTATGACTTGAACTGAGGGACTGGTCTGATCTGTAGCCTTAGCTTAAATATATACCTATATAAAAACCGAAAAACTGGTGAAATTTTCCTGGAATCATCGTTTGACCTAGAATATAAAAAATAAGCATCTTAGGCTTTGACCAGATCCTATGCAAAAAAGGCGTGCTAATCTATGTTTAGTATGCTAAATTTAGCACATTGGTTTTTACGGTGCTCCAATGCTATCAATGATAAACACAATGCCATTTCAAATAAATAATAATTATAAACACAATGCTATTTCAATTTTTATCCTAATTTGTTTCTCAAAACAAAACATCTAACTACCAAACAATCCAACTAGTATATATTTACTGAATAAAAGCTTGTTTTTATTGTGGCAATTTTGAAATCAGCAAAAAGATCTAGCATGTACCTGAAATTTATGTTTAATTTAGCATATAGAGAGCAAAATTTAACTTTAGCAAGAACATTGTATAACTGAAAAATAGCATATATATGGTGGTACATACCCAATTCGTAAGGAGGTATATGAACTGAAAAATAGTATGAGAAACAGTATTAGTATGAGTTCGTTGTTTTAGGTTCCTGATTATATGTAGATAAAAATGGTAGGTACATACTCGAGTTGTAAGGTGGGCTCACACTCTATGGGGTGAAAAAAGATATCACCCTGAGCTTGAGCAGGCTGCCGACCGTACCCCACGTCGTCAGCACCCGGATTCAGTTGGAGTGAACTTAGTTGGTATCCTTCCACCAGCTGCAAACAAAGCAGTCCAAAACTCAAGTTCCAGCTACCATGTTACTTATGGAGTGTGTATAGTTTTTCACTTTTTTTTTATTTAGCTATATATTAAGAAGAAAGGAAAAATGGAACAAACTAATTACTCCTGTTAACCTTCAAGGTAAATGCTCTTTTGGCATAAAACAAAAGTGATGTAAAAGCAAAATATAGCTGATAACCACATTCATATATATCCCAATTGCCAGTATTTAGTCACATTAAATTGTTGAAATATTGTTGCTCACCCTTTGTTTCAGGGTCCTATTGGTTTCGTTAAGCAAGTGTTCCTGCGTATATGCGCAAGCAAATTCAGAATAATTAAGTTGGTTGACGAGAAAGAATGAGAGAAAATAAAAGAAAGTCAAGGACAAATGAACGCATGCATTAATTTCATACTTTCCGCCGAAGATCAGTAAGCTGATCAAGCATTGTCTGGGTCTACAATAAACCAAAAAAAAAAAAAAAAGTTAAAAAATGTACCACGAAATCGCATTAGTTACCCTTCTATGATACACATAATTAAAACACGACACCTTTACATTAGTATAAAAAATTAAAAAAATACTTGATTCATCTAGATGTTTTTATCCATTTCATTTCAATTAAGCATATATTTATGAACTATATGTGGTTACAGTCCAGTCTCTCCCTACTTCCGGGAATAATTAGTATAATCATACAAAAATTCTGATCATAAAAAATCTTGAAATGAATACATTTCGCACGGACTTAAAATCATTTTAATAAATTTAAAATCATATGAGGAGAAATAAATGGTTTGACAATGAGGTCAAATACCCGTGTTGATCTAATCTGTTTCAGTGACATATCCAGCTGCCTCTCGAGAGATTCGAGCTCTTTGCTGCTTAAAGCTCCTAGCTCTTCTCCCATAAGATTTCTAGTGTAACAAAAAGCAAACGCATGCCATACATATATTTTCATGGTTAACTACTCGGTATAAAAATTAAGACATGATATATAGGTTAAAAAAAAAAAACCTGTGATTCCTTAGTAGGGATTCATAACGCGCTTTAAGCTTCAAATATTCCTGCTGGATACTCAGTTCCTGTGTTTTACAGCAGCAAAAAACCACTTAAAAAGTGCATGCAAAGATGATATTATACCATGCTGGACATGTAATTAATGCAAATGGTCTTCTAGTCTGCTAGTGTCAAGTAAAAGCTCTCGAGGTTTTTACCAGAATCTTAAATATTACCTGAAGCCGAAAATCTTGGAATACTTGGATTTTGAGTTAAACAACTCGATTAACCATTAAAGGGTGCACAGAATTGCAACCGTTCATTATAATAAACCATCTTATCTACCGCTATCATGCTTTCTAATTCACCAAAAAGTAGTCAAACTTATATTGTAGCAACAAATACCATGCATTTTTCTATTTAAAAAAAAAAAAAACTACTATACAATTCATTCTCCAATATCTCAATAAAATCCAATTGTATGTCAACTAGTTCTAGTGCAATTTTCCCCTCTTTAACTAGCCAATATTTTGGCTAAAGAGATAAATAGTCCATTAACATGCTTCAATCATTTTCTTAGTACTTTCTCCTCTGCCTTGAAAGCATGGTAGAACTAGAAGTATGAACTCTTTGGCATGAAGAAAGTGAAAAAGGTTTACCCTACATATGCTTGCGACAGTATTTGATAAGACAAGAAGTTTCTCATAAATCATTTTGCTATGACATATATTACTTGCATTTTATGTACTGCATGAGTTTGAGTCATCTTACTTTGATTATCTTGAAAAGTGGCTTAAATTAAGTTTTTGAAGTCTTAAATTCAAGTTTTTTTAAAGCGTATTTCTCTTGGAGTTCTCTTCAAGGGAAAAAAAAAAAAAAAAAACTCTGAGTTAACCTCTGGAGATATTCAAGAGAAGCAAAAACGTTTTGAGCCTTAAGCTAATGAGGTCTCATTTAAACTCCGGTGTAGCTCACTTCAAGTGATAGATACAAGTGTACGGAAAAGATGATAAAGAAAATAAAAATATATGTATCATCAATATTGCAATTTGGGGTGTGTGTGTGTGTGTGTGTTTTTTTATTTTATTTTATTTTATTTTTTTTGACTATACATAAGTACTGTTAGATTAGTCGTTCTTTATTTGCTATAATCCACGGGATTTAAAAATTGACACTAACATTATCTTCAGCCGCATCACTTAAGTGACTTGTAAACTTTGACACAACTAGATACATATCATATCACATTTAGTGGTAAATTTCTTGATTGCATTTATATTTTTTTATTTCCACTATTTACATTAGACGTGTTAACAAAATTGAAAGATCTTTCTTATCTCCAATAATCTACGTACAACTCTTGCCTTTTCTCTGATATATAGGCAACCAAATAAGAAAGATATGACAAGATTAACGCATGTTTAGAGTTAGGATAAAAGTTAATCACAATGATCATTACCAACGCCTCCCTTGCAGAAACGTTAGGCTCCGGGGCTCCATAGTTGCTCTTCTGATACCTCTCAAGCGTTTTCAGCATGCTGTTCTCAAGATAAAGACCATGTAAGATACTTAACATTCTTTTTAAGTATTCATCGTCAGTATTTTACCGAAAGAAGTGGTTAATCTTGAAACATTAAGATTAAGTGATAAGGATCCTTGGCTAACTTCAAGAGAAAAATGAATAGCATGTAAAGAATGGCAAAGCTAACTCATTAAATGAAATTTTCTCATTTTTCAGGAATTAATTTCATGAATAAATTATATTGTATTGGGGCTAAGAGGGATAGATAATTAAGTTCAATAATCATATTCATCGGCGGCCAGAATTTATTTTATTATTATTATTATTTTTAAATAGCACCAAGCGAGATGAATATGATGTCTTCCTTTTAGCTTTTTGCATGTTTACTTTGTTTTAGTTTCATTGATTAATTATCTCAAAACCACCAACTGTTATGTGTATAAATCATTTTGTAGAAGAATCGGGAATTAAACAAATTAAGTACCACTTAAATACTTACTTTTGTTGACTCATCAACTTCGGGAATCCTTTTATATAAACACTAATTATACAAAACTCAGATCCTGATTAATTTTGTGCTTCATAACCAAGATCTAAGTTTTCTTTTATAACGATTTCGTAGTCTCTCATTCATACTAATTAATACCTAGGGAGAAAAAAAATTAATTTGAAATTAACTACAAAACTATATATTATATTAATTAACAAAGATTTGAAATTTCTTAAATCACCATTTTTGAGGATTTTTTTTTTTTTGGGTTAAATCACTTGTAACAAAACACTATTACTTAGGAACTTCAAAGATTAATTGACCTTTCCCTAATTAATTAGAAACTACCTCTTGGAAGTTAGGTGAATTACAGCAAGCTTGAACAGTTTAATTAGCTTAGAAATTTATCATTAATAAACGAGCTATAAACGGCAAGAGGAAAAAAAAAAAAGAAGGGGGGGGGGGGGGGGGGGGGTGGGGAGGGGATAGAAAAAGAAAAGGTGAAGCTTTGAAGAATGTCAACCCTAAAAGTCAGAAGGAGTTGTCGAATGTCTGTGTCGACTATGTTGATTGAAAAACATCCTTGTCTGCACTTTGGTTGGAGAGAGAGAGAGAGAGAGAGATTGAAACGATGGAAAGACATAAAGAACTGAAAGTGAAAAGACGAATCTGAAGCACAGAAAGATTTAATTGGAATCTTATAGCCATAAGCAACCTCTGAGACCGTCGATTAGAAAGTATGGAATTGAAAAAAAAATAAAATTAATTTAAAACATTTTAAAACCTAAAAAACACATGAAAAATCGACGCTTCTACTTTCAATTTTGCAGTGAAGGAGCAGAGCAATCTGAGGCCAGGAAAGAGACTTTCGTATGAAAAATAAATAAATAAATAAAATTAAAAAAAAAATTTAAAAAATGGTACATGCAAGAGAAGAGGACATAATAATGGAGAACAAAGAAAAACCAAACCCTAGCTGAAGCTCAAACATTTTGATTTTATGGAATTAGGAAATTTTTACCAGTAAGCTTTGATGAGCCTTCATATTGTGGAAATGATGATCAGATCGGAGCTCTTCGATCGCTAATTGAGCGAAGATGGAAAATAACTCCAAAAATATTCATTAATGGAGGTGCAAAAAGAGGGGAAAGAGAAAAAGGAGAAGACTTTGGGTTAACGAAGCGCTAAACACGAAGAGAAAAGTGTTTACATAAGTCGAAAGAGGCAATACAACAGTGATAAAATCGATCTTCTCTCTCTTTTATGGCGTTTCTAGTTGCAGATCTAACAGCTAAGCCAAAACACCACATACACTGAAAGCCTGCTAAAACGCGGAGACATTCACAAAAACGGAAATAAAGAAAGAAAAAAAAACGCTCTAACATCAAAATTGAACCCCAAAAAATAAAATAAAAAAAAAAAAAAAAAAACATACACACACACACACACACAAACTTTTTCCTTAGCTTATCAATTCTCACGCCGAGACTGAAAACAGCAAAAGCCATCACGGATCGGAAAGTTTGAATACACAAAAAAATAAATAAATAAATAAAATCAAGATTCCTTTCTCTTTTACTTTTTCGTGTTATACACAAATATATCATGTTTTTGCTGGTTTTAAATTTTGGTGGATATGTTATATATATAAATATATACCTTGAGCTACTGCAAAACTCGTAAAGCTTTCCTCTATTGGAGAAGATGATGAGAGCAACTTCGGCATCGCAAAGAACGGAAAGCTCGTATGCTTTCTTCATAAGTCCGTTTCTTCGCTTTGCGAAAGTCACTTGCCTGTTGATCTTGTTCTCAATCCTCTTTCAGCTCCACTCTTCCCCTTCCCATTTCTCCTCTGTTCTCTCTTTCTCTCTCTAAAACACACACAAATTCTTTCTTTCTAAGGAAACCAGAACAAGTCAGGCACGGCTTCAGTTAATTTTATGTACACCGATATTTATATATCTACGAAATGTTCTTTTTCTTTTTTTTTTTTTTTTTCTTGAGAAAAATTCTCTCTTTTTCTTTGCCCTAATTCTTTCTCTCTGATTTAACTTTAAGACAGAGAATTAAGACAAAAGAATCAGGAGTAAGAGCAAAAAAACTACCACTGAGATTTTTAACGTCCTCTTTACGCAAAATGTTCGATCATGAATCATGATGATGAAATGGGAAAACGAGTGGACCAGATCGAGGGGAATATACAGCTGAAGAGCAGGGGATTATAGCTGCACCAATAGAAACGGAGGATATTTAGGAGAGACTGCAATGGATGAATCTGCCACGTGTCGATAGATTAAGACGGGAACCTCCTGATGATCCACCTGACAATACTCCGGCTCGGGCAAATTGTATGACCGAAACCTTAAAACTTGTGAGCCTTCCGCATGTTAATACGATTTTACCGAAACACCCTTTCGGGTAATTATTACCTGCCTGTCATCCCCATCATACCCTTTCTGTGGTCGGTCAGTAAAATTTGCTTATTACAAGAAAAACTCTAAGGACTAGGACATGTTTTGTCCTATCCTCGTAGCAAGTTTTTTCTTTAGTTACGTAGATCATCTTTATAACAATATGTTGTATAAGAGTTCTCTGGTTAAAATTAATATACGATACGGTATGTATAAAAGTATTTGATTATATATTCTAGTAAGAGCCACTTAAATTCAAAACTTTGGTGAAGAAAACCAACCACTTGTAAGTAAAATCAAATAGAAGTTTACATTGTATGTGTGTGTGTTATATATATGAGAGGAGGAGAGAGGATAATTAATGTAAAAAATAACTAGTACATTCTGTTTAAATTGGCACTATTAATTACTTAATTCAACATCAAGTTCTTCTAATCTAAAATTTATTAAAATAAATGAGATAGAGATTATTTACCAATTGACCTATAAAAACAACTCTCGGAAGAGCAAAGAACCCAACATAAATATATAATGTCGGCATCGGAAATAACGAATTTATATACGATCTACTTTTGAAAAAGAAGGCGTCGTTGTAAACTTTTTTCCGGCGGATTGTAGGACCTACATGTACATATTCTAACCACTTTGAGGAAGGAGGGGGGGAAAAAAAAAGGGACGGAAACTCTTTGATCTTACTCTTCAATTTGATGTGTTGGATGTATTTTTTTTTTTTGGCTCAGAAACTGTGTGTTGAATGTAGTGGTTAGATGTAAACAAAAAATACACTATTGTTAACGAATTCAACTAAAATCAAGTACAAGGCAATATTTTGTTCCTTGATATCTTCACTTTTACCGCAATTTCGGGTCACAAAATAATGGGTTTAAGTTTTGTGCAAATATTCTGCATGATGTAAACAGCCACCCACCTACTTGACCTGATAATCATAAATCAAAACTGTTAATTATTTTATCCATTTAACCATATATAAACGCAAGTATATCAAATTTGCTCATGTCTTCATGGAAAAAATAAATTAAGTGTTTTTTTTTACGTGTAATATTGGCCCTGCTGACATAACATATGACAATTATCTATGTTGATATTCTTTTTTTTTTTTTTTTTTTGGCTAAAGTGTGTTGTGTCTATATTATATATATATATTTATTTTATTTTTTATTTTTTATGAAGTACTAAGCTTGTTTTTATCAGTATCTATAGTTTCTACTACATGGAAGTTTCCGACATGAAATGTTGAAACTTACTGACTAAAATTTTGTTAATCTTCGTTGGAAACTAGCTAAGATAATGGAGGCCAATTATATATAGTATATTATTATAAAACGATTTTTTTTTTTTAAAAACTTGTATTCGAATTAGAGAAAATCACAAGATCATCATCTCACAAACACATTAAACACCATAATTTCTATTTTCTAGAATTGCCTAGACAGTAATGAATTAAAGCAATATCATTTCTCCACTAACACGGTGAATTCTACTTGATCTTAATTATGCTACATGGAACTGACTGGTACGAACATGGTATTGTGTATATAGCTCTAATAACGTGTATATGTATATATACTCTCCATATAAAAATATGCCAGATAAGTTATGTACTCGAGTTCTACTAGTATGGACATGTCAAATAAAGAAAAATATCTGATCTTTATTAGCAAATAAATGAAAAAATAGTTATAATTCTCCAGCTTAGTCACGGAAAAAGAAAAAGTGATCAGAAAGATAATTTAGCTAGCTCACGATTCGGACTCGTCGTAATTGACAAAAACAATACATGAGAATTTTTTTTTTTTTTTTGGTGGAAAGGGGTGTGATTTTTATTACTTTATGAGAAAAGGGAAAAAAGGCATTATCATTAGCTAGTCTTAGACTAATTAATACCAAAGCCAGCAATCAATATATATCTATATATATATATTATATTGCAATATAAAGGTTAATTATATACCTAGGTCTTATTGCTTCATCTTTTTTTGTGGCACTGGTTTGATTAAAGCAAAATAATGGAGGTGTGTAACCATGGATGACTTACAATGACAAAATACAAATCAATCTCAGATAAGGACAAACAATATTGAATCAACTTAATTATTGTCTTGATACAGAAACAGAATACAAATTAACCTTCTTTTTGATTATTTTCTTAGTCAATATAGTGGATACTTATATGGATCTTTACTAAAAATCTGTGTGTGCTTATTTATTTATTTTTATGATTTCATTGTTCTTGATAGTAATGAATTAAGGTGTCTAATTCTTAAGAATATTAACAAATACTAATGAACACATTGATTAGTAAACGAAACATATGTCTCATGTTTTTCCTTTGTATTGATTTATTAAGTGGTTATCCACTTTGAGAGTTTAGGAATTAAGATATGAAGATCCCTATTTAAGTGCAAGTTTTGAGATGAAAATATAGACAAAACCACTCCAAATAAGCTGATTCGATTCTAACTATTACCAATCTCTATGAGTACAAATGGAAACTTTTTCATAATTGGATCAATCAATATATATTTAAGCATATATAAGCTAGAATATAATGTATATATATGTATATACGTAAGTATTTGTAGGAGTACATTAATTTTGGCCTACTTATAGGGGAAAATGATGCTCAACCGAGCATTCTAACACATGTACGTGAAAGCTTTAATCATCAAGACGGAAGTACGATGATATAAAAAAGCAGGTCCAACACCACACACACACACACACACGCACACACACACACATATATATATACACACGCACCTTAAACATACGTACAAGATAGCTTTAGGATTTTGTGTTCCTTTTTTGCTAGATATTTTCCAGTTTTCTTCAATATTGATCTTGGCTCGTGGGAGACGACCGAAACCAATATGTACATATGTGTGTGTGTGTGTGTACTTTGCAATATTGTTACCTTCACAGTAGATATGTTTTAGATCTCTGCTTTTCTTCCTTCACGTGAAAAAAATTGATATTAATAATGGGGACAAAACAAACTATGTTGATTTTTGAACACTACTAGTGTTTGCATATATAACGCTCATATATATATGTTTATATATAGTAGCATAATATGTATGAATAATGCAAAAGGTTAGTAAGATATATATATATATATATATATGAATCCCATTGGCGAATAGATAAAGAGGGGGGACCAATATATCCTTGCGTTGAGACAAAATCAAGAGCACATGGGCTTCTCCTCTGAAAGCTAAGTTACTTAAATTATAGGTGCAAGTGTGGTCCAAAAAGTCGTATGTACGTGGACCTTAGGAAACTGGCCAATCATCAATTAATTAGATAACACATTCTTGTAAAGAGAATGCCAAAGGCAAACAATAGTTTATATAGATACATACATACGTGTTTGTATATATATATATATATATATAATGAATGTCGAAGGTTTTTCTCTTTTTAATATATTTTGTCAATTGTTTTGTGGAAAATGGATATGTAGTTCCTATATGTTTTCCCCGGACTAGAGGTAGAAACCATTTCTGTGATTTTTTATCTTGATTTCTTTTGTCCCTTATAACCAGTTCTATGATCCATCTATATCTAGAAAAGACTAAATAATTTTGCTATCCAATATACGTGCATGTATATTATATATATATCTAATATAACCTAGTGTAACTAGCCGAGTACTACACTTTATTTGTATATGTACCTTCCAGGTACTCTCAGTTTATTAGCAGCAAAAAAATAAGCACAAAAGCTAATCCGTATTCACTACTAGAAAACATGTTTTAGAGACGGTAATTCACTTTTAAGTGATGACAGTTAAAAAAGTTTCGTCCCGTAGATTTTTTTTTTTGGTTTTTTTGGCAAAATTAGTTAATCGTCGTTAAAGACCTGTTATCTTGTAGTGATTATACTTGGATATGGCAACCTACAGCTACAGCTATCGTTTTATATATATATATATATATATATATATTTAGTATACTGTTGTATACATGTATATATTAAAATACGTAAATAAATACTCTACTTTCAAGAAAAAAAAAAAAAAAAAAAAACGCCACACTCTACTCTTTGTTCTCCCTACAAAATGCATTATAGGTCGCTCAAATATATTTCTATTAGCTAGAATACGATTCTGATCTGCTGAGCACAAAAGTAGCTAATATATATATAAATGTGTATGTGTGTATATATATGCGTGTGAATATATGTGAATGCATGAATCTGAACTATAGCTATTATTGGATGGCGACTGCCGAGCACTAGGTCCACTACTTTGGCCGCCTTTCATTCCCACCTCTCCCGTCATCAATCACTGTGGGTCACCCTCCACTGATCATGCCCTTCAACTTCCACTTAAAAAATATATATATATATATATATATGGATTGCTCTTGCCGCTCTATAGAGGAACTAGCATAACAGACATGACTTAGACAAGCAAGACAACTCTTAATCACTTGTCCTCCTCTTGACTACAAAGCAGCTGTCGCTCTGCTGGATTTGCATCTGGAAGGGCTTGGCGGAGTAAGGTTTAGGCTTTCCCTTGCCAACTATTCCATCTGGGGATGAATCCGCTCTTAGGACAACTAGGCTGTTTGAAGGTGCGTAGCGGAGTGAAGTCAAAGTAAGATAGAGGAAGTACAGATAAACATATATCTCAACCGAAATATAAATTATTTCAATTCAAAAGCAAACCAATAGTTCTTTTGATTTGTTCTACAAGAAGGATTTGAGCCAAAAAAAAAAAAAAAACTTGTACGTGAGTTTGAATAACATATGTACAGTAATTTCTCTCTCTAAATATATTTAGATTGCTTCTTTTTGAGCAAATAACGAAGGAATTTATAGATAGTTTTTGTGTAATTGTTTTTATTTAAGATCACAATTTCAATCCAAAATCCAAGTCAAACAAAGAAGATAAATGTAAAAAGAGTTTAATGGATCCTATACATGTTATTAATTTTTCATAGTCCCTCACAAAAGTAATTGATTTCGTTCATTTCTATTTTTCCCAATATAAGAGAAAACCTCAACAGCGTCTTGTGTTGAACTTTTAATATACACTGGATTCTTCTTAACTAATATTAATATATATTTTTTCCATATGTTTGTTTCTTATCTAACCTACACATGAGGGGGACTATTATAATGCAAAAGTATTATCGACTGGTCTCTTCACGACTTAAACTTTTTTTAAAAGGGATTGATAACTACTTAGTATTTGGCCCGCCATACTTGTTTTTTTTTTTCCTTCTCTTGTCTCCTTTTTGCGTGATGCACTAAAATTGTGACTTATCTTATGCCACATAATAGAGGAAGACATTGAGTTTTGAGATTTATTGACCTACGGGAGGACCTAATTCTTTATTTTGATCCTCTTCAAGAAAAGAAACGGGACGATTTTACTAATTTAATGAATATATAAGTCAATTTCATAACTAAAATTTTGATTTAAGATTAGTAATATGCATCTTCATTATTTTGAAAATCCCAGCCTCATAGCGTATGTATCACGTACGCACACACATATGGGTGTGTGTTTGTGTGTGAGACTCCTGACTTTGTTGTTTGTTCAATTTTTTTTTTTTTTGGGGTTTTTTTTTTAAATCTCAAAATAGTGTAAAGAAGATTAGGAAGAAGAAAAAGTCTCAAAAGGATCATAAATTTATTATGATGCGATGGCTGGTGGGGACCACTGAAATGCGACTGCAAGGCCGGTTCTGATTGGAAATTTATCAAGTTTAGACGGCTAAAGATGATGATAACTCCAAGTGGACCCCACACTGGTTTCATGTCAAAATTTGTAATCCGTTTTAGGAAAGACAAGGTCGATGTCAAGCGTTAATGGCAAGTGGACCCACTTTCCAGTTTGGGAAATTCTTCATAAGGAAGTCACGTCTTGTGGAGCCCTTCTATACATATACATAGTACTCCTAACAGGCTAAAAGATCGCCTCCCCCCATACGCGTAGGCCCATGGTCAATTGTACAAATCTCACGTTACAGCTGCTCGATGATACTCCCCCCCCCCCCCCCCCCCCCCCCCCCCCCCACCCCCCTAGTGGGACCCACGTCACCATCTCTTGCGGCTTCCTCGGCCATTCTCTGTGATCATCATATGTGGTGGAGAGGTAATGAAGTAACCTTGAACAAGCTTGTGTTTTGCAACATTGCTTTTCTACCGCGAGCAAAATGCTAGGAAGCGGCGGCAGAGCCAATCTTCAACTTTAATGGGACGTATATTAAATTTTCTTTGTAAAACATAAATACTAGAGAGAATGGGAAAAAAATTTCTACTAGAGTATTTTCAAAAATTATCATGTAAATTATGAGAATATATGCTAAGATTACAAAAATATAATACTAGTAAGGTTTAATATTGAATAATCATATCCACTACATAAGTTATTTGTGTTATATTTTTTTTATTTGATGTGATTTTGATCAAATTTAACATACATAAACATACACTATCATCAGAGATACTCTATTATAAATAATTTTCATAAACATATATATCAATAAGAAATTAAAAACACATATTACAATAGCTCATGAATAAAAAGAATAAAGTAAATTATATTTAAAAAAAATTGATTAGAAATGAAAAAGTTAAAGTCAGTGGGGCATATATTAAAAATATTAAACCACAATGGGTGTAAAAATGAAGAAATTATAAATTTTCAAGACCTTAAATTTAGGTTTTTCGAAAGTCTGTGGGGTCGACCACCCCACTCTGCCCTTTCTAACTCTATCCCTGCTAGGAAGCGGCGGAATCATTCATGGTGATTTTTGTAATTTATGTGTATAGATATGTATAAAAGTAAAAAGATGTAAATGCATGCAATTCTCAATGAGGAAAAAAAAAAAAAAACATATTATTTATGAAAACAAAAAACAAAAAACTCAATAGGGACTTCTGCCTTCCTTGGACTCAAGTGGCTCTACCATTGATGCTAGGAGCAGCACACATCAATAGAAAATGAATCATGAATGTTATTATAAGAGATTTACAACTAAACTCAATATTTTCTATTAATTGCGGTGTTGATCATGAGCACTGATGATACTTCTAAATAGTTTTCTTTTGACCAAAAGTAATATTTATGCACTACTATATTTCTGGGCGAAAGAGGGTACATAACATAACAAAAATATATAAAGGTCGAGTCCTATATAACTGTGTCACAGTCTTGATATGTTGTAAAATGTATGGTGAATTCTGTATCACTAATGATTAAAATGACTTTTTTTTTTTTAAATCTTTGTAGTTAGTAATTATGATTAAAATAACATATTCTTTATCTTTATAGTTAGTAATTATCTAATCAAAAAAAATATTGATATTCATTATTTAACATTTTTAGTGATGTATCACTACATGTATGTTAGAAAAAGAGGATATGTAATTACATATAAAATAAAATAACAAATACAGTCAATTAAATGTGAATTACATTAGGATCGGGGAAGGAGACATTTATGCCTCGGGGTATGCTTGTCTCAAATTTACAAATAGCCCCCCTTAAAATTAAAAACTCATTTTATTATTTTGAAATTAAATTAAAAACTTGTAATTATTACCCTTTCTCATCAAAAATTTTGGTTTCGTCATTGATTAGGGTCCTAACATTTTTTAGCGGAATTGTGCAGACATGATTCAAATTAAGAATTTGGATCATAATTAGGTCAAAACAAATAGATAAGAAACGCATCCTAACGGAGTATAATTTCTAACAAGAATGTGCAGTTTAGAGTAAGAGTCGTATCATTGACAAATACTTAAAGCATAATTTATACTTATCTATTAATCAATTTTGTTAATCCCAAAAGATAATAATAACAGCTGTCTCCACATATTGTATTGTGTGGAGATTATCATTAACAACTAAGCAAGAGAGACAAATACTTTCACGGAGGATGAAGAGTTTTTTTTTTTTTTTTTTTTTTTCCTACATGAGAATAGCAACGGCATTAAAGCCATGCATGAGATTATTATACCCTCAACATTTGAATAACCCACTTGTACTAAACTTCAAAATTATGTTTGTTTGTGTCTGCTCGATTTTGGAGGTTAATCTCAAACTATATATATTATATATATAAATTTATATCTGTATATATTGTGTGTGTGTATATATACGCGTGTTGTTTTGCAATTTGTGGTTAAAAGACTTGGAGAGCTTTATATATGTGATAAAGGAAATAACTTCAGTTTACTTTCTTCGCTAAATAAAATGGTTCTCCACTTTAGATAGCACACTCAACCACCAAAATTTGGAAAAAAGACGTAAGCAAAAAGATAACGGAAAATATTCCCCATTAGATGCACTTCTATTATGGTGCCAATTTAGATCACTCTAAAGAAATATTTTTGATCATTTTTGTCTCCTTGCTCTTTTCTCCCTTGTGTTTCTAGGCAAATATATATGATATAAATTAAACAAACAATAGTGTTGTACCACCCTGCGTTTAGTATAACACAATTTACTTAAATTAATAATTTCAAGGTTAAGTACAGGTTGAACTTATAAAAATGAGACCCACTCTTTGTTAATACGTAATACATCTGGACATATTGTTCAATTAAAAGAAGTAATTACTTAATTAGAGCTTACTGTATGATTATATGCACTGCAATAGAGAGGGTAATTACAACATCGTGTATACGTGTGCAATGCTGTTGATTGATCATTACCTACCCACTGAAATATACAGGTGGGCAGATTAATTACAACTTGGAGTGGTTAATTTAAAGCAATTAATTTTTGGTTCTATTTCAATTTTGAACTAATTTGGCTACGATTGGAATATTTTTGATCTGTCTACATCAATATTCATAAATGGCCATGCAGATATAAAAGAAGTTTTTGTGGGGAAAGAAAGGTTATGTATATATAAAAAGAGTAATAGTACAATACTCTTACCAAATTTTGGATGCCAACTATTATTGTTGCTATGTTTTTGGGCAAAAACAATATCAAGTACAAACATTCTCACAATATATAAATTGTGTTCCTGTAGAAAGATGCTTCCTTAGTTGAAATCCAAATTTTACAATTCTCATGTATGAGTGAGTTTGTACCGAAGGATTAGCCTCTAGCTCAGCAATTAATATCTATAAATAATGTCCGGAATTTCTTGTCCTATTTCTTATCTTTTTAATAGTATTTAATAACTCCGCCAAATTTAAGAATTTAACCACATAATAAATATTAAATTCTTTGTCAAAATAGTATTAGGGAACAATTAATAAAACAGAAAAATTGGACAACATATCTTAATTAAGTTTTATAATAGAATTTTGCTCTCCCTCATGGCTCTCTGGCTCACCATATGTTCACAATGCAACACTAAAGAGTTTTCCAGCGACATTTTTTTATTTTTTAATATCACAAAAATGTTGTCGATAAAGAAAGCTTTTTAGTGACAACACATTCGTAGCAATACCTCAATAATGTAGTCGCTGAATGATATCTACCAATGGCAGATTTTGGCAATGAAAGTTGTCTCATCGATTTTAAATTTTTTTAAAAAAATTATCATTTCAAAAAAGAAAAGGAACTAATAGGAAGTGAGAATATATCTTATTTTTATAGGATTTTCTGGGGAGTACGTCTTCCATGCGCAGCGCAGATAAATTCTAATAACTTTACTATTATAATGTAAAGATTTATTTAAGTCCATGATTGGTAATATAGCATGGCACAAGGCCTTAATAGAGCGATATAAATATATAAATATATATATATATATGTGTGTGTGAAATAAATTCTTCCAATTGCACTCTTTAGTTTTAAAACTTTCTAGGAGACAGTCTCTTTCACAATTTGGTAGAGTGCATTAATTTTATTTTATTTTTTAACAAACATTTCAGGTTTACGTTTATTTAGAGTAATTAAGATGTTATGTTAGGCCATTTTTCATTGTCGTGCTTGATTTATTAGCGTGTATATATACGACGCCTCCACTGGTAGATGGCTTATCCTCTATAGGAAAGAGTACTGATAACGTATGTTTGATTGTTAGGGGTATATATTCAGGAATGCCTGCAACTTAAGGGCCAATCAAATTATTTATATACGATACATATATATATATATATGTATATTCTACAAGCTATATATAGAAGGCTACAAAAACCAATTATTGCTCCTATGATCAGGTGGTCTGATTCATTTTGATTCTCCAACCAAAATTTAAAATTAAAAAAAAAAAACTTGTGATAAGAATTATATTTTTACCTTATTAATTGATAGGTGTAACTGTTTTAATTTTTTAGATAAACGTTCAATAATCTGATTTATAATTGAGAATAATTATGTACTAACAATGACATTGAATGTCTGATAAGATTGTGAAATTGTATCCATCTTAATTCACTCTTTCTAAGTTGATAAAGGTAGCCGCAAGACCGTCTGTATCACTTTTTGAAAGTATAACCAAGACGACTAATTCGCATAAATTCAGGTATACGCTCTTTTGTTGAAGGCATTACTATCCCATCTGATTTTAAGGACGTACATTCTCTGGATTGAGACGATACTCGTTATGTAGAGTTTGTCTTGGCGGCCAACTTGGAAGTCTCTTCCTAACATAGTGAATAGGCGCCGGAAGGCATCTTTTTTACCATCTATGAGATTCCAGTTTATTGTAAATTTTTATCTGAATACTTATAAATTAAATCGATAGAAAATCGGAGTGATACACGGGAGGAGAAGCCAATCACATGGAAGCCATACGAGCGTGGTCATAGGCCTTTTTTTCTAAGCACGTCACACTCAGCTCAGATTTATAATTATATATATTTGATAGCAAACCATCACAATTGGGTGGGTTCAGATTTCGACACGGACTATTAACCAAGTAAACCAATTCGTGATTATTAACTCAGAGTCACAACAGTAAACCAGCATTTTCTTCTTTTCAGATGATATGTCCCACCAACAAGCATTTTTTTCTGCTATAAATACAGACAGCATAGCGTGTCAAACTTCAGATAAATCAAGTTTTGAGATTGAAGCCTGATTTAAATATATCAAACCAACAAAATCATATAAATAGCTCTCGTCCTCCACTTATGTGATTTGGATTCGAGTTGCTTCTATTATATATATCATGATATATGACAAGAAATGCTATAACATATCATCCAGAGTCATCGAGACTGTAGGATTATCTAACAACTCTAACCTCTCCTGTTAAAATCTTTTTTCTTTTTAGTAAAAAAAAAAGGGATTGAAAACTAAAATAAAAGGATATAAGAGATTTATAATATTTATTAATTTTAAATATAGACTCAAATGCTCAGAAAGTCTTCTCAAGGGGTTTTCAACTCTCATGTTGATGATGTGAAGAGTTGATTTTGACCTAACTGATTGAGGTATAACATATATTACCAATAGATCACATATTTTTCCCATATAAATCATGGAACTCTGTAGTTTTTATTTCTTTTTATCATATGTCAATTATAATTTTACTATCTTACGTGTTGATGTATCAGGGAGGGAGAGGTGCCGGGGGGTTGGCAACTACAGTAATAAAGAAAAAAATATTGAAGTACAGTACGTATTAAAAAAAAAAAGACCATTAAAAAAGAAAAGTATAAAGCATCTTGAGATGTTTAGAAGCCCAACATTTTACTTTGAAGTTACCAGGATCCACAAATATTGAAGTTAAGTATTAAAAAAAAAAAAAAAAGACCATTAAAAAAAACGTATAAAGCATCTTGAGATGTTTGGAGGCCCAACATTTTACTTTGAAGTTACCAGGATCCACAAATTTTTTTTTTTTTTTTAATATTATGTCGTCATTCAAGTCTTTAAGAATTCTTTATTTTTTATTTTTTATTTTAACTTGAAATTGGTGATTCAATATTTATTGTCGTTTTCTATTATACTGGCGCTGTGGTTGTTGTCGTCTTACTGGTATATTGTTGTCGTTTTCAGAGTATTTGTCGTTAATGGTTTTTTTTGTCGTTTTAAATGTGGCTTCCGTTTCGGGTGCTGTCGCTTTTTCCTGGTATTTGTCGTTCTAAAATGTTTCTTGTCGTTGATCTTTCTCATTTAATCGTCGTTTTAAAATGTTGAGAGTATTCTTGTCGTTTTCAGACTATTTCTTGTCGTTTTATTATTGTTGTTTCTACAGTGCATTTTCGTTCGCTGTTGTTCTTCAAGTACTTGTCGTTTAATTTCAGCCAAAAAAAAAAAAAAAAAAAAATTTGTTGTTTAAAGTTTTTCCGTTTCTTCTTGTTGTCCTTTCCCGTGTTATTTTAAATTTTAAATGTTGTCGTTGTTTTAAAGATTACCGTTGTTTTTTGGGTCTCATCTTCGGCTTATTGTAGAAAAAAATTTAAATAGTATCCAAAAACAGTCTCCAAACAAGGATCCAAACGGCTCTTAATCTCTAAGAATGACTATTCCATTCCACTCTCCATAACCCCAACCAAACGCACTACCTTTGGAGTTTGGTAATTAGTAGCCATAACTCATAGGTGGTTGTCTTGATCAGTTTTAGCTATCAGTCATTTTTAAATCTTGCTGTCGTTAACTATTATTCTCGTCGTTCTAATATTTCTGTCGTTTTTTAGCTCATTCGTTTAGTTGTCAAATCCACCCACAGAGCTCAAAGAATCTCCATTAATGGCGTCCTCTTCAACCTTGTCTCCTATTCAACTCCTAAGTGGTTTGGATCCAGAAATTTTAATTTTAGCATATAACTTCCTAATTTTCATTCATTAATTGACGTCTGTTATCGATTAGACTGTACTATCAGTAATTATCAAATTTAGTATAGTATCCTAAATTTCAAGATTAAAAAATTTTAGAGTTCAAACAGAACAATGGCGAAAACACATAACTTGCCAATAATTTCTAAACAAAAACAAAACTTAGGATGGACATCTTATCGATCTCAACAACAAGGAAACTTACAAAGCGAAAATAAACGACGACTAAATACATGCGCAATAATATATATATATATGTGTGTGTGTGTGTGCGTGTGTGTGTGTACACACACATATTCTTCATCAATACATTCTCTGATCTGTATCAGCTTTGTCAAGCTTGAAACGCTCTCGAACGTTGGAAATGTATGAAGCAGCCTTCACGTCCACATTCTCATCACCACCATTATTATAATTGTAATAATAATTATTATTATTATTACTAAAATTATCTCTTTGGCTGTTCACACCATAAGAAGTAGCTTCATAATAGTAGAAGTAGTCAGGCAAAACATTATTATTAATATTATTATTAGGCTTGGAAAAGGTGGTGGTAGTCTTTTGAAGACCAAAATTAGAAGCAAAATTATTATCTTTACTTGGGCTTAGATTTACCTTATTGGTTTCACACCTTGCAAATGAGCTGGGCTTCTTCACAGCTGCCTTGAAGAGGCTTCTCATGAACCCTCCTCCTGATGATCTTCTCTTCTGGGTTTTCTCCATTTTTCTAGTTAATTTTCAAGACAAGAGATGACAAGTTTAGTTATGCTTAATACAAGATAGAGAAACCTTATATCTTCTTTTATATGTAGAATTTAATTTATTTTTGTTGATTTATTTTTTTTTATGTGGGTTTGGAATGGATAGGGTTGCACTTGCACATCTTTTTTTTTTTTTTTTTTTTTTAAGCTTCTAGATAGCGTTGTATAATGTGTATGGGTGAGGAATATGCCCCAATCTAAACACGTTTAGATGTTTTGATAATATTTTCTGAGATAATAACTTACGAGGAATACTCTTTTTTAAAATTTATTTATTTAGCCAACCCTGAAAGATTTGGGGGTGTCTTTTTCTTTTTCTTGGTTTCATTAGGTCTTACCAGATGGTATTTTTCGCCTAAAGTTGTTCCCTTTTCTGGGTCCATCCTTGCTATGATTGAATGGGACTTTCAAAGACTTTTGACCCAATGTTCTCATGCCTTAGAGCTTAAGTTGTTGTTGTGTGTGTGTGTGTGTGTGTGTGTTTTTATTTATTTATTTATTTTATTTTTTTTAAGAGATAAGTGCAACTACCGGGGATTCATACTAGGGAAAGAGCAAAGATTTCAAGTACTATGAAGACTCATTAATTTCACCTCCTATACCGAAAGAAACCGTCATTTGTCTTATTGGTTTTTATTCCTAGTAGTGAAGAATATTTATTTTTATTCCATTCCATGCTCCATCGTGAGACTTCTTTTTCTTGGAATACACCATATAAGACCATTTACCGCCTATTTTGCATGAAAGCACCAAATTCATCTAGTTAAAAATGAATTTAAGCGTCTTAAGGTTATGAAAGTTCTTTGAAGTTTCATTCTCTTTAAACGTTTTTCTTGTTCTCTTTTTTTACTTGCTTACGTTTTCTTGTTCTCTTTTTTTACTTGCTTGTAGTTGGTACTCGGCTCATTTGTCTCTTGATTTGTGTCCATCAAAGAATAATGTGTCAAATATTTAATTAACAAAACATTTTAGTTAACGTGAGATAATATTTTAATTGAAATGACATTTATAATTAACCTTTCATGAATTAGTAAATAGACGTAAATAAAAAGACAAAAATTGAATTCATTTAAATTGGAGGAGGGAGAGAGGTGGATTAGAGATGACCAATCACGTGTTTAGTTGAAACCGAAAGGAGGTGAGAAATGAAGAAATGAAGACCCCTTTTGGCCCCATTAATCCTTTCTTACACTCATAACCAAACAACTTGAAAGATTTCTATAATCCTCTCTGGCTTTCACATTCTCCCTCCTTTATATTTAATCCATCGTTCAAACTGAATGTAAGCAAGAAACGAGTGACACAATGAACATGTCATATTTTGATAGAGGCAGTGAATTGCTTCCCTACTAAAACAAACTTAGCTATGAATATTAGTATAATACACAGGAAAGATCTTTTTTTTTTTTTGTCCGATTTAGGATTTCAGATGAACTACATCCTTGAGATGCAGCATCATGAGAAAGATAAATATTCTAACACAATTTACATGTTGAACATGTCACAGTTGATAAAAGCAGTGAATTGCTTCACCAACGAAACAAACTCAACCAAGCACATTTCAAAGCAGAGTTTTTTTTTCTTGTTCTTTTTCTTTTTTTTTTTTTTTTTTCTTTAAACTTTTCCCCAAAAACTATGGAGGTATATGACTCCCAGGAGAACTATGGCGATGACTGCGAGATGAAGATTCATCAGGCCTAATTAGAAACATTTGCTGGCAACGGAGGTTGCCACTTTCACTGCCGTCTGAAGCCAAAGCAGAAGTTACAAGTGGTTCACCCACCATTCCTATACCGCCGTGGTGAAAGCTGGGATCAAGGGCTGAGCCAGCCTTGTGGAAGTCGGAATTGGACTGCTGCACCATGTGGCCAAAGCCGATCTCTTTACAGGTATCAGTGGTGTGGTTGACAGAAGAGAGAGAGCACAATTGGATTCAATGTCGTCTTTGTCTCGGTATAACCACTCGGAGTACATTTCTGGCTGTGGCCACATGAGCTGCCCGATGCAGGGTTTGAGTCCAATGGGGTTGGGAGATGACAGCTTGTGGGAGGCTGCAACTTGAGCCTTGTAAGAATGAAAGTTCCTTCGCTCCACTAAAACTACGGCTCAAAGATCCAGTAAAAGAGTCGTTTTTCCTCGTGCCACTTGACTGCGAATAGCTATTGTAAAGCACCATGTCGTACTCGGGTTTTGCAGCTCCAGCCATAGCCAAAGCAGGGCTCGTTGCAGCATTTTGGAAATATTTGCGGGCTGTGGAATGGTGAGAATCTCGTGCCTGCACGAGAGAGTAGGGCTCTCTAAGTTACATGGAACGTGGAATGAGGAGAACTCTTCCAAATGAGGAATTCAAACCTTGGTAACAGGAGAAGAATCCTCCTGAATTTATGGGGAAAACTTCCGGTTGAGGCTTCCGTCGGCGTCGGTTGTGCCCATCAAGTCGTTTTCTACAGCTTCGTTTTTCCTCATCAAACTCCACCAAGGAGTGGAACCTTAAGAATGCAATCACAAGATGGTTTTTAACTTTTTAGCTTAAGAAAATAAAGGCCACACAGCACAAACATAAACAGAAAACGCATATAGGATTTCGCAACTACCATAGATAGTCCCTCTGAGGAAACTACAATCAAGCCCATACATATGTATCTATCTCTACACACACAAAAGGATTAAATGACAAGATAATTGATGATTCTGCTCGCTTTTTTCAACACTCGAGAACTGAATTCTCACCTGCTGCACTGCTGGCAGAACCGCTGTTCGTGACCTGCAATTGTAACCCTTGGGGTCTTTGAATGGAGCTCACAAAACCTTGTGGCGCCTGTGATAGTCCCTGCATTTGCTGAGGTCTGATTTGCACCCGTCGACAAGGCACGAAGGGACTAAAACTCCATTGCTGGGTCCTCTAATTCTCTTCAACGGCAAAAACGAAGATGACTCCACATGATCCGACGCACCTGGATCCTTTAACTTTGTCCTTGATCCATCCTCCATATTTGCCTGTGCTTCAAAATTAGAAAAAGTCTTCTGAGAAGTCTCCACCAGTTTTGTGCACTCCTCCTAAGCTGCCAAAACCAGCAATGGAGGCAAAGTTTGTTTTAGTGATGGCATACTTAACATTCTTGTTAGACTATTTCTCATCCAACTAATCAAACAACAAAAAGATTTTAGTTTTCACTCACAGTAAAATGGATGATTATCTTTATTTTGTCTTTCCTGTTTCCTGAATTTATTATGTTTAACAACTCAGTTGTGTTACAAAATTGCAAATCCAAAAGAGAAATAATTTACATCTAAATAGCAGAAAGAAAATTTGAGTGAATAAGCTGGAAAATAAGACTAGTAGGCATACATCTCATCAATCAACATTGAACTTGTTTTTATATTTAAAACTTATGAGTGGGTTTTGTCTCATCATGGGAGTCAGAGTCTTATCCTAAAATCACAAGCAGGCTATCATCTCAAGAATCATGGTTTAATTTTCCCTCAAATTACTGGCATATAAAACTATTTTCCTACAAAATTCCTTGAACCCAGTTGGGTTTAGGCTTCAATAATGGAAATAGTACTACTTTTTCATGGCAAATCATTTTCAACTTGATGCAATCTCTTCACTATAATCCTTAGTTAATTTTTTATTTTTTAATCTGTTGCAATATTTCAAAGTTACAGATAAAGTTGCTAGTGGCTCCTTTGTCTTTATTGCCCAGTCAACCCCACAAGTGATTGTGTTCTTGTAATTGTCACTGTTGTTGTGAGCCACTTTTGTGGAATTTTATCTTTCATCATGAAAAATCAGTCCCACTGCAATAAAACAGAGCCTAAGGAAAAACCCAAATGAATTTAAGTTTTGCACATAATGTTATTACCTTAATAGAAACAAAACTACAATCTGAGTAAAAAAGAAAGACAGAAATAATAATAATAATAATAATAAAAGAAAATAGAATTATGGGTATACCTTAGAAAACCCCAAAAACAGGCACTGAAGAAGAACCAGTTTTGTTTTGGTACTTCAAATTTGTCCAATGGCAGAGGAGCTTCCAAAGAGGTGAGGAAATAGAAAGAACTATTTAAGTGTGATAAAAGCCTGAAACTTTGTAGACTTAACAAACCATTGAAGTAGTTGTAGCCAAAATTGAAAGCAAGACTGGTTTGGACTTCCCAGCCATCAGTTTCCGGATAGATAGTTCCACTAACAAGAGTCTAGAGAGAGAGAGAGAGAGAGAGAGAGAGAGAGATGTTTAGCTTTGAGAGAGCCAAATAGCAGGACAAAGAAAGTGCTCTTCCAAAGGACCTTATATTGGAATTATTGAGAGCAGAAAGAAAATGGATAATGTACTCATCAAGAGAGAGAGAGAGAGAGAGGGAGAGAGGGAGAGAAAATGGACAGCCCATGGGAGAGTAGTAAATAAATGAGTCATCTTCAAAACGCTATAATGCTACCCCTCCCTTTCTTCTTTTAGACTTGTAGACTTGTAATGACTAATGAGAGAAGTAATGGGAAAAGTTAGTAATAAAGAAATGATTTTATTTATTTATTTAGGATATTTTTATTTTTTTATTTATTATTTTTTAGAGAAAACGAAACTTTTAAAAACGAGTGGCAAGGAAAGGGACAGGGTGTTAGACTTGGTTGCTTTCAACTTTACAAAGTGAGATGAGAGAAAGGAAAAAGTACAGAAGTAGTGGGGAAGGTAAAGGGGGAGTATGGAGAGGGTTTCTTGTGTTTCACATTCCATCATGTCTTCCTACTCTCTCTCTCTCTCTCTCTCTCTCTCTCTCTCTCCTTGGGTCTTGAGCTCCTCTAGAATTATCCCCACTCCAGACTGTTTGTTTTAACTCTCTCCTTATCCGATTGATTTTGTCTCTTCTAACTTACAAGTCAACCCATATCCACATTAAACTATTAAAAATATCCAATGGTTGAGAACTAGAAGCACAACCAAGGGGTTGGGGGGGTTTTTCTTTTGGGGAAGCTAGACAAGTATATGGTCTTGATAGGAAACAATTAAGGATTATTTATATAAATATCCAAATTAAAAATTATGATATAAAATATATCTATTTTTTTAATTTATAAAAATATCTAATTTGATAGTTATAAAGATGACATTACCTTCTTATTAAGAATTGAATATAAACAAATAAAGAATCGATAAAAAAGGAAAAAATCTCTTTAAAAAAAAAAAATCAAACTAGGCAAATTTTTTATAAAAGGAAAAAAAAAACCATTTTTCTTGATTTCTTATATAGAAAAAAAAAAATAACCATAACAGATATGAGTTGTATTGTAAATGAAAAACAATCATTATAATAAACAATTTTGTCAGTAAGATAAAATTCACAGTGAACATATAAAGAAAATTAAATAGATATTGTACAAAAATATTAAACACTTTAAAATCTAAAAAAGGCATCATAATAATATAATAATTATCATAAAAGGAAAAAAAACATCATATTGATATAGTAATCAAAAAGTGAAAAAAAAATATCACATTAAAAAAAGTATCATAATGTTATGATAATTATCATTAAAAAAATAAGTAATTTTATTTGACATTTAAACTTTAGAAACCAACTATTAAAATAATTTCAATAATAACAAATAGAAAAAAATTATCATAATAACGTCACATTTGTCATAAAGAACCTAAATCATACTAAGAATTAGGTTTTTCATGAAATATAAATTATACTTAAGAAATAGGTTATAAAAAACCTAAACCTTACTAACAAGCAATCACTATGATAAAGAACTAGTCATTAACATAAAAATACAACAATGATAAACAAATAAGGAAAAAAAAAATAAGAATCATAATGAGAGAAAATGATGTTAAATATAGTAAAGGGCAAAATAAATACTATGAATGGTTGTTTTTATAAAAATTGACATTTATGTAATATTATCAAAAATAGGCATATTTTAAAATGGGATCCTTAAAATAGATTTTTTGTGTAATTATTTCAACAATTAAAATGCTGTTCGATTGGTGCATTTGAGTTGGAAAATTGAAGTTGTTTTAATTGGAGTTGAATTGAGTTTTCGAATTATGCATTTCGTTGAAAATGACCCGTTTTCAAGTTAAAATGTGTAAAAACTTAAAATGTGTTTGAAAGAAAAAAATTAAGATGGACCTTGTTTCATCACTCTATAAAACTCTATGCAAATTATTAAAAAAAAGTTATCCCATTTCGACTTGAAAATAACAATACAAACTTTTAAAGTTTAAGTTTTTAAGTTAGAGTTGGAAATATAAATAATGAAATTGAGTTTATTTTTTAAATAAAAAATAATTAGATTACGCCCTCTAAGAAACCTTCTAAGTCAGAAGCATTGCGAGCAATGAGAAGCAAAATTAAAATTGTTGTTCATGACAGTTCTCTTTATTAATACGAATGTGTGTGTGGTGATTCATCATTGATAGTTATACATCATCATAATGATATTCGAGTCAATCTCTTATATTATTAATTTAAAAAAAAAAAAAAAAAAAAAAACTCTTTAACGTAATTCGGTAACGGCATTTGAATAGTTTTTTTTACTCTATTTTGAATATCTCGAGTCATTAGTCCGTCTGCATATTTTACCATGTTTAGTTTTGCTTCCCGTTTCTTCCTCGCCTATTGACTCTATGCTCTTCATGTGGAGGGATAATCTAGTTAAGGCTTGTTTGTAAGTTTAGGAAGGGAATGGAGCTAAAAAGCTTTTTAAGTAATACTATCTAATGTGCTAAAATGTTAAAACCTTTTGACATTCATAAAGGTTAGGTTTTAAGTAATTACTACATTGTGGGGTGGGGAGATTTTCAAGCAAAAGAACAAGTTGTCTCAAAATATGGTTTCCTTAAATTTGACAATTAGACAATATCAGGCCGGTCATGGGGGTTCCTCATTAGTATAATTAACTGCTGGTTGGGTTGTACGGCACATGCAAATTGTATGGTTGTACTAATCAAATCATTTCAGTTACAACTTACAAGTTTTCAACCATTTATATATATATATATGTATATTTAAATGGGGTATGTGATTTTTTTCATAACTAATTAAATATTATGACCTTGTCTCTAGTATCTCATTCCTTTGCGTGCAAGAGGGCAGTCAAGAAATTCAATTAAGGGTTTGGCTTTGAGAGTTCCTCACTCAATTATTGTCGTTTCTTATGGTTTTTTCGTTGGGACATATGAGGTGGAGCTATATCTCCAACCCCACAAGGAAGAAACCATTTTAAACCCAATCAAGTTTTCATTTTGAAAACACATGTTTAAAATAAAGGAAGCCTATCCACATCTTTTTGGTCCAGATATCCTTTGCATTATTTTCTTTATTTAAAAATACGGTGATGGACAAACTAATAACATCCTCGAGCTAAAAATGGAAACATGATAATGGATCAACATAAGAATGCCTTTCCCAAGCACAAATTATTGAAAAGTTGGTTGGAGAATTCGAGGATAAGGTTTAAAAAAAAAAAAAAAAAATCTTATTATACAATATTGTTCTGAACTATCATATATCATTATAATAATATCAAAATGATTTAATACATGTGAAATTAATAGAATTTGATTAAAAATTTAACGATCAAATAAGATATTTTTTCAAATCATATCAAACATTTTGGAAGTAGGTATTTCAAACTTTTAGGCTTTTAGCCTCGTTTTGCCAGCATAATGGTGATATTTTTTAACATATAGGCATCCCCCACCATGTGGAGATAGAATTTTCCTCTACGCTTCTCTGACAGAAAGCTAATGGTCCCCTACCACTAGTCACTAGAGACTAGAAGCTTAAAAATTTAATGAAATTAGCCCTATAAAGTTATTGCATCTTTATAACAGCCACACTTTCGTTCATGAAATTATTACAATTTTATATCGCATGGACATCATAGCGCCACACTACATTTCTCCATCTTTTTTGAGGAATATTCCAAGGAGATTTGTAGCATTTTCATATTCATATATATATATATATATATTTGGGGTTATAGTTTACTTTAAACTTGATTATAATACACAACTAGGTCTTTATTTAAGAAAAGGAACAAGAATTTTGATCGTAGAAATTCCAAATAACAAGAACATTTCCTGTTAAAGTGTCGTGTCTGCTCATGCCAATTTCACGTCTGTTGTGAACTTGGTTTGTGTGTGGTGTGTGTATGCACGTATATTATATCCATATAGAATTGTTACATAAACAACGATAATTAAAGACTTAACACAAGAGGTAATTCAATGAAAACATGCAAACTTTTAGTTTGTTTTTTCTTTTTATTGCAAAAATATATATTTTCAAGCAGCAGATTGTCTAAATGAGTTGAATGATCTCCTAATTTGACATTTAAATGAGAGACATCTGCTGAACATCAGAAACAATGAATGCCAATAATACTAGTACAAAGTGCATATTGCCAAGGTATGTAAATAGATTACGTACGCAAAATGAATGCACAAAAACTACCAAAAATAAAAAAAATAAAAAAAGAATGAATAATTGCACAAATAAATGAATGAAAGCCGACGGGGAAATAAAGTACAAAATTGCCAATTAAAAAGAAATAATCTGAAAGCGTCATTAAAAAAAAAAAATGGTCCATGACCATGAGTGCATTCACTCAGCGTAGCCAGGCCCTGATGAATTGACAACTAAGGGGAAAAAAATGTCAAATGTATTTCTAACCCCGAAATAATGAAGTCATTCTTTCATATATAATAATAATAATAATAATAATAATAATAATTAAATAAAGACTCATTAATAATCTGTTATAAGAAATGTCCATTCCTGATCAAGGTAGGGAGAACGCATATTTGATTATTAGGTGGACCTAATTCCAAGTACCATAGACCAGTCAAGCAAACAAACCAATGAGCTCATAATAGCAAGTCCAAAATCAGCCAGATTAACTAACTTGAGATCGGTCCCGCGTCGCAAAGCTCACTATAATCTTTTCTCATGAACTATGAGTTCCTCCTTTCATATGGCAATAAATAATGCTAGATGGGAGATTTTCCAGTCCTAGTACTTAATTTGTGATGAAATTCCGGTAGACCGTTAGTGAACCATTTCTCGCCCTACAGTTATAAGTGATGATTTAGAATTCTAGAATTTTTATGCAAAAGAACAAGCTTTTCCAGTGCACATGTTGCATTTAAAAATATTATGCAGGTAGTGGAGCAAATCTTTAAGGTCGGGGGAGAAAGTAGAAGTGCGCCCTTTTCTTATTTCCAAGAGTATAAATGCCCTTTCGAACCATTTTATGTTAAAGCACAAAATGGAAATTTTAGAGCCTAAAAAGGGTTCCTCGAGTTAAATATTAAAAGAAAAGGAAAGGGGGAAGGAATCATACAAAGCTAATGAAAAAAAATTGTTGTTCTTAAATTAAGAAAACACGAGGTTTTGTGAACTACTTCGAGAGCAAAAGGAAGGATGAGGATTAATATACATAAACGGGTTTTGTCAGGCGAATGCTCTCTTATGATGTGCATTATTAGGCCATCAAGTACAACACAACTTGTCATTTAAGCTTCATAGAGAGAGAAACGGAGCTGCACCGCCTGAATTCGGAAAATCTAAAAAAAGAATAGAATAAGAAAGATTCACCTACAAGTGGGGCAAAGCACTACGGAGTCTCGAGAGCTCCCAATTTAGTTATTTATTTCAGGAGCAGACTGTATCTGCAAAAGAGACGCCGATTAATATACGCTAAAACATAATGTGATAGCTTCCGGCTACCAAAAAAAAATAAAAATAAAAATGAGATTCTACCTTTGACTGCAAGATTTTCTGGCTGTCACTAAAATACTGATTAGGATGGTTAATCCCAGCATCGCACGATGAGTTATGAACAGCTTCAAACGTTAAGGTGCATGCCAACTAATCAAATATTTTGTAAACATCAACCCCACGTTAGAACAAAAACAAAACATTCTGGAAAGCAATTTTTATGCAGATGGTAATTTTGAGACCTGATAATGTCTGTTTTGCACTTTGTTCATTATATCTTCCACTGCTCTGCTGTTAACTCCCATTTTATTTAGAGCCGCTCTAAGATTCTCTTCACTGCCAAATGAATAAAAGAGAAGATTAGGGCACTGCTACACAGTATAGTGGATTATGGTATCTTAGAACCTCCGACAATTGCATCACATCTAAAGAGTAAGTACCATGTTCATGTCCACTGAGTTTTAACAAAGGAATAACAAATTCAAGGATTGGAGTACTTCAAGCAATTTTCTTAAGAGAGCTAACAAACCTCTTGTTTATTAAAGCTGGTTGCTTGGATATCCAGTAAGACAAGTGCAACCAAAAACAATGAAAAATTTATTAAAAAAAAAAAACAAAAAACAAAAAACCAACTAATAATCAACGACTACTTGGATGTTGTAGGTAAGAGCAACAATGGGAAGTCATGAAATGATATGTACTTGATGATTTTTGTTGATTTAGATGGTGTATATCATAAGTGCCTGACTGTAGATCTGAAAACATTTACTAAAAAAATAGGGGATAAACATAAGATTTAGTGGAATGCGGCTTTTTGTCTGTCAGAGACGAAGAATTCTTTAGGATTTTCAAAATTGGAACCCAATCTAAGAAGTTCATTTAGTCTATAAGGTCCTTTCGTTCGTAGTCAAAAATCAAAACTATGATGTTTCGCTATAGAAATGACCTGAAATGTCGATAAGGGCACCCATGGTGATCTCCTACACCAGGAGTTGATGAGATGACTTTTTGACAAGAGTAAGGTGTATAGTCCTGCAATGATAGTAACAACAAGCTTTTAATTCAATCAAGATTTTCAAAGTAGGAAAATTTATCAGCTCTTCTAGGTTATAGAAAGTCATCAGTAACATTTCTGACGTCATCACTATTTATTATTATTGTTATAATTATTATAAACATGGGTGGAGGGATTGAACTCCACCTTGTGGTGGACTCAGCTTTGGAATTCCACAATTTATTTTTCTAAAGAGATCTTACGTTCTAGTTTCAAACCTAACTAAAGGATCTCTCTTCAATACTTATTTTTACAAGCTTCAATATTATCAGTGACACTTGTGCTATTTCTAACAGATGAATGCATTTCAAAACTCTTTTGAAAGTTTCTAGTAAATAAAACTCTCAAAAGCAGAGTTTGGCATCATACCGTTCTCTTGCCTTCTCTTCCATAATTATGGCGTATGCTATATGCATATTCTTTGTCAAACCTCTCTGCACCAACCTATGACAAAAGATTAGACACTAGAATCCTGTTAGATCATGGATTTGCAACAAGCAAGGAAGTATAAACACACATTTTTACTGACAATTGATCATGATGTACCTCCACATGGATTTACAACAAGTAAGGAAAGTATAAACACACATTTTTACTACAAACTTGTCATCATGTATTCTTGAGATAATTGAGTAACTTTGTAAAAGCAAAAAGAAAATTCTCTGTGTTTTGTAACTTGCAATACAGCGTAAGTTGCTTTTAGTAATGCAGATGTTTCAACAACTGTAAAATAGAGGGGAACTTATATAACAAAATAGAGCATGCATCAACAAAATAAAGATAACCACAATAATTGGCAAACAAATATATATTATGCGGACATTATTTTATAATTGTAACACTGCTTTACCAACTCACCTTTTGAGAGAACTCAGCTTTCCAAAACGCAATTGCATCATCCAGCTTTAAGCCAACACCCTGCGTCAGGTTTAGAAAAACAGTAAGTAAAATAAAGTAATGACTGGGAAAAAAGGATCTCGACAAACAAATTCAAAAGGCCATCAACAATTCTTGCCTAATGGTGTAGAATACACATATGGGAGGGCGCAAGCATATAAATAAGGTTGATAATTCAAATACATTGTTCAAATACTCATTACAAATCCTGTTCTTTATGCACATATCCTAAGCCTGAAACTCTATCAAACCCTATTAAACCAACGGGTAGTGTGAAAAACTTTCACAAAGCTAATGACTCTTGTTAAAAAATTAGCTTACAGAAGTTAACAGTGTTGGTAAAAACGACAAGCTCATCTAGGTATGCATTTGCTGTCTAATTGCAGGTTTTTGTAGACAACATGGTAGACATACTAAAACAGACGCAACATGATTTTGATACCAAAAACCTAAAAGCGCCCTGTCTGCAACATGTTCTACATGGAAAAGCATAAACATCTCAAGACTCGAAGCCCATCGACTTGTACCATATACTAACACAAACATGTTAGAGAACATAGAACACATGTGCTTTTGTAGAAAGATGATACAAACCTTGAGAAAGAGACCTAATTGCATTCTCCCCCCATGCTTTAAATGATGATCCTCCCTCAGCTGCATGTAAGTAAGATGTGCAATGAAACCAAAAGCAATGGTAAAATAAAGGAAACACATACGAAAAAGCATGAAATACAAGGGCCAATTTGATTTCCAAAATCTTACCTTTTCAAATAGGTGGCGCATACACAGAGGAAATGAACTCTTAGCCAAGTCATCAATGTCTTTTACTGAAATCTCGGAAAACCCTTTTGGCTACAGAGGCACTCAAAAAAATAGACAAGCATTAACTAACATACCCGTTACTTATAGTTACTCGATGAATTAATTTGTTGAGATAATCTACCTGAGAATAGTCAGGACCCAAGTAACTTGTGCACAGAGCTTCCACAATCTAAAGAGCGCCAAGAAAATATCAAGCATCATACCTTAAGATAATTTAGTTTTTGACATACGACTTTGACAATTAAATACTCACAGGTGCCAAGCGATCCTTTTCTTGTTCTCTCATTGTAGATGTCCATTTTCTGCATGCAAAACTTACAACTTCAAAACTTGCATTTATATGTTTCGACAACTATAAGAACAAAAATACAAAACCAACAAGACGACCATGGGCGAGATAGCTGAGAGTATAAACTAACCTGTTTGTCAAAATTAGTGCCTTGGATAGATGACTACGAAATTGTGTGGCAACAAGTGAAACCACCTACAAGGATGAGGGACAACATAAATAAATAAACATAGACGAGATGAATGATAACTTGGTAGGCAACAACTAGTAAAAAGTATTAACTTCCAACCTGAGTTGAAGCTATGTAAGCATTCCCCTTATGGATGAACACTCTCCGACCAGCTACAAGTTCTGGAACTTCTTCAAAAGGTACCTTCATTTACGGAGTCCGGAGGGAGAGAGAGAAATTCAGTAGGGAAAAAGATAATTAAAATGAGATGAGCTGCTAAATTGAAGAAATTATAAGACGGGAAATCTTTACTGTACAGCCATTTAACCATTAAGAAGAAAAACACCCGTAAGGCAACTAAATGCTGCGATCATAAATCAATGGACTCATTTTGGTAAAATGTTTGTTTTGACAGCGCAAAATCAATAGAGGGAAACACAGAATGAGGTAGGAAATGGATGGTAATAACAGAATTCAATGTTTGGCTAACGAATTGCAATTCTTTATATTTTTGTTTATCCAAAAAGGAACAAGCGCAATGTTTAGGTCCACCTACTTGCAGTAGGTTTTTATGAGGTCCAAATGAAACCAAGAAGGATAAATTTTCTGTCATTATGGCAAGCAAACCAGAAAAAATAAAAGAACCGAAGAAAGACAAACATACCTTATAGAATATCGCATCAGCTGCAAAAGAAGGGTGGAAATAAAACGTAAGCTTGAATTAGAATAAAATCAAATAATGAAAAAAAGATGGACCATCATTGTTACCGGAGAATTTTCTGATGAGAAAAGGGTTGAAAATTGTTAGTACAAACAAAGTTTATAATTTAGGAGAGACCTTGAAAAAAAGAGTCGCCTAGCTAACAGTTTTTTAACAAAAGTTTAGGTAAAGTAACAAAAATTACATGCACAATAACCGAGAGTGACCAAGTTGTTTAGCTTGAAGAACCACAAATACGAATTCGACGAATGACCAAAAAAGTAACAAATTATATGTTTCTACCTGTGGGTAAAGGCTGACCAAGGGAACGTGCAACTTGGCCCAACTTATCTTTAACACACTGCAGATAAAGCCACAATACTATCAGAAACTGTTTCCAACTATGAAAAACCGAAAATCGTATATTTAGCATAGAATGCTGAAATCAATATCATATAATTGGAAAGAACGTAAACAAATTGTAGTTACCTCAAATTCTGAACTACTAACTGCCTTGTATGAAAGGCCAAATTTTGCCATGAGCGCCCTCTGCAAACCTCAGAAGAACAGCACACAATTCTTCAGTATCTAAATAGAATACAAAGAACCAAGTACCGCTACAGAACAACCAGATCATACCTGAGCTTCAGCACTTTCGTGCCGAAATCGGTAGCGAAATAAGGTGGTTTCCATGGAAAGAAACCACTTCCTCAAGTCCTCCCTTAAAAAAGAGATAAAATTAAACAGTGAGAAGAACTATTTGTAAGAAACATATTCAAGCAATAAAATGGAAGATTTCCTCTTACGTTCTACAATACACGAGTCGGAGAACAAAGTGCGAGATTATGTCCTTGTTGACAACCTCAGACGCCTCTGGATGCCTCATGTTTGCCCTCCATAGATCCTTTTCCTGTAAAAAGACCCACTAGCAACTACCTAAAAAAATCTAAAATCACAAAGAAAAAAAAAATCACCTGAAACTACAAGATATTTACCAATTGTTCCATTTCTTCGGGTTTCTTTCCTCTGGACAATCCATCTGAAATCCCTTTGAGCACTGCAAAAGGCAATAATAGCCACATTTTACCAAAAATACTTCAGTAAATAAAAATCTAACAAAGTTTAGATCTCCAAAAACACATAATTGTTTCTCTCTTTTTTCATTTTAGCTGTAGAAATTCATCGAATTCATCTGAATTGAACAAAAGATCTATAAGAAGCTCAATTAAGGAATAGATTTTTGTTTTTTGCCCTATAACTTGATCAAATTCATCTAAATTGAGCGGAAGATCCATAAGAAGCTCAACTAAAGAAGAATTTCAGTTACCTCGGCGATCAATCTGAGAAAAAAGCTAAAAACAAGAAAATCGGAACAAGAAACAGAGAGAGAGAGAGAAGAAGAAGAAGAAGAAGACCTCGGAGGCGATCCATGGCGAAAAGCTCGAAATCTTCAAGGCGGACTTCGAGCACCGGAGCCGAGCGGTAGAGAGGGAGGGTGAAGACGGATTTCTTGTGAGATCGAACGGTCTCCATGGATTTGAGGTTTCGGAGACCTCTGGGATTTTCACTTTGCCGAGCGAGAAGAAGAAGAAGAAGAACAAGGGGAACCCTTTTTCTGTCTTTCTTTTGTTCTGTCTTTCCCGCGCTAATGAATGTCGGGAGGCTCAAGAATGGCGGGAGACGTTCCGCAGGTTTTTCATGCCAATGCATCACGTGACTTGGTTTTGGACTTACGACTCTGAAATGGCTCTGGGCTCAATTATCGGCCCAACTTCTGAAATGGTCTAAATACTCGATCCACTTCTTTCTTTCTTTTTTATTTTTCTTAAAAAAAAATTTCTGTCCTTTTCTTTTTAGCTAGTTGTATGGCACGCAATAAAAAGAGAAAAAAAAAATCCACATGACAATGACATAGTCACATGTAACGATGACATGAGTGTCACGTGACAAGCAAGAAAAAGGGGCCAGAAGACTCATTAGCTCTTTTAAAGAGTATATAAGTATAAATTAATAATCCTATAGCAGCAAAGACCTTGAGCTGCCTAGAATTTTGAGAGTTTGGGCGCAGCGCATATTTAAGAGTTAATGGCATCTCAATGTAGTAATTTTTTCTTGTTAAAAAAAAAGTCTTCGGTGGTGACCCCCTCATCGCCTTATTTTCAACCTCACAGGCGGGATACACTTCCCTGGAAATGGTAAGGAAGAGAAGAGATGAGTACCCAGAACATCACCAACTCCATGCATCCATGGTCAAAGCTAGAGCGGTAGTCTTACGGGAGTTCCATAGGGATCGAACCTGAGTAAACGAAGAGATTAAAAAAGACTCCACCCTCCTTTGCCACCTTATCCACTCCTATGTATGTTAATAGCATCACAATGTAATTTTAAATGAACGGGTCAATGTTACACTTTATTATTTTAGTTTAAGAAAATCTTTTATATAATGTTAATAGTTTTGTGGTAAATTGACAAAGTGTAACTTAAGCCTATGTCAAATTTGACAATTCGGTGTCTAGTGACTTTTCAATTTAATAATCACAAATTGCCACTTCCAAGTGGTTTTTGAAACTAAAAATTTAATTTTACAAGTTTCAAGAATTGATAATAAAAAAAAATAAAAAAAAATAGATATAGCATAAAGTTTTTGAACACAAAATACAATAATATGTCAAATCTACAATACTCCCTTATTTTTACTGCCAAACATAACATGAGCACTAACATTGTAGATTATCTAAAACAAAGGAGTCTAAAATTTATCTCAATTTTCCATACCAACTGATAGAACATGTAAATCATCTTTTTTTCATTGATAGGTGTTTAAACTTCCCAAGTAAACTAATATTAAAAAGATATAACCACAATTATAAAGATTAAAAAATAAAAAAAAAAGAGAAAGAAAGAATAAACAACCCTAACACTACTCTTAACCCACCATAAATACAAGCAGCTGCTTCTTAACGTCGCAAATTAAGGAAAATTTCTACGATAATTACAATGCAGAATAAGATTAAACTGTTAATTCCTATTATTCTGTAGCTTAGCAATAATCGACAGCCACAAGAATATATCCTTAAAAAGAAACTCGGAAAAGCATTATTATTTGTTCAGGAGCAAAGTTGCTCGGCCATTCAAGCAAAAACAACTCTTACCAGGAATCCGAAAGATTACAAAAAGCTTCCTATTTGCTTTCCTTTTTCCCCTCCCCCTACCCATAGTCAAGTTGTATATAGAAAACCAGAAAAGAAGAGAAAGAAAAAAAATAAATATTTGTAATTTTACTTACACTACTAAAAAAATTGGTCCTAATTAAAAGGTAAATACTAGTTGCTCTACAAAATTCAGTACCCTGTCCTTTCCCTTATTTTTGGCTTGGGCACTTCTTGTATTTTTGGGAGGGTTTTGAATCAACCTCGGTAGACATTCTTCCCCCATGAGAATCTAGCGACAATCTATCAACGATATAGATTTTTATTTTTTTGTATGTATAAAGATCATCAAATTCTTTGACTAGCTGCCGAACGCGTTTGCTGTAGCATCCCGATTGTTGCACTACGGGTTCTTGTTAGAAATGTTGCATTAATGCCCTGAAATCTCATCATCCCAAACCGACCAGAACCCGGAGTTCCATTGTTCGAGTCTTCTGAAGCACCAATCCCATTGGTAACCCCATGATCATCCAATGCCCCAATGGCTTCTGAAATTCCATTAAAGTCCTGTAAGACAATGCGTCACTGTTCATTAGTCGCATCATCATAGAAATAGTCACAATACAGGAATTATTGCTAACATCACATAATAGGCCAAGCCGATAATTGAGATAAACAAAATATGTGAAGCAGAACATGACTGTAATTTTAATGAACCTGACGGGATCCACCGGAATCAGAGGTTGGTTCCGAAATCAAAACAGGAGGCAAGGAGCCAGTCTGCTAAAGTACAAATACAATCTTGTTAGAATAGTAGAAATTCTAACTATCAAATACAAACTTGTTAGAAATAGCTATTAAAATAAACAAGTAACTAAATAAAGTAGAAATGATATATGAATTTAATGCACTTTCATTTGTAAAAGGAGTTGTTTAGTATCAAACTCACGATACTAGCTGTGTGCACATGATACCAGACAACTTTAATATAACACCCGGACAAATATTTTCTTTGAATCTTCCACAAAGTTAAAAAGTCAAAGATCGATTAAGAGCATTGCAAAACTAATGTTTAAAGGCCTGGAGATTAAAATTACCCTTGATGGTGAAATTGGTGGTAGCTCAAGAGCCGGCCTCGAGGAACTGGATGGTAATGTCTGTGTATTCCAGAAAGAAAAGTTCATTTGGAATTTGGATAAAAACAACAATATCCACAAATAGAAAGAGGACAAAGTAATCTTGATGAACCCCCGACTAGTTTGAGAAAAAGGAAGAAAAATATACTTAAAGTTGTTTGACTTATTTGTTTACAGGCTCTTGATCACCAAACTCAGTAACTGGAGCTAGATCAGGAATTATCTTAGAAGATCTAGATACTTTTGAAGGCTAAACTATCCCAAAAGTACTAGTTTGTACAGGATAGAATGGCTTAAGGGCTGAAGTAGAACACGTGAATACATGATCTTGCACACGTATTAAGTAGAACATGTGACCTACATTAAAACTTCAAAACACACCTGAATCCGTTCTGTGGCTCTGTCATTTTCTATGTTCCAGGCAACATCGCATAATCTCCTTACTCCTTCACTTGTTATATCCTATATATGCGATAACAATAATAATTTAAAAAAAAAAAAAAAAAAGGGACAAATGGTTGTCATCGTAGGCATTAGTTCTTAGAATAGAATTACATAATTTTTCGTAAGAATTTGACATTAACAATAAAGATAATTGAAGATACCTGCTTCCCTTCTATTCTCTGGATTTTAGTTTCCTATGAAACCAAGGAAAAATAAAAAGAAAATCAATATTGAAAATCCACATCCATATATTAACTTGTGAGAGAAAGGAAAGGAATTAAATATCGTGAAGAAATGGATCACCAGAGTCTGGACGGCGAAATGAACAGATCTAACATCCACACCAATCGAATCCGTTTTTCCCCGTAGTTCAGAAACCTAATGAAAAAAATTAAATTAAATTAAATGCTCAAGATTTCCATGCATAAAAAAGTATTTTAACTTTTTTTTTACTGCTACCAAATTACTAGCATCTCACAAAAGCCCACCTCCTGCTGTGTTCTATTAGTAGTTTCTAAACATTCATCCAAACCACGATCAAGGCCATCAATTTGCGAGGATAATTTTCGCTTGGTAGCCTGGAAATGAAGAAAAAACACCTAGAGTAAGCATCAGTTGCCTTTTTTACCAGAATTAGATCCGAACCATTGAACCTAGGAAAACTTGAAACTTGAGTGACCCTCATCAAAACTAAAAGAATGAAGAACTTGCCGCAATTGATGAATAAACATTCTCAAGCTGTTTCGAGATAGAATTGCAAGCATCGGATAGACTACGCCGTGTAGCAAACATCATATCTGGTAGTTTCCACCCCTGTAAAGATACAAGGAATTCCCACAATAATGTAGCATCAAATATGTTACAATGAGAAGAAGACTAGAAAGGGGCAGAGGATACACACCAATGACACCTTGTACTCTCTTAGAACATACAGTTTTGAACAACTTAAAAAGGTTGCAAAAATAATAGGCTGGCAAATACCATATTAAGATACTGCTGAAACAAACTAAAGCAAGCCAAAGAAAATTAAAGATGAACGACCAACATAGGCCGCAATAGCACGAGCCTTGACCAAGAATTTCCTACTCTGTCAGTTAAATTTTTCAACAGAAGTATCCTACATATGCACCACTACCAGCTGAAAACCGAGCAGGCAATTGATAAAAAATAAATACCGAGACACTTGAACTCCTCTTCAAGTTTGCATGAGAAACATGCTCATATATCAATACACTTTAATAGAATCTTATCAGCTGGCACAATAAACTCTTAAAGACAAAAGTTTTACCTTCCACCAAATGTAGCCATATCCTACCACGATTGTAACAACAATTATACTATACTTGCTGGTACCTGAATTATTTACCAAAAAGGGAAAAATGCATCAGTACAGAAAAGTTATAGATACCGTATATTATTAGAAACTGCAACTAATTTGCCAGATATTTTCCCTATTCTAAAAAGTTTGTTCACAAAAAGATCATAAGCAATTACAAATCACACGCAATTAAAAAAAATGATAACAAATGGATTAATAGAAATAGATTGTGTTAATTATACTGTCGTTGCAGCTAGATGCCAATCGGCCATTAGAATAAAAATTAGCAGAATTATTCTTAAAAGGCAAAAAGACGTGTAACCACTACCAGATCGACTTGTAGTTACAATTGTGACTGATCTGTTGGATGCCAAGATCTGGAGTTCCTGCCGTAGGCTGTTGACCTGCAAAACTTAAAAGTTAGGTCACCTGAATTTACATTAACGCATAATAGCAGAAATTTTTGATGAACTTTGAAAAACATAAGACCATTCAAAAACCTGAGCCATCAGTAAGTCACTATGGGGCTTCTTCACTGTTGACGAGCTTGTCTCGTCTTGTTTAATTTGCTTCAGAGCAATCTGTGGTAAAAGGCCAAATCATCAGAAATTGTTAGGATGAATCCAAAAACAATAGTAAGGCCACTATGCAGCCAAAACTACACTGGTAGCTCATGGACCAACCTAATTCCATTAAGAAAGCATACCGAGAGTATGAAAACAAATGACAAGAAAAACCTGTGGACTCCACAAATTGATCAACTCAACATACCATAAATTGCTTCTAAAAACACTTCAACATATGCAAGCAAAGCTTTAAGCTAAATAGAAAGCTAGAAAGCGGAAACATTAAAAAAAATTCGAAGTTCAAAACAAGACCCTACACTTCGAATGCAAACCGAGCACACATGTAAAACATAGCAATTTCACCGTGAATATGCCAAAAAGTCTCGCGCTTTTTGGAACCCAATCATGTGATGCATTTGGGGAGATAAAAAAGTACCTTGAAAGCACCGGAAACAATATCAGATACCCGTCCTTCTTTCGCAAGAACAGACCCAAGAATACCTAAAACAACTTAAATATAAGTCATCTTATCCAAAGCCAACCAATTTATTAGTATAAAAACAACAGAAATTGAGAGAAACAAATAGTATCCGAACTTAAAACTAGTATTAAGATCACTAACAATCTAATTATTATGGGTAACAATAATGCATAAAAAAAATATAAACTCGTATAACGCGAAAAAGTTCGCACTTTAACTATGATTCTTAAGCATAATTAACAATAAACCAATGTACAAGATTAATTGTACATTGGTTTTTTTATGTTTTTAAACTCAAAATCGCAAATTCCAATTCGCGCGATTACGATACCAAGGGGATCAAGGGTTTATCCAAAACCCTAAACTTTCATCAAACAAGATTAATAGCTGTAATTAGGAAGCTAATTAAGCAGTAATCAGCTCCGAACACACAAAAAGAAGAGTTAATTGAACAAATTAGGAACTTGAATTAGTGGAGGAGTGTTTGTATGGACCTGCTCCGACCAGAATGCCGAGCTTCCCAAGGGTGAGAGCCATGGCCGGGAAAACTAAATTTTGTGACTTCAGCTACCTTCGTCGTATCGCCGTCGAGAGTGCTAGGCGGAGAGGGTCATCGGAATTCGGAAAGGGGAAACCTCGTCGGGAATCGAAAGAGTTTGGGGGGAAGATTGTCGGACAAGAAATAGGCACTGGCTGAGAAAACCGACAAATCGAGTCTGAGTGACCTAGTTCTCTAAGGCAAACGCCAAAAACTGGAAGAACAACAACAACAACAACCCTATTTGGCGTTTGCAGAAGAAAATAAAAGCCCCTTGGGTGTCACTGTAAATCACAGCTGAGCCCTACCAAGCTAGCGTTTAACTATTCCAAGGAATATGCTTTGCTTTTAGTTGTTGAGTTACGTAAATGCCCTTGTGGCTTTCTTCTACTCTTGGGGCACTTTTATGTCTTTTTCGTACTTAACGTACTCAATGCGACATGTCGTTTTTTTGGTAAAAACGACACATTACAATTTATCTCAAAAGGTTCGTTGAAAAACTACACGTCGTTTCTTTGACTGGAATGGAACCATGACCGACCTTTTTGTAGTGTAACTTGTAAGGCGAAGGATTATTTAAAAGTCGTTTCTTGGATTGGAAAGCATAATTGAAACGATGACTGGTCGTTTTCGTAACGTGAGTAAGTTGAAGGTTCATTGAAAAACGACACGTCGTTTTGTTACGTAACTGAAAAGGACTTATTTTTTTTCTCTCTTTTGTTGCCCTTAAAAACGACAACAAAAGACAATGGACTTTGATTAAAATGCACGACTGAATCGATGACTGATCGTTTTGTAATGTAACTGAAAAGGAATGATTTTTTTGTTTCTTTTTTTTTTTTTGGCCCTTAAAAACGACAACAAAAGACGATGGACTTCGATGGCATGATTGAATCGATAACAGATCGTTTTGTAACGTAACTGAAAAGGATTTTTTTTTTCCTTTTTTTTTTTTTTTTTGCCCTTAAAAACGACAACAAAAGACATTGGGCGGGTCGATAACTCCCTATATCAAGAAACGACATTAAAAATTTAAGCAAAAAAAAATGGAGGAAAAATAAGAAACGACATTTAAAAAAAAAAGGACTACATATGGGTTTTCCGATATTATTTTTGTATCAACATTGAACTTAAACGTCTTAATGTAACCATAGAATGCTAATTTGACGTGACACAATAGCAAATTTTATCATCCGAGTGAAAACTTTTTCTCTAATAAATTATTATGTTTAGTGTTAAATTTGTTAAATGTGAGAATTGATGGTAAATTTACCGTTTAATTTTTTTAAAAAAAATATTTGATATCTGATTGTTATTGATTTCATTTAATCAATACGATATTGTCCCTTCTAAGAAAGATAAAAATAATATTAGAAGCAACAATATATATTAAAGTCAAATAATAAAACATCTCAAATACACTATTTTCACACTTTATGTATTAAATATGGCGTAGACGTTGGAATATGTGGAGATGGTCTAAGAACTACAGCTCGTTTACCCTATATGAATTGAAATGAATAAAAATTTCTAATTAGAATTACATATGCTAAAAAGAAGTTTATATATGTCTTATTAGAACTATTATATATATGAATTTCAAAGTTTTAACCAACAAAAAAAATGACTTCTAAAAACTCATTTCAAAGTTTTTAGAAGTAATTTTTTTGTGATTTTGACTACAAGCTCTTGTATAGAGCTATAGCTCATCTTATAGATCATCAAAACACTTCTTAAAGCAATATTTTGGATCCATGAATCTAAAAATAGCTTTTAAAAAGCTCTACGAAACAAACTCACATGTCTTTGTGTGTGTGTGTGTATTCAAAGTCAGTGTCATATTTTGTTCCTCAATCACTAGCATCCATGTGCCATCTTGGGTCGACTATAAGCAATAAACCAAGGAAAACAATGTCAGGAGACGATAAAGATCAAAGATCAAACTATAAAAATTAGAAGATGACCCAAATTACAGATCAACTGAAGATAACTGCAACTTACTGATAGTCGATTGAGTCTGCACAACAAAAAGTTTCAATCAATCATTTTTCAAAATATTTAAATATTATTTAGCTAGAAGTTTTTTTCCAGGAATTATGAAGACTCCAATTTGGAATATGGTTTTCCTAATCTCCAAGGATATGAATTTTACAGAGAAAATGGACATTGTTTAAGGTAAGGAAAGTATCTTCAAATTCAAGTATGGAATCTTGCTCAAATAAGCAAACTGATAAGCATTGGACCTCTAATATAAATATATAAAAAAGAAAGTGTGTAGGCTTTTTTCAACCGTAGCACAAATTTACAGACCTTGAACTGCCCCTAAATACACCATTCTCTCTACAACGTCTCCCACCATTATTCTCTCTCTCTCTCTCAAGCCTTCTTTTACTCAATTTCTCACTGCATGGGGCTCTATTGTGGACATAGCTCACGCACTGGAAGTGAATTGCTATAAATTTGTCTGTCTCTATTTGTTTTATAACTTTATTTATTTGTTTGCTCGCTAGGTCGGTCTTGGGCGAAGATCAAATATAAGACGACATCCATATTTGTCATTAACCCCAAAACATAATAAATGTGGATTATATAATATTACAATTGTAATGATAATGATAAGAACAAGGATAATAATATATGCGAATCATCTCATAAAAGTAAAAATTAATTATATACTTTTATGACTAAAATTAATAATGATACTTATATGGATAATACTTATGCATAATTACTAATCTGAAATATCAAAGCAAAAACATATAATTACTGTAGTTCCCAAAAAAAAAAAGTTACTAGTTGGAAATAGCATGAACAAAAAATTAACAATTAATTATCGCAACACTAATAAGTACAAGATACAGCATAATGGACCGTAAATGTGAATCGGCAAATACGATGTATGTATCTTAATTACTTTTCTTAAGGTAAACCAAATTATAAGAAATGACGAACTGACTTGAGCGTACAAGTTGTCAATTTTCGCTGTGATACACTACTACAAAATAGAGATTCGACGACGGTTAAAAACCATCGTGGTAATACTTAAACGACGGTTTTCTAACCGTCGTGGAATCCACAGTCGTGGTATATATTTGGATTCCACGACGGTTTGAAAACCGTCGTGGTAGGTAACAACGAAAAAAAAAAAATTACGAATGGAGCTACCACGACGGTCGAGTAACCGTCGTGGTAGGTAACAAAAAAAAAATTTACGAATTCCCACTAAATCAACCAAATCCGTGCCTTACCCAACCAATTTAATTCAATTCAAAACACAACCACAATGATCAATCACCGAAAATGTAGGGGACGGATTTTGGCCATTTCGGATGGAATCTTCCCAACTCAACAATCTACAAAATCAACATTTTGGACGGAACATTTTATCAACAACCACAATCAACAAAATCAACATTTTGGACGAAAAATTTTCAAATCCGTGCATTACCCAAGCAATATACATTACAACTTTCCGGCTTGTCGAGCGTCGGTATGGGCGGAGTGTGGCGAGAGAGAGAGGGAAAGCCGTGTGAGTTCCTTGGTGGACCCGTCGGAGAATGGAGGAGGCCGCGTGAGTGGTGGAGGAGGCTATCGGAGAATGGAGCCAAGAGAAAAATTTGAGAGGTGAGATAGAGAGAGGAGGCGCGGTGAGATAGAGTGAGCTTTTGGAAATTTTAAGTAGGGAGGGAGTGGCGAGAGAGAAATAGAGGGAAGAAATTGGGTGGCTTTGGGTATGGAGTTAGAGAGTGAAAAAGTGAAAAATGCTCGGAATGCAATAGGGTGGGAAAGAGGACATTTTTTTGGGTTTTAATACATGCTCCAACAAATTGAATTTAATTTAAAAAATTTCAAAATTCCTGCCTTAGTACCTACCACGACGGTTTTTTGGGAAAACCGTCGTGGTATGTGGTATGTAACATACCACGACGGTTTTCCCCAAAAACCGTCGTGGTAGAGTCCAAAAATTTAAAAAAAAATTTTGACAAAAGACCCTTCCACGACCATTTTTTAAAAAACCGTCGTGGAAAATGCGGCAAAAACACGGAGCGGAACAAAGTTTTCCGAAAACCGTCGTGGAAGAGCTTGCTTCCACGACGGTTTTTAATAACCGTCGTGGAAGCTTGCAAAAAAAACAAAAAAAAAAAACAAAATTAGCTTCCACGACGGTTTTTAAAACCGTCGTGGAAGAATGGGATTCCACGACGGTTTTAAAAACCGTCGTGGAAGCAAAAAAAAAAAAAAAAATTGTTAATTTTTTTTTGCAATTTTTTTTTTTTTTTTTTTTTGCAAGCTTCCACGACGGTTATTAATAACCGTCGTGGAAGCATGCTCTTCCACGACGGTTTTTTATAACCGTCGTGGAAGCTTCGACTTCCACGACGGTTTTCGAAAACTCTGTTCCGCTCCGTGTTTTTATCGCATTTTGCACGACGGTTTTTTAAAAAACGGTCGTGGATGTTCCGTCGTGGAATCCAAATTTTGTAGTAGTGATAATTGTAATGCCCACTTTTCTTAAGAAATGAATGAATTGATCTTATAATTTAACTCATTCTGGGAAAGAGATTATCCTATTTTCTTAGGAACAACTGAAGAATACTTTAAATAAAAGTCCTGACTTCCTGTACATGCTGAGAACTCTCTTAACAAATAGAGTCATCGCGAGACCAACTTCAACTGACAGTCGACCAGAGACGATTAAAGGGACCCTGCTCAACAGGCCCTTTAACCCACAGGTAATTAAGTTCAAACATACCACGCATAAGTTTTGTAGTGACCTTAGTATTGTTATTACCAAATAAAAAAAGAGTATACGTCAATCACATCATTTGCAGCTGCTCTAGAATCAAGAGACAAATGGCTAGTACAACCATCAACAAATACTTATATCATGTTTTGCACACAAATCATTGGCGGCAATCTCAGTGATCATCACTGAATAGAACTGAAAAACAATTTATATATATATATGTGTGTGTGTGTGTGTATTGTCACTGAAGATATTATATATCCAATATTAATGTAACATTTGTGAAAAATCTGTCGCCCCAATATATTCAACAATAAAACGAGTAAGTTTTTGGAAAGAAAAATGTCTTTAATAAATTAACAGTTAAATGTCTAATAATATGTAAAATCGCATTTGGTTGAACAACCAGCCATTTTATTAATGGATCTAACTTTTGATTTATGATCTAATTAAAGTACACATATATAAATAAAAGTTTAATTTACACAAGTGTATATGTAAATATATATATATATATATATATGTTTGTGTAAGGAGGTAACTAGACATAGCTAGGGAGTTGAATATATATATGATGGAAGGTTTTCTCTATAACACAAATTAGAGAGTTAATTAAAAGGAGGTATAGATTTGCATCTGACTCAAGATATGCTCAAAGTTGTCAGTTGACTTCTCAATCGCATGGGAATGCATGCCTTCATAAGTCGTTATCACAATCCCTTCGTCTTTAGTTAACCTCTGCACTTGTTTCTTCACGTTACACCCTTGATGCGTGCACCGGTAGTAACTTCTGCACATCACAAATTAAATTAATTTAAGCCAGCTAGCTTTAGTATACATATATACATATTATGTACACACACATATATACGGATGATAAATATATGTGTTCAAGGATCTCATCATTTATACATGTAGAGTCATTTCTAACATGTTAATATAAACTATTCTAATTCCATCAAATTGTATACTTCTAGAAAAGGAACTCATATACAGACATTCAACATAGTACATCGTTTTTGAGGAAAATCCTGAATTATTAATATGACACAATTATCTTTATCCATAGATTTCGTTAAATTATCATATTTTATTTATAATTATTTTTATTTATGTCTAATAAATTTTATGATCATTCTCACTTTATCTTATTTGCTTTCTTGCAATGCCTATTAACCATTATATGCACATCCGTGTATATTAGTATGTATATATACATTGGTGGGAGCTAATAATTTAATTTGTAAGCCACCAAATTAAGACCATTATTTGGTGGAGACATTATAACATAATAACAAATTTTCTTTTTCTTTTTCACGGATAAGATGTCACTCATTATTGATAAAGTAAACTACGAACATGAGAAGGTGAATTGCCTTGACCTCTATATATACGTTATAAATTATTACACCATGACGAAACGTCTAAAAGACAAGGACGTCTTGACATGCGTAGCTAATTAAGAAGAGTATTTTCATCCTTAATATGTTATCTTTTCAAGGTTTATTTAAACACAATTTAGTCAATTTACAAAAGCATATGTATATATATGGACAGCAAGATATATATGTAGTTAGATATTTTTTATTTCACATATATTATAGTGATTGCCCCGACTAAAAAAAATATGGAAATAGAAAATAGTTTTCGAAGCATATTAAACTACTAGAATATCATACTTATTATATAAATATAGCTAGCGGGCAAAGGTGATTGTTATCTACAATATCTTATATATATAAACTCGCGAATATATATAATGAGAACTAGACTCATAAATATATATATATATATATATATATAGCCATCCAATTAATAACCTTTTCTTTTAATATTTGATGTGCACTAATCGAGGATATAAATTATCCTGCATCACACACATATGTATACATATATATAATGATATCATATATTGTTATGAAAATATGGCAAGAGAGTAGTACTGCATTGGCTTTATTAAGATGTGCAAGTGATCAATCATGGACGGAGGCATAACTCAAAACAGATTATTAATTGAGGATATTAATCAAGTTATTTTCAAAGAAATTCCCATAATTTTGCAATTTGTCACGAGTATGAATTTAATAGAGACGGAAAATATCTTCTTCATGCTCTATATATATATATAGAAAAAGGTAGCTAGCGAAAATGCTAAACATCAGACGGAACATATCTTCAGCTACTCTCCCCCACACCCCCCCCCCCCCCCCCCCCCCTCCCTCTTCTCTCTCTCTCTCTCTATGTGTGTGTGTGTGTGTGTGTGTGTGTATAACTACACACACGTGTAAGTGTGTTGATTAAAGTTGAAACCATGCATGAATAATTAAGCCGTAGACTTTCAAAAAAAATAATAATTAAGCCATAGTAAAATTGACCTTTTGAAATTCTTATTATTTTCTTCAGTAATTGATATTATGCCAGTATCAATTAACGTTTATTACATTTTAATTACTTGTAGTACTTTACATCCTCAATAATTTAAATATGATTGTCCAAAAATATTGCATATTATATATGTATTTCATTTCTTAAAGAAACTTATATCTCTTGGTATGAATCAAAATATTTCACACTTGAATCATTTTTTTGCCCAAAATAAGATCGAATATCTACCTACTATTGGCAACAATATTATCAATGATTAAGATAAGTAGAATATTTCCAAATTAACCGCAAAAACGCATAATTCCCACAGTAATATATGTGTATATATGTGTATATATATACCAACAGTCACATATTTCCAAACAAATCGAAAAGAAAAAAAAATTACAGAAAAGAGCAATAAGATTATGATTCGTAATGAAATGATTTGATAATAAATAATTGTACAGACCTTGGGAATTTGTTGTTCTTGACAGCCTTTTGACCGTACTTCCTCCATCTATAGCCGTCGTCAAGAATATCAACTTGGCTCCTCGTTTGAAAAGCATATCTGGGCTTTCTTGTTTTCTTCTGTCCGGTCTTGTTATTAGTACTTACAATTTTCTTCTCTGATTTCCCATATTGTTGAACTAATTCAGAGCCCTGAGAAACAGTACTAGTACTTACGTTGTTAATTATGGAACCACCTTCTGGGATATTAATGTTAAGATTATTGTGGATCATGTTCACCTGCTGATCCATCTCCGACATCAATCCCAGGAATCCATTCGACAGCTTTTGGTCTTGATGATCCGCAGTACTACTATAATTATTACTCGCTAACTGATGAGTACTTGTAGATGAAGATGGTGGCGATGCAGATGTTGTAGAAAACTGAAGAAACGGGAAATAGTTGTTCTGGTCCATAAGAGAGAGAGAGAGAGAGAGAGAGAGAATTATATTGTAGCTATAGGCGTATCTAATAATATATGTGTAAAGAAGAGAGAAGAAGGTTGGTTTATATGGCTAATATATATATAGGACTTTTGACTGAAATTATTTAAGATATTTATATAAATAGTGTGGCGGCTAGATATCTATATAGATGAGCTGATCTAAAGGCTAACATTGTAATTGGGGCCTTTCTTATCCTACTACATTAATTCATTATGTCGTAAACGGCACGTAATTTAGTGATTTTACTAGATGATTCGTAAAAGTATAGTTATATATATTTTCTCTTTAGTAATAAAAAGTACAGTTAAATTAATATATATATATATATATATATATACAAAATCATTCTATAGATAAATATTTGGGAGGATTCATGATGAAGCTTTGGCAAAAGTAATTGGATTATATATGTATTGTTGATGTTTCATTTTACTGTATTATAATAGTCTCTTTGTTTGGTTTTGACCGAACTTTGATTTCGTGCGCGTATACTTTTCTTCTGGATTTGAATTCAAAGTGATAATATTAAAAAAGTCATGGTGGATATACAAAATTAATTATTAGTTTTAAAATCAATAAATCAGCCTTATTATTAATAGTTCAATTTTAATAAATAAAATATATTTTTTTTTTATAAAAAAGGTGATTTTTCATTTTATGCTTCCCGTGTTTGAGAGCTAGCCAAAAAAATGCAGCGTATTAAAGATACATTTCTTTTTTTCTGGAAGGTAATGTAGTAATTAGTTAGCCGTACTAGTATGGAACGCGTTATATATGGATATATATATATATATATATCGTGACACAATATAGAACAGTTTTCTTTGGTCAAACACGTGCTAGCAAATTATCGAGTTGCTTTCCATGTATTAAAATATACAATTTATTATTACATGTATAATTTAATGATAATTTTACACTGATTTTATTATGAAGTGTATAGTTTGAATCCATCGTTCCAAAGCTTTTTTTAAAAAATTATCAGCAATTTAATTAACATAAAAATGCAACTTAATTAATCATTAAACCTATTTTTTGTCCTTTCTGTTACTTTTTCTTTTTGTTCATTATCCATATATTTCTTTCTAGATTGCATAAATTATTACTCTTTAAAACTTCTAATTTCACCTCATACACACAATCAGTATAAGTGAATATAATTACATGTATTTTCCTTTTCATTTACGTTTCCTGGTGCACGTGTTTTCGTATAGGTAATACGAGTTTAATACCTGTGCGTTGCACGGAGAATGAAGAAAAAAATAAATAAATAAACTGAGTATTATATAATAAAAGTAGTTGGTTAAGATAAATATTATAATTATAATAAGTTTAATTCTTCCTAAAATCTCTCCTAATAGTGAAGATGCAAAATCAAAATGACAATGGTACTAACAATAATAAAAACAAAAACAAAAGCAAAAAAATAAAAAATTCTTCTGTAGTCATACTCATTTAAAGAAAAAAAAATAAAACAAAAAACAAAAAAAAAAAGAACAAAAATCTTTAGACTCAAAAGAACCGGAAAAAAACTAACTCTAACAAAAAAATTATAACAAAATAAAATATATATCCCATTTTCTCCTTTTTTTACTGTTTAAAAAAAATAAAAATAAAACAAATTTTTATCAGACTATACATACAAAAACATTAAAAAAAAAGGATTTTAAAATATAAAATAAAACAAACAAAAAAGACACAAAAAAAAAAAAATGCATGCAGAATCCTTAAAAAAAAAGGTTCTTTAAAAAATAGAAAAAAAGACACACAAAAAAAAAAACCTAGAAAAAAAAAATCCGAAATAAAGATAAAAAATTTAAAGTACAAAATCGTTTAAAAATTTAAAAAAAAAAAGAGGGCAAAGTGAATAAAAACACAATACAACAATAGATCGAAATCTAATGTCTTTTATTTAGCATCCAAAAAAAAAATGGCAAAAACAATATTAAGAAAAAAAACAAAATTTAAATAGGGGTAAAATCGGCAACACACTATAGGAAATAGAAAAACAACTAAAAAAGAGGGGTAAAATGATAATTTTATTGTGCGGACAGCAGTAAGTAATTATACTGTGCGGGCAGTCAACAATTTCTGCATAATAGGGGTAAAAAGGTCAATCCACTGTAGATGGAGGAAAACCAACTAAATCAGAGGGGCAAAAAAGACTCTGCACTGTAGAAAAAATAGTAAAATATATGAGGACAAAATCGTCCTTCTACTGTAGATAAGCCAAAAGCAGCACATGGAATAGGGGTAAAATCGTCATTTTACTATAGATAAAACAGATATTGTACATTACTGTAGCACAAAGGACTGTACATTACTGTAGCAGAGGGAGCAAAAATTAAAAAAATACACACAAAAAAAAAAAACGAAAGGCATTGTTCGGTATTATAGAAAGAACAATAAAATCCTTATCTTCTTTAGTATATTAGTATAATAATATGTTGCCTTTTTATATATCTTAGTACAATATAAAGTATTTTAGTTAATTAAGTTTTGATAGATTCAATGAATGTGGAAAATGTAAAAGAGCAACTATTCCTAGTCCATGTTGTTTGACTAACAAACAGAGGAAAACGCAAAGAGATTATGATCAACCATGAACCCTATGTCATCTGAACTCTAAATTATACGTATTATATATAGGGTGTTTTATTGGTTGGAGATAAGTTAAATTTTAAAAATGTGTGTTTGATGAAAATGAACTATTTAAAATGAAGAAGTGTAAGAATTTAAAATGTGTTTGGAAAAAAATTAACAATATTGATCTTGTTCCGTTTCTCTAGAAATTCTATACAATTTAATAAAAAATTATAATCTTATATTGATTTAAAATAATAAAGTTATAGACTTTTAAAATTTAGATTTTTTGAAAAATATTTGGATAAATGATTTATAAAATTAGAGGAAGATGACAGAAAAAATAAATAAATAAATAAAAGAAAAAAGAAAAAACTTTTGAAAAAGTGTTTTCAAAAGTGACCCCAAACGGATCTAATGATCAATAATGCACCATCAAATACAACATTTTTTTTTTGTACCCTACCAAAAAAAATCTGTCTTTTTTTGTTTTTTATAACTACGAAGAAGATAATTTCAATGTTTTGCAAAAGTCTCAATTAAATGGTATTTGTTTACAATATATATATATATATATATTAATTTATTTATTTTGTTCGCTAGGTAGAGATAGAGACGGCTGAGAGAGAAAGAGAAGTCACAGAAACATGTGCGGGTTTGAATATTCCTCAAGGAGCATGGGAAATTCAAAGGTCATTGTAGTGATAATATTGGACGTTTGAACCGGGGGGTTGGTGGTGGTCCTTGCTCTCCTTGCAGCCTCCTTGTCCAGAAAATTCAAACCAAAATTCTTGATCTCTTATTTAATGAATGTGGCCAATCTTATTACGTACGTGCGAAATCTTCATCTACTTCCTTCTATTTCTTGTGATTCCGTCGGTACTATGAAAATTCAACAGATAAATATTTTTATCTGGGAATATGCATCTGGATTTTTCCAAAAATTTACACAAGTTTGACCAATATATATACCCATTTCTTAATCAAGCATCACTTTGAAGAATATTCTTCAATAATCAACGAAGCCAACCCAATTTTACCATATCCTTAAGGAGTTAAGACAATGATATTCCGAATTTTCTGTCTAACTGATTGTCCCTCAATAATGTTAATGTCATATCATCTAAATATAAGATATAGTTGTCCTTACTTCTGCCTATAAGCATCTTGCAAATTTAATAATTCACAAAAACAAGTTCCATAGGCGTCTTCTATTTATATCACCATATATTTTGATTCGCTTGTTCTTCGATTCGGAATTCTCAGCAAATCTTCGACTCCTTAAATACCATTATTTAACCATATAAAATTTTTACTAAATATACTGAATATGTTAAAACATGTGATGAGTCATCCAGACAATATTAAAATCAACCATTAAAATGAAAATGTGACAACAGATTTGAATGCATCTGTAAGAGGTAGGTAGCTAGTTCCTCATACACGGATATGTACATATCTTGAAATAGTTATATGAAATAGATTAAAAGAAAAAAATCAAAGATTTTGCTCAATAAATATATATATATATATATATATATTGGTGTTTGCTTCTACGTCCTCTTTTAGCCCTTAGATATTTAACGTATAGTTAGATATGAGTTGAGGGATTAATCTCTCCCTAAGAGTGCATTTGATATGAGTTTTCTTGACTTTCCCTTTGCATCTCTATGTCAAACTAGAGAGTTTTTTTTTGTTTTTTTGTGTTTTTACTTTCTTCATACCAAAATTATAAAGAGAAATTATCTCTCTCTTTTTTATTTTCATCATCTTGGTTATCTCGTTTATTTTCACTCTTACCAAACATCTCCTAAAGGATTAAAATTACCTTGATATATATATATATATATATATATAATACATACAATATATAGAAATGTCAAAATGCTAGACTGTGCACGTTTTGGTCGAAACGTGCGTTTTGTCCTTTTTTGGCTTTGGTTGGCCGACACAGGACAGGAGAATGAGGGACGGAGGGAGAGGGGATGCGTGGGACTTGGGAAAGAAAAAGGGCGGAGTGTGGGGTTCACAAGTGAGAGAGAGACACCAATTTTTGGTGGAGAGAGCGAGAGAGCCAAAAAGGTTTGTTATGTTTTTTTTTTTTTTTTTTTTTTTGGCTTCAGTTTTCGAGAAGGGTGAGAGAGAGATGGTGTGTTGAGAAAGAAAGCAGGGAGGAGGGGAAATATGTTGGGTTTATGAAACGAGACAGGTAGAAAATTATTTAAATCTTCTTGTATTATTATTAAATAATATATATCATATAAGATTTATAAGATTTATTTATTAAAAAATAAGAAAAAATATTTATACATCTAAAATTTTATAACATAAAATTTAATTATTTTAATGTATTTATTTTTTAAATTTAAATATAATTTTTTATATTTTACATTTTCTAGTATTTATTCCTAATATAAATATTTATTTTATATTATTTTTTAAAAGATGTATTTCTTATTTTAAGAAAATATTTATTTCATATTTTATAAAATTTTCTATTTTCTTGTAATTTTTTACACATTTCTTTATAAATAAATTACATTGATTTAAAAAAATATTTTTCATTAAAATATTAAAAAATTGTATTCCAAACAAATTTTTTTTTAATTTTTTCATTTTAGACCTTTTTATGTATTGGTCTATTTTTTAATATTTTTTAACTTTTATCTTTTTGATCTTTTTTTTTTTATACCTTTTTATCTACTTTTTACATATTATTTTTTCTTATTTAGATAAATTTTCTCAAATACGTCTAATCATATACATCGCATATGCTTTTAAACTGGTATATATAAATGTCGAAATACTGTGCATAGTCTTCTGATTGATACTATGTTACCAAATCAATTAGATATAATTAGTAAGCCTAAGTTGCTATCACAAAAGGAAAACTTTTAGGTTCTACAAAAAATAGATAATTAAAGCCTCATTACTCCTATGATTTCAGGTCTTCTAGGGTTGGAAATTTATAACTTGGGTTTTGGTCGATCCGATCAAATTGGCTCAAAGGTGGAGACTTTGTGCTCTCGATAATTAATTGCTCAATTAGTTAGTTAATTATCACCGGCCTTGCACCTAGCTAGCACTAAGTAGTATCCTAACCCTAAACTCACTCACGTTATATGTACAAGCTAACTTAACCATCTAGCTATCTATCGGCCTAAACCCACTCATCAAATAAGCTGCCCACTTATATTAATTGAATGCTCGATAGATAGTTTGATACATATCAAAAGCCAAAAATTGTTTTTGTTTTGGTTCTTTTATTATTTTAATAAACACTTCAATTTTATAAAGTAATGATAACATAAACTAATAGGTGATACATCAAAAGCCAGAAATTGTTTTTGTTTTTGTTAATATTTTAATAAAATGATAACATAAACTAATAGGTGTAATGAAGAGATTCCGATTAGATCGACACCTTTTTAGTATTATTTTAATATAAGTTACAAAGGACCTGGACTTTTCAATATCTCACACGATCTTCCATTTTTTTTTACTTAGTATCCGGTACAAAACTGACCATTAGTACTAATTACCTTATAATTGAGAGAAAAAATTATTAACTTCGACTTATTAAATGAGTGAAAAAAAAAACCCCAGCAATTTCAGATCTTATATTGTCCACTCCACGTACATATATCTACCACGTGAAATGACATCGTTCAAATTGAACTCCCAAAAGGTGTGACAAAGTGAATGAGCTTCTTATTTATATATATATATATATATATATATAATATGTTTCCAAGCATATATATATCTAACCCCGTTGGACTAGTTTAACGGGTAAAAGAATAACGTAAGAGTTTTTAAATTTGAAAATTAAAAAATCATAAATCTTATATTATAAATATATTCATATGTACATATATATTATACTATTTGAAGCGGTTTTTAAACTAATGGATTTTATCAGTACTATCCCTGATATATATTTACTCTTACCAGTTACCATGCGTTTGACGTGGTTTTATATATACACACAATGTGAACGAATGTTATAATTAGAAAAAGAAAATGACAAATGGAATTGCTTTGTCAGGTTGAATTGACCGGGTTCTAAAATTCTACATGAATTATTTTCTCCATCGTGTTGAAAGCAATGAGGCACATACAAAGACAAAAAAGGCTTCAAACTTTCGAAATTATAGAACATGCATGTGGTCCAATTGCATATATGTATACATATACATTAGTTGTCAATCACACAAACAAATAAACAAAGTAAAATAAAAACAAAAGAAAAAAAAAAACTTCACTTGGCGATGACTGGACGCTAGGAAAATGATGATAATATTAGTGATAATGTTTTCATCCTTTTAAAGATATAAATAATAGATAGATAATAGATAAATAATAGATATATTTCTTCTTTTTTAACATCATTCCCCGATTATTCTCAATTAGGTGAATTTCCATTGAATTTAATTTTTTTTAGCTCTTGTCATTGCAACATTTTTTATTTTTTATTTTTTATTTTTTGCTGATCCTAATTGCAACTTGATTAAAACAAATTTACACACACAAGATAGTTTGGAATTTGAATTTCACCGTATTTAAACCTCTAAGAAGCATAAACCTTAAAAATTTTCTTGAATATGAGAAAGAGTTTTTAATGGTTACTCCAATATTCATCCATCTATAGTTATTATTATTTTAACCCCATGATATTAATCGGATGGTTGTAACAAATTGGGTAGTTGATCAAAAAATTTAATGATAGTTAATGAACATAAAACTTAAATAACTCAATAAATGTGATTTGGATTGACAACTTGTTGGTAACTTGTTGACATGACTTTTTAAATATTTAAATTACTTCTTTTTTTTTTTTTCATTTTATTTTTAGGAACTAGATATTGATATAGAAGCTCTCTAGTTTGGGTCATTTTTCCTAAATCTGGACAAAACGGTGAAAAATTGATGAATTATGATGCTTTCGTGGAGTTGTTATTATTATTATTTTTTGCTGGGACGGTCATGGAGTTGATTTGAAATGGATGTTATCATTTCTCCATTTTAAGAAAACAAATTAAAAGATGGGGTAATTTGGTCAAATTAGGAATAGTGACATTCCTTTCCATTGTATTTGTAAAATTTTAACCAAACATATAATTAAAGAGAGGAAAAAGGTTTTTTTTTTTTTTTCCTCGTGAATTCTAAAAATTCGAAATATATTATTGTAGTTTCTGAATATAAAAAAATAAACTACAAGATGTATTTATATAATTAATAATTCATGTAAAAAAAATCTATTTAATTATATTTATAAAAAAATTAGTAGGTTACTTAATCTGCAATAACAAGTTACATAAAATACCACATCATCAAATGTAATTAAAAAATATTTTTTTATAATTTTTTCTGTAATCATCCATGATTAAAAAAAAAAAAGAGTAACTATTAAAATCACACACACATATATATATATATATATATATGAGAGATCGAAATAATTAGTAGCTCATTACTGATTTTGTAGCTTTGAACTGCATAATTAATAATCTAATGCTGGCTGTAATATTTGTCAACAACTTGAAAATTGCATATCAGTCAAACTTGCATACATTAAAATCAGCCCTCGTCAGAGCATACGTAGAAGATGATGTCCTATATATCGATGTTAACGTGATCCTAACTATTAACTATAGCTATATATATATATATATATATATATGTGCCAAATATATGTTTTTCTTTTTTCTTTTGAACTGATCTCACATTTCTGTTTTTAATCCCTAATTGTTTTCTTGGAGTACGGTAAAGGGTGTTTTTTTCTTCAAAGATCTAACTACCAACTTGCATACAATTAATCTGTCGTGTATTATTCAAAAGATAACAGGATCCATCATTCAATTTTTAGACATTTTGGAGTGAGCTAAATTAGATAATTATATTCAAAATAAAATTCTATCATGACGTTAGCACATGCGTTATCTTAGAAAGTGATGTTGATCAGTGGTTACAGATATAGTCTAACTGAAATTTCACATTTGATTTTATCATAAGATTAAGAGTTTAATTTCCCACTTTTAAATTCAAAAAAGAAGAAAAAAAGAAAGAGACGTTGAAGATGTCTCGAACATGAGGAATGACAAGCTAAATCCGACATTTTGGAGTGAGCTAAATTATATTCAAATGTTTGTCATGATGTTAGCGCATGCATGCATTGTTTTAGCAAGAGATATGAATGTTTTGAGCATCAAGAACAAGAATGATCAGTCATGAATGAAATTCAATGCTTTACCTTAGTATTAGAGAAATTAATTGTGCTGGATATCACGATGACCATTGAAGTTTTTTTTTATTATTATTATTTTTTATTTTATTTTTTAATAAAACTATGGACATTCGTTAAAGATATGCTTTATAAAAGACCATTTTTGCGCATATACATACCTTAAAAAAAAAAAAAGGGTTTAAGGGCATAAAAAAAAAAAAAAACCAATTATATTTAAAAAAAAAAAAAAGAGGAAAAAATGGGATACAAATACATAGTTATATCTGTAGATATTTCATAACATAATGTGATGATCATGTTCTTCAAAGGGACAGAGGCAATAAAAAGTTGTTTATTAGATACTTTATTGCCATCTAATTATAAAAGTTAGGTATGTACATGGCTGCTATATATATATATATATTCCTCTTAAATGCCGTCAAAGTTTGTAGGCTAAAAAGATTGAATAGTATATTGTCCTCATCATCATCATCGTCGTCACGAGGATATCGCATGTGTGCAGATCATCTCGAAGAAAGGTGAAATATTATGCAGCCATATCTCTTACGAAATTATTAAAATACACACACACACATTTAAGATATCCTTCGTCTCTGTGTGACCATTTTTATATCTTATACTTGTACTAATTAGGCTTAGATAGGAAAGTTCTAATCTTATAAGAATTTTAAAAAAATGATAAGCCTCTCTTATTCAAAATTAATGGCAGTCAAAACGGATTGCTAAAGAGTGCAGTAAATTATGAGAATTAATAATGTTTGATAGTCAACATATTGGAAAATTTGGTGGCGTCATGAGATCATCTTTGTTCAAATTCCTGAAACTTTAGGATTTTAATTAGCGCTGCAAGTTTCTTTTTTGTTAAATATTATTCGTTCATGGAGAAGCTAGTTTTTGTAGAGTGGGATTTAAACTCAATATTTATCGTATGTGAAATAAACATAAACTAGTTTTTTTTTACGATTATATAAATATTTATATATAAGACTATATTGTAGTCCAAAAGTTTAGTTTTGAAAAATGGAGCACTGTCCGACGGCTCTTATGAGCTAAGATTAGTCTTCGTGGGGGTTCGAAGTTGTGGCTAACTAGGAGATTCCTGGCTTTTCAAATTTACGGTTTGTGGAGTTTTGTAGGTAAATTTTCTACTAACTTCTTTTTAATACAAGGGAGAAAGTACGCTCGTAAGATAAATTTTGGTATTTTACTTGTAAGTTCTAGTCATTACTAATGAAAATAAGGGAATATTTATGGTGATCGGTAATTTGTATCGAGTGTATTTCTGCTTATTATGGAACTGACTCATTATTCTTCTATGAAGTTTAATTAAAGAAAATTATTGCTTGTGTTTTGCATTTTGTCTATTAAAAGAACTGTATTTAGGAGTGCTGATTAGAAAAAATTCCTTATTGCATTTTGTCTATTGTAAGTTCCGATATGACTTTCATCTAGTTTATGTAATTTTCATTTTTCATATATATATATATATATATTTATATATATTTTAAAAAGGGTAAATTTAAATAAAATTTATGCTTTATTTGGATCACCCCATCAATTTTAATACAAAATAATATTTATTTGGTTACTCAAAGTGTTATGTTCGATTAATACACCTCCATTTAAATATTACACCTACTCATTTAAATATTTATTCACTCTTTTTTATCTATTTTTGTCAATTGCATCACAGAATCTCTTTCTCAATTATTGATTAGAATTACTATTTAAATATAAATAATCTAAACATACATTTTATTTATATACAATAATTAAGGGGATATCTAGACGTGTATTGAAGTACATTCATTTCACTAGAATACAAAATTAAATAAAATAGAATATCCAAATGCACCATTATGAATGTAAGGGTCGCTTGAATCACCATCTCTAACTCAAAATTTTCATTTCAGTTTTTATCTTTTTATAAAAAGTCAACAAAAACTAGAATTAGTTTTTTGAAAATTCAACTAAATTCAACTTAAAAATTTTATCTCCAATTGGCAAATCAAATGGATGTTTAGCTTGTGTTTGATTTGCTGATTGAAGATGAAATTTTTAAGTTAGAGTTGATTGACTTTTTAAAAACTAGTTATAATTTTTATTGACTTCTTAGAAAAAAAATAAAAAATTAAGATGAAAAAATATAGTTTAATTGGAGTTAAATTGAAATGTCTTACTTTTCAAAATTAAAAAAGCGTAGGCGTAAAAGAAAAAGAAAAAGAAAAAAAAAAAGAAAAAAGTTGGAAAGTGATATGCGCTGAACTCGGCTTACATGGCTTGACATTTGACAGTCGCCAAATTTGACCAAGTCCAGAAGATTCTTTCTCTGATGATCGGGACCACGACCCACGAGTTGTCGGCATGTGCAACCGATGAGCCCAAATGTTTTCGAGTTCTTACTGAGGCCCAACTTTGTTGAATTATTGGGCCCACATTTGGGCCTTAACCTGAAATCTGAAAATGTACCCATTACCCAAAAACGGGGTCTGGGGGAGCAAACATTTGGGCCTGTCCCCTTTTTTCTTTTTTTGACGGATTAATAAATGTTTTGCTACATATCTCCTTGTAAAAGTATATATAGGACTGTTCTGCTCTTTTTACTCCTTTTCCACGGGACCAAAATCACAATAAGATCACTAAAACGACTGCTTGGCCGTGGGAACTTCACTTTGTAGTTTTGGACAATAAATCACTTTTTTGTTATTATGATTTTTTGCAAAATTGCAGAATCAAAAATTACAGGAAAGAAATAATACAAAAATCCACTTGGCAAATGCTGTCTCGATATTAGCCTCCACGCCAAAAAAAAAAAAGAGTATTGGATTAGAGAGAGCATAGAAGACAAAACTTGCACGCTTTAACCCAAAACTAAATGAATTTTCACGAACACGTTTAGTAATAATATAAATACGACAATATAATCCGATAGAATTTTCGTTGTTAGCCGTCTTGGTTTTAGTTTTGGTTATCTGATAATTATTCACACACAACACAACACACAGCCATGGATTCTTCGTCCTTGAAGTCGGTGTTGAATGGCTATAGAAATTCCGCGAATTCACACTTATCGGAATACGAGCCTCTGCTTCTTGTCGTTTCTCCTCTTCTCGCTCTCGCCGTCGCTTTGATCCTCCATTCGGCTCTTCGCGTCGTTTCCGATAATGGACTCAAACCCACCGTCTTAGCTCTTCTCATGAACTTCCTCAAGTATAATTTCTCCTTTAAAAAATGTTTAATCTTGGTCGATTTTTGTGTGTTTTTTGGGAATTTTTTAAGCCAATTTATCGCTTTGATTTGATTTTATTATGGCTAAACAGATTGGTTCCTGGCGTGAAGAGCTATATCGATAAAGAGAAACAGAAGGTCGGATTTCATTTCGGATTCGGATTCCATGGATTTTTTGTTTCGTTTTTTTTTTTTTTTGGTTTGTATATCAGTTTTTGTTCGATATTATTATTAGTGTTTTTTTAAAAAAAAATTAAATTAAATGTTTCGTAATTCTGATATTTTTTCAATAAACTGAGATGACATGGAGAGAGGAATATGCATTTACTGCGTAACTGTGAGATTCGTCGAGAATTTTTTGGATCAATTATTGAGGTTTCTTGATATTAGCGTTTTCTGGGACTAGCATTCAATGTTGTCTGTCCAGAGTTGTTCTGTTTGGGGGCTTCACATAGCTTCTTTTTTTTTTTTTTTTTTTTTAAATTAATTATTTTGTTTTATTTTCTGGGTGAGGGAAAATATACCCGTCAAATTGATCGGTGGAAAGGTTTCAATGGTTTGATCGGACGGTCCATTATATTAGGAGAAATGGAGACTCGAGTGTCGGTTTGGATTGGAGACTGTTTTTGAACATTATTTAAAAGTTTTTTTTTTTTTCCTCATAAAAATCAGAATTTATTATTTAAATTTACTTTTCAAACTTATAATCCAAACGGAACATAGTTAATAATTTAGTAGTAGTACGTGTGGGCTTTTTACTGTTGGTAAATATTTGATTTGTGTTGGTAAATGATATTTACTGACCTATGGTGCCCAGAACTTGATTAAATATTTGCAACATGGTTTCTAGATAGTTCATTTTATTTTTAGTATTTTATTTTTTGGTAGAAAGATGGTTAAGTTAAATTCAATTTCCCTTTGGTTAGCTTTATTCAATCTTGATTATTTTTGCCCAATTTCTATCGAATTTCTTTGTTTGAAGATAATTTCTTCTGAACAAACAGGTTGTGGATAAATTAAATTCTGGTGGTAAATCAAAAAGAGAAGGTTGGAGGACTGAGTTGCCTAGTGCAGGCTTAGGAGCAGCAGTCATAGAAAGAATGAAAGATGAGAAAGCGAAAGATGCGGTTTGGCAGGGAAAATGCTCCGGTACCATGTATGTTCTGTTTATTAATTGCATTTGAAATTTGGAATTACATATCCTCAAATGAAGATAATGGCATTTCTTTTCCTGTATTGAGTTTCAATGTTTTTGGTTATTTTGCAGCTACATTGGAGGAAGTGAAAGCGAAGGACACTTTTCTGTGATTAATGAGGCATGTTCAATGTTAGTAAGTCTAGTACTTCCGCTATAAGAAAAGTTTATCTCTGAATCTTCTGTAATTATTCTCCTTCTTTTTTGGTTTTTACCATTTACTTACTTTTTTTCTTTTTAGCTTCTGATTAACATTAGCATACTTGGATTTTATTAGTAAGTGAAACCTGATGCATTCAAGGTTCAAATGAAAAGAAAGGATGTACATAGGGGGTTTTTTTTGTTACTTGGGAATTTGAGGTTTACTTTAGTTTCTTTTATCAATACTAGCTTCTTATTCCTTTCCTATTTATGACTTTATGCCGTTTGAAGATGTTAATTTAGACTACAGAGTTTCTATTTAAATTGTTCGAAATAGATAGTACATTGTTGATTTTAAAATTTTTTTTTTGTATGTACCGTTAAAATCACGTCTTTGATGGGTATGCTGTTTTGTGGAACATTTACATCTAACTTAGTCTTATTTATTTCATCATGTTCTTTGTGCTCAATAAAGTGTGTTAATGGTCCTTTTGTTTTCTTGAATCAATAGTTGCTAGGTCTTATAGCAATTCCAATAAGAACAGTTCCTCGACTCCCTTTCCTCGTGTATGAACTTGTTTAATCTTCATCCAGGTTTGCACATACCAATCCGTTGCATTTGGATGTATTCAAAAGTGTAGTGCGGTTTGAGGCAGAAGTGGTTGCCATGACAGCTTCGTTACTTGGTGGTAAAGATAAGTCTCAAATATGTGGAAACATGACCTCAGGAGGAACTGAGAGTATACTATTAGCTGTGAAATCGTCACGTGACTATATGAAGTCCAAGAAAGGAATAACAAGACCTGAAATGTATGTTTATTGCGATAACTTGACTTCTGTATGTTTCCTGTTAAATTATTTTACAGTTTTAAAATGAATCACTTGCTTCCCAAGCACAGGATAATAGCCGAATCTGCACATTCAGCATATGACAAGGCGGCACAGTATTTTAACATCAAGTTGTGGCGTGTCCCAGTGAATAAAGAGTTTCAAGCTGATGTCAAAGCGATTAGAAGATATATCAATCGAAACACCATTTTGGTATTTTCTTTGTTTTTCACTTTTCTGGGCATTTTCTTTTATAACATGACGATAATGGGTCTAATTTATTTATTCTCGCCATGAAGATAAAGAAGTCATGGGTGGCTCTTTTGTAGTAAGGCTGATTTCCCATCTAAAGATCATGCTCACCAGTATAACTTACCAAATTCTTTTAAACTGCAGATTGTTGGATCTGCACCTGGCTTCCCTCATGGCATCATTGACCCTATCGAGGTAAGTGACCTTCTGGTCTTTGGTTTGATTGGCAGAAGGGGGTGAGAGTAAATTAAGGGAGACATCCGGCGACGACTTGTTAATATGAAACTAATATATCTAAAGATAAATTTTTAATTGTGGGAAATGTGGAAAAATATTTTGCAGGAGCTTGGTGAATTAGCTTCTAGCTACGGGATTTGTCTACACGTCGACCTGTGTCTTGGTGGCTTTGTGTTACCTTTTGCTCGTAAACTTGGGTATATCTTCTGAGTTCTTTATGAGCTGAAACTAGCTGTGAATTCTAATTTCGCCAGCCCAATCTAAAACGAATTGAATGAATGCTCCTCAAACAAGCTCCAAAGAGAATATTTTCCAGCATTGTCTTTGCTTTCTTTTGACCTAGCACCTTGCTCATTAAGGCTAGTCTATCTGTCATATGAGCTATGTGGATTAACAATCAACTTGCTAGAGTTGTGTTAACTTATTGCGTTAGATGTAGATGTGTGTCTGAAAATTTTCATAATCGAAATTCATGGTGATAATTTCTTTTCAGATATCCTATTCCACCTTTTGATTTTTCTGTCAAAGGAGTTACCTCTATATCAGCCGATGTGCATAAGTATGGGTTGGCTCCTAAAGGAACCAGTGTGGTTTTATACAGAAATCATGACATTAGAAAGGTAAAACTTTGTTTTTGGTAAATCCTTGACAAACTTACTTCGGATATTGTTATGGAGGCCCGTTTTATGCCACTCTTACTTTTTCGAATTTGAAATCAAATAGCATTGTTTGGCTCAGTTTCCTTTTAAGTTGCTTGCTATAAGTAGTCTAATGTGCTTTTCCTATTCATGGCATCCTGGTTAATGGGAACATTGGCTTTCTACTTTTGAGCAGCATCAATTTGTAGCTGGTAAGTTTCTTTCTTTATTCAGATTTCAGCGTTTGTGACTTATTTAGAAGGGGGGGGATTAAAAATTAAAAACTTTCCTTTTAACTCGAGCGAAAAGATTGTGTTGCCTTTTTTCCTTCACCTTGAATTCAATTTGCCTATAAAGCAGGAGAAAAGAAATTATAAATAAATAAAAAAAAGGAATGAGAAGAAAGATTTTTGACATGGACAATCAGGAATGAACATTGATATCTGTAATTGCATTTGCTAATTTACGACTTTTAATCTGATTGTGCTTTATTTCCCTCTTGTTGTGCTTTATTTCCCTCTTGTTAATATTTCATGATGCAGTTACTGAGTGGTCGGGTGGGCTGTATGTGTCTCCAACCATAGCTGGAAGCAGGCCCGGTGGTTTAGTAGCTGGGGCATGGGCGGCTATGATATCTTTGGGAGAAGAAGGTAAGAAAACTTTACCTATGTATAGACAAAACAACATCTATGTATATTTTCGTTTTTGCAAGTAATTTATTCGAAGTTTTTTCCTGACATTCTGATGTTCATAGGGTACTTGGAGAACACGAAACAAATCATGGATGTGTCAAAGAGAATACAGAAAGGGTACAGCATGTTTTCACTTTTCTTCTTCTTTCAAGCTTTTCTCTTCCTTGGAGGTGAATGGGAAGATTCAAATTTTGGTTTTTTACTTCTGTCCCATGTGCAGGACAAAGGACATTCCGGAGTTGTTCATCATTGGAAGGCCAGATATGACAATTGTTGCATTTGGATCAGATGTTTTGGACATATTTGAAGTGAATGACATGTTGTCGTCTAAAGGCTGGCATTTAAATGCACTTCAGAGACCCAACAGGTGGACTCTCTCTGTCTCTCTCTCTAAATTTGTTGCGTGTTTTCCGAAAGTGAAATTAATTATTTTATGACCACAGACTGTTATATAAATGCTGATTTCTTTTCTGTTTGTGACTTGAATCAGCATTCATATATGTGTAACCCTTCAACATGTACCAGTCGTTGAGGAGTTCCTTAGAGACTTGAGGGAATCAGTGAAAATGGTATGTAGTTTTCGAGCTAGGAAAAAAAAAAAAAAAACTGAACTGGGTGTTGAACTGAACTTATTTTGTTTCTTTTTACCAATCTGAGTTTGCCTTCTTTTTGGTTCGTTCTATTTTTGACATACTTTCAGGTAAGAGAAAATCCGGGTCCCATAAGTGGAGGGCTAGCTCCCATATATGGCGCTGCAGGGAGAATGCCGGACAGAGTCATGGTTCAGGACTTGCTGGTAAACTACATGGATAGTGCTTACTAGAGGCATTCTTTTCGCTTTCCGTCGAGCTCATTTGTATATCGACCATTTGTTATGTTATGCACCTAAATTCATGAGTTTAAGCAGTGAGAAATAAGCCCTTTTCATTCATTTAGAATCTCAAAACTGTGAATTATGAACACACACACACACACACACACACACACACACACATATATATATACTGTGATGGAATTTATACGTAAGCCGTTCACAAAAATCTTGTTCTTGACAAGGGCATTAGAAATAATAGAATAATGTTATCTTCCTTGAGATGCTTTTATTCCATCCCTTGCTTGAGCCTTGGCTAACTTATTTAATTTCCGTCCTTATATCTGCAACGGCAAGAACAATGACATAATCAGAAGAGGAAAAAAACAAAACAAATAAAGAGAGTACTAACGGCTACAAACAGCGAAAATACATATTTTTATATGTCTCTTCATGTCGTTTTATTCTATTATCGTCGTTTAGTTAATTGTTGTCGTTTTTCCAAGTATTGTTATTGAAATATCGTTGCGTTTCCCATGTCATTGACTTTCCAATTATATTGTTTTTTGTTTTAATTGTCGTTTATTCAGATTTTAGTCGTTTTTCGTGGTCATTCCTTGGTCACTGTCGTGTCATTGATATTAAAAAATAATAATAATAATAATTAATTGTCGTTTATTTAGGTTATACTTGTTTTTCGTCGTCATTCCCTAGTTCCTGTCGTTTGTTATCTTGTCGTGGTCTCATTTACCGTCGTTTTTCAATCCTATCTCGTTTCTACCGTTGGTGTCGTTTCTTTAGGCAATCTTCGTTTTTAAGGTCATTATTTGTTGTTTATAAAATACGGGTGTTGTTTTTTTTTTTTTTTTTAATTTTTTCATGTTGTTTATAGCGTCGTTTTCACATTATAGTGTGACATTTTTTTCTTTCCGCTTCTTTATACATTCTCTTGTCGTTTCTTTAGTTGTCTTCAATAATTAAGGTCACTATCGTTTTACCTTTTCATGTCGTTTATCATCTTTATTGTTGTGCACGTAGTTGGTATCACTTTTCAGTCTTTTTGTTGTTTCTCAAGACTATCGTCTGTCTTCCTTTTTTCACTTTCCCTCATCTTTCTTCCTTTTTTTATTTTTATTTTTTTTTGTTGTTGTCCTTTTTTTTCTTTTACTTTTAATGTCGTTTTAAGACGTTATCATATGTCACACAGTTCATTTTAAGTTTTTGGTTGTGTTTCTTGACTGCTGTCTTATCTCATTTTTATTGTCGTTTCTATGCGGCGTTGCTTTTTGTTCTACTGTTGTTTCTTTATGCTATTGTCGTTTTCAGGGTCTCTCTTCATTATGAGGCACACTGTCGTTTTTCATCTTTTCGTCGTTTGTGGCTTTGATGTTGTTTCTACTTCAATTGTCGTTTATGACTTATATATCTACATGTAAAAACCTTTCGGGGTCGTTTCTTTTACTCAGTATCGTATTTCAGGTTTTGTTGTTAAGTTTTAGTCGTCGTTTTGTCGATCATTTAACTTCCTGTAAGGGAGTTATCCAAAGTTCTACTTTTAAACCGCTTATTTTTCTCTAGCCTTCCCCCCCCCCCCCCCCCCCCCCCCCCCCCCCCCCCTCTCTAGAGGATTATGATCTAAGCTGGAAGAATAAAGTTTGGTCTAGGGATCGTGTTCTTTTTTTCCTAAACCTTACCTAGCCACTTTAACCAAGTGATTTGAAGAGTTTTCGTGCTGAAATTACAACCAAGAGCTTTTGAGTCCTAAACGACGATGCAATAAAAATAACTGTGTTACTTTAGGAAAACTAGATTATAACTTTAAGAAAAGAAAAGATGAAACCAAAATCGGCTGAAAAGGTGTTCTTACTTTTTATTTAATGAATAAAAAGATCGGAAAATATAAATAAACGTTTTTAACATTTAGATGAAGATAAATGATCAGGCATAACAGTAGGAGCTCAAAGGAAAATCTTGAATTCCTCGAGGGAAGAGAAAAAAGAAGAAAATAAACTTGTAATATTTCTGTGTAGACGACATTTTGAGAGTTCATGCTTATATGTATTTCTTGAAAATATATATAAAAGGAGAGTTTATAACTACAAAGTGATATATACCTTGCACTTATACATTGACCACTCAGATAACTTGCTTATATAATAAGAGGAATAGGACCTCTTTTTATTTATTTCATCCACTCAAGCTCACACAACAACTTAGATATTTTAGACTTTAGTAATGGCAATATTTCCCAACCACAAAAATTTTACAAGCACGACATTTCTTCTTACTAATCAAGCTTTCATCAACTCATAAGCCAACTTGCAATTGCTTCCTTCCTCTGCACTTCAGAGCTCCAAGACCAGGTCTACAGAAAAAAAAAAAGCACAGTTACTGAAGCAGGAACATTTTCGTATATTCAAACGATCACATTTGTTGTTGCAATTTTCTAATACCGATTGACGTGATAGGCAAAACTGTCATCATTTTATTAGTATGTGTCTAAAGAGTTGTTATATCAGAATGGCATCAGAATATTCTTGTCTTTTACCAATAGAAAGATAACAAATCACTTATCGAGTCAGTTGTTACAGTGTTTAAATTACGTGTTGAGTTGTCCCATAACTAATTAGAATGTTGAAATGTGTGTGTGTGTGTGTGTGTGTGTGTGTGTGTGTATGTATATAAAAAGGGTCTTACAGTCTGCATCAGTTTTGATCCATTGCTCCCTGTTCCCATTAGAGTCAATGCTGCCAAATGTGAATTGGGGCGGGTTGGATTGGCTCCGGTAGCGCCGGATTTTCTGCTTAAGAAAGAGAGCTCTCTGAGGGCATAATGTGATATCCTCGTCTGGGTGAACTTGACCTCCATAGTTGCCAGTGTTACTTCCATGTTCATGTGTAGAAGTTGTTTTCTTTTTCTGTTCATTATTCTTTTGGGGCTTGCCAGACTTCAGCACAGATGCTGTGGTCTCTGGGTGAACTTTCCTGTGGAACATATGAAGTATCTACAACCAAACAGTACCATGAAAAAGCATTAATCAACTCAACAAATAATTACTATTTTGCAGTTTTAGTAAGTTAAAGGGATTAAAGACTAATCTAGTGTAGGGGTGTTCATGATCGGTTCGAACAGGAAAAACCATTAATTAAATTAAAAAAAACCATTCTGCTCTGAATCTGTCCCATTATCATCTTTAAATTCACGTTTTATTAGCAGATGTGGTGTTGATGTCATATTTAACATTGTTATAATAATTGAGTAATATATATATATATATATATATATATATAAAACTTTTTCTATTTGGAAACCATGTTGTGTGGGCCATACCTTGTGCAGTTTTGTTTCGGTTGGAGCCGAATCAGCTGGTCCACCACCACTACCAGCAGTAGTAGTAGTTCCTCCTGCTGCTGTCGAGCTTCGAGAAGAAGCATGGAGCATTTTCTTCTTCAGCTTCTTCTTCATCATGTTCATGGTGGATTTATCACCACCACCACCACCACCACCACCACCGCCACCGCCACCGCCACCGCCACCGCTGCCGCTGCCGCCGCCGCTGCCTTCCTTCTCCGACCTGATCTTCTCCAGCTCCTTGTCGTTTTTCCCTCCAGCACCACTCTCCTCCACAACTTTACTCCTCTGGAACAGCTCTCCAAGAGAAGTCCTGTGCTCCTTCTTGGCCTGCCCGACCGTCGTCGTCGTCTCCGACAACTCGATCGCAGACCCAAAGAGGTAACCCTGTAGTGGACAGACAGTAGTCCCGTTCCCATCATCACCCTTGCCACTGAGTGTTATGATGCTGCCATGGCTGCTTCTTCCGTTGCTGACATGGCTGTTCCTTCCAGAGGAGTCATTGAAGCCGTCATCCGGTGCTTCGGCAGACAAAACCTTCTCCAACTCATCGTTAATCAGCTTCAGTTCGTTCTCGGTAACCTCGGTTTCCTTCTCGGTTATGTTCTCGACAGAGATGGAAAATGTCGGAGTCGCAGGGTGGTCGGCCATGATCTGGTCGGATCCGAGGGTTCCGATGGCAAGAAAGCCATGGAAGAGGTCGGAGATTGCGTCGGAGGATTCGTCTTCGTAGTAATCTTCTTCTTCTTGACCAGCCCTCACTGCTTCGAGACCGGTGAATGATTTTCGGAGGTGGTGGTTGTGGTTGTTGTTGTTGTGGTCTCTTTGGGCTTGTTTCAGAGGTCTGTTACTGCCGTAATTTGGTTTTGGGAAGTATTGTTGGTCATCAAGTGATGACTGTCCTGAAAAAACCAGCAGTACACAAATGACCTGTCTCAAAATGTATACATCCATATATATATATATATATATATCTACATATTGATATCCATACACATACACGAGGCAGCCTGAGGCATAAGCTTAGGCATAACGTTTGGTGAAGAAAGAAAGAGAGAAAATAAAAAGATAACAATGCCATAAAATTAATTATAGAAGATGAAAAGAGGAAGTAATCCTTTTTTTTTTTTTGAAAAATTGATAGGAAAAAAATGAACTAAAAGGAAGATTGAATAGGAAGTGTGAATTAAAGCTTAGTTTCACTATGAAAAAGAATCACTCGTAGAGCAATTAGAGAAACAAATAACAATTAAATTAAAAGTTAAAAACTGAAACGCCTTAAGTAAAAAGATTAAATTTTTAGTTGTAGACATAATCTAACGAAAATTTCACACCTAACTTTATCATAATGCGCAAAGTTCGAATATATCCCATATTATATGTCACTCCACACATGACTCCGTTGAATAATAATATCTCGAATACACATATGTATAGGAAAATATAGCAAATTTTATTAATTGTTTTGATTAGAAAGTTGAAGAAGTATCAATATTTAATTATAAACCTATAACAATCAATCACCACAACATATGGCTATTTATTGTCTACTTAAGGCCTAGAAATATCTTGATTTTAACGGCTCTTGGTGGCCTTACCCTTGAGCCAGCAATGTGTAGAAGGTAACTTGAATGATAGCAAAGTTAACTAAAAAAATTATCCTAGACATATTTATTATATGACACTTAACACCACATGGGTATGTTTCTCTTTATAAGTATATAATATTTGTTCGTATCTATTTTTAATTGGGTTCCAAGGATAGATCTGTTATATATGTGTATAGAGAGTAGTGCATAGAATATCAAATTTAACTCTAATTTTTTAACATCAATTTATCTGATAGTGAGTTTCATATTTCCACTAATAGCTACAATATACTATTTAATTAGAAAAATACTAACAATATCAACACTAATTCCGATTTTTTAATATTAATAACCTATGTAGTATGTGAATTATGGTTATTTTATTAGTAGATATTCAAAATATCGTCACATTAATTGAATGTACCTACCAATGAAAAGATGACAACTCATCATCATGTGGGTTGTTATTCAAAAGTCAGGATTAAACTTGATGTCCTTAACATTATTACTCTATTAATTATTATAATGGTAATCTTTTAAACATCTATTAGTAAAATAAAATGACAACTCACATATTACACTACATTAGTTGGTATTGAAAAACCTGGGATTAAATTGGTGGCCATTATTCATATACACATGTAGAGAAAGAGTTCGGCCATGAAATCATTCTTTAGTAAGAAATGTAGCGAAATCAGCCAGCAACTTAAAGAAATTGATGGCCAAATTTGTTATCATAATATATCTGATTTACACGCAAGAAGATGGTCATATACAGAGTCAGACTTGTTGATGAGCATTTTCTCCTAATTGATCTTCACTTTGGGAAAACAAATCATCAAAAAGTAGTATATCTGACACCTCAACACTTACCAATGACGAGAGCTTTAAGAGCTTCATTGGTATTCTGTCGAAACTTCCGATGCATCCAACAAAGTAACTGCAACAAAAGAAGTAAACCGATCGGCATATTCTCAGTTTGATCAGTTTTTTCGGCTATCCTAACTATAAGATCAGCCGTTAAAAAAGAGGAAAAAAAATAAAAAAAAGAAGACTTTACCTTCATCTTGTTGTTGTATCAGGAGAAAAACTTGAGAGAACTTTGATCGCACACTTTGGTTTGTGAGGAATTAAGGAGATCCAGTAGTAGAGAGATAAAAGAGCTTCTTGTCCTAGTTGGTATTGGGTGCAATTTATGAATAAGATGTCAAATTCTTTCTAAAAAGGACCCTCTACGTTCCAAGAAGTGGTGGGTAGGAGGATACATGGAGATAAATACAAATAGGATCAAGTCAAGTCGTCAAATGTCTAGCGAGAAGTGGAGCCCACCAAGATTTTCACTATTCCCCCACTCATGCACATGATGATCATTTTGTCCCAAGAGATCATGAGTCGCGTAGGGTTAATTTGAGATGTTTTGTTACATAATTCGGAATTAATCATTATGCACACTGTCCTGTATATAACAGGAGAATTCTGTGATAAGCTATTAAAAAACACGTTATGTCTTTATCAATTTTCTTTTATTATGTATTTAATGTGATGTAATGATAAACCGTAATTTGATTTGTAGAGAAGATACTCTTTCGTATCTTACCACGTAGTTTTTAATGTAGATAGTATAGAGATGTAATTAAACACGTTCCTTGTCGAGTGAATTGAGTTGAGGTTTTCAATTCTGATAACATGTTCATGCACATGTACTTTTATGGGAAAGATCATGAGACGTGTTGAATTATTATATAATAATCATCACATAATGTCTAGTGTTACTTTTATTACCGAAGTATTTGGTGGGAGGAGCCCACATACAATGACAATGGACACCTCTGTAGGGAATATCTTGTCAGAAACCAATGGGGTCAAACATAATCCGACAATGATTTAGATCTTTTCATATTTAAGACGCATGAACTTTGTAAGAAATTAAGGCTCTCTTGGATTACGGTTGGTCCATCTTTCTTGTGTGAATTATTATTATTTAATCCAAAGTACCTTATCTAATGGACCATGATAATCTTTTATATTCCCTTGATAAATCTCTTACTATTTGGCCTTTATCAAAAATATTAAACCTATCATTTTCTTAAATCTTTGTAGTCAACTTGGCCCTCCGAGAGCCATTGGACGCTTTTCAACTATACTAGTAGCAGACCAGCTGTTATGGAAACGGAGGTGTAGAAGGAGCAGCTGTGAAAAGCGACAAAAAAAAAAAAAAAAAAACACCATTGTTCATGAAAGTTTTTACAGAAAGACCCTTCGCTCTTTCAAACGGTTCACAATTACATGTATTTGAGAGCATACCGATATGGAATGAAGGAAATATGAACAGTTAATTAATATGATATGGTCATAGATTTTAGGTTGTAATCTTAGCATGAATAAATTTTATTTATTTATTATTTTAGTGTCGTATTAATTATTTTAATGGTCAATACAATTTATGTAATATTTGATAACCAAAAAAAAAAAAAAAACTCGTAATAACTTTCCATTTGTGATATGTGGAAATATAAACATATATATACTATACATACATATAATGCATTTAGTACACTACAATAAAACATGCATAAATGTTCAAGCATCTTTCTGACATGAAGAAAAGTTCTAGTTCCAAGATTTTGTGACTTTGTCTTAAAAAAAAAAAAAAAAAAAAAAAAAAAAAAAAAAAAAACTTCATGATGGTAAAGTTGCCACATGGGGTGGTCTACCTTTTTCTCATTATGGGCCTCTCATCTTTTCTTTTTTCCTCTCCATAATATTTTTTTTAATTTATGTAACAATCATAATCGAACAGGGCTGTGTTGGCTTTACAAAGTTGGTGTCCCACGAGCATCTTTTCGAGTAAGAAGGTATTGGGAAAAGGGTTCTAGGCTTAGAGACAAGGTGACAACGTGACAGAACCATATATTTGATAAGATTATTCAAGTATATATTCTCATTATATTTCTTTAGAAAATAATTTTATGCCATAGTATAAAAAGATAATACTCAATTATATTAGTATTAATGAATATATTTGTTCTGTTGTATGACTAAAAAACTACTAATATAATCATAATATCTTAAAAATTTGACGGTGATAAAAGAGAACATTATATTAGTGAGGTATTTTTTCTTATCTTATATAATAATAATAAAAAACTCTTGTTGTTTGTGATTAATAAAAGAATTAGAAGAACAATATATTTCATTTGCATTGAATAATTGCATGCGATCTCTATATTGAAGGCTGTTTTTGAGTCATAGCAGAAGTGATCTTTAAACTATTACAACTTGATTTGTCAACTCCTGAGAAAGGACTTGTTTTCATCAATTTATCTCAAAGGTAACTAAGCGATTACTGTGCCTAATCAGTTACCAATCACTTCTTCCTCTCTCTCTCTCTCTCTTTTATTTTAATTTTTTATTTATTTTTTAATTCGCAGATCTACCTATTTGCATATATATATATATATATATATATATCGAGAGAGAGAGAGAGAGGAGCTTAAAGACAGATTACATTTTCCCTTTTCATTAACCTTCTTATCTACAGGTCACTTTTATTTATTTATTTATTTATTTCTTGTGTTGATGTTGTAGAATTATGAAGGTGTGGGGATGAACAAATTTTCACAAAAACGGACTTTTATGATCCGCAATTTCAATAATCTTATTGCGTGAAAAGTTCAGATTAAGATTTTCAGATTGATAATGACAGTAATAACAAAGGACAGATATCTAAATTTAAAATAAATTACAGCTCTGCTTATAGATTGTCACACTCGCATTTGTTTTTCATCAAACATGATCCAGCTAGATATTATTGATATCTCACTTTTCTTGTTGATTAGATTAAGTCATGAATAGCAGGAGACACACACTCACACATACATTAAACTGGGAGACAGACTACATAATAAACACTGGTGGAATTGAAGTTGTGATAGTTGAAGCATGATACAGTAATATATGATTAAAAAGATCAAATTAATCTATATGGCAGACTATTTATCATAAAAGTAGCCCGTGTATGTACAGTTTACAGGACAAAAAAAGAAAGGAATAAATATCTCGGCGGCTTGTAAAGGTAAAGCCTTTTTTTGAGTACATGTCATGATGATAAAATTGTCGTGGTATAATATATATATATATATGTGTGTGTGTGTGTGTGTGTGTAGTATTTGATTAATTTATTAAATTGGTCGGTTCGTATGACAGAAAATATCTCCCCTTTGGTTTTCCATCTATATTCTTGTAATCCAAATACAAAAAGTTCATTAATGTTTGTATAGTTAGAAGGCTTTTTAAGTCACTGCTTTTAGATTAAAGATCAGAAAACTATTTTTAATGCCTTTTATTTATTTATTTTTTATTTGGTGTGTGTGTGTGGTGCGTGTCATATTCTCTCTATTCTTCTTGTACTTTTTCAAATATGAAGAATGACATGTATTCCTTTCCCTACGTAATGATAATATCTCCTATAATTCCTTAATGATTGTTTCCACAGTTATGATGCTATAAATATATATATATATATATATCATGACAGTTCCAATCTCCCCTGGACTTTTGTTTTCCTTAACCATATATATGTGTGAGCATTAAACATTATATATGGTTCATTTTGTTTTTTTGATTATTTTAGTGTTTTTTTATTTTAAATTTTAAATAAGGGATGTCGGCATTGGATTTATTATGAGAGATCTCAGAAAAAAGGTACTGAAAATTTAGGGTGTGCAAGTTTTCTTGTAAACAATTCTTAAACATCATAATGAATTATATATTGAAGTGGTTGAAAAAGAATGTAATCTCATTCTCATACTAAAGTGAATCTCTATAAATATTGTGTATTTTTTGTTAATATTTATTTTTCTTTTATAAGTTTTTATCACTCTCATTAGTATAGAATTATGGTGTATGATTCTAAATATTTTCTATCACCCCTAGCTAGCTAAATACAATTGGCTGTCGCCTGAAGGAGACACTTGAAGTACGTATCATCCCTGTTAGACCTTTTGTACTGTCGTTTGCCCTTTTGAAGTTGCAGTTGCATGTTATAAACCCAACAGTGACACTCTTATTGGTTTGGCCAGTAGTACACACTACTGTACTGCATCATGAGTCGGTAAGCTATTTATATATATAGATATACATATACATATATATATATATAATTGTTATGTTGGGGTCATGTTGTTTGTCTTAATTCCTTTACCACCTTCGATATCCGAGAGATCACTTTAGTGTCCAAGTGGTTTCCAGGGGAGCATGGATGTGAAGATTTTTGCTGGCATCAACAATATTCAACACAATATTATTGCATAGGTACCCTTGATCACCACCTCCTTCAACACAATATTATATGTGGGTGGTGCTTTTTCATCCTCACAATTCATGTATGGTCCTAAATTGATACACCTTATCTATCTTTGATGAACATGAAGCAAAACATTTCCAACAGTTGTGCAGATCATCTCTACCAATATAATCCAGGAGCTCTCTAGATACCTTAACAGTATCAGATGTGTCGTTATCAATAGTGAGTTGTTATCATCTTCTTTTCAAGTACGGACGAAAATTATGTAATCACATTTAGTTGAATAAATTATATTACAATTTCTTTAGCGAAAAAAATTCATTAAATTAATTAAAATACTAAGAGGTTATGATGTGGTAAGTTTCAGCGGTTATGATGTTTCCAATTTTCTAACCCTTCTTATCTCTTTTGATTAAACGGTCCTGATCTGATTCTCTCTACAGACAGTGATCAATAATCAATATCACCAACAATTGCATTTCATCAGATTCAAGGATGATATCCCAACGGACTGTTGATCTGACGGCTGACGTTCCACATATAGATAAGATCGACGGCTGTTGTAAGGGAAGCAACTTACTACTACTAGGCTCCAAGGAAACGACAAATCAACGACTGCGTTTCAGATCACTGTTGGTGGGGCGACCAGCCAAAAAAAAACCACGTGGCGGATTCCCAGGAACTACAAACTTGCTGATGCCACGTGGCGAGTTCATGCTCAGAGGCTCAGCTTGTGGCCCCCACCAGGTTCACTTCTGTGGATGGGACATGCATGCATGGTTCATGCCTTCCCGTGGTGAATCTATTTTCTCCTCCAAAATGAAATAAAATTAATGCATGCAATTTTTTTGAAGAAGAAAAAAATATTATTAGATTTATCACAGTTCTTCGTTTTTCTTTTGACACTCAAGGCTAAAGATATTCGTTTTTGTTCGCAACAGATAAAATAGCAGTAAAATATACACATTGATGAGAATTAATAATCCTATATATATATATATATATATATCAGACAAAATACAACATGCCGAACTGGATAGGAATTTGTGAAACAGTGAAGTTTAATTTATCAGAATAGTGATTTAGTCATATGAAAGTTCCCTTAGAAAAGATAGGATATTAATATAATAATATATAGCTATATATCTTTCTTACAAGAATCGTTTCAAGTAGATAACAAGTACGTATCTTAATTTTGAGTGAGTTATTGGAAGGTGGTATGCAACTATAGGCCTGATTTAAAGAAAAAAAGAAAACGTTTGTGTTGTATGTTTTTATCTTCTGATTATCAAGGCATCTAAAACCTCTTGCCCTACTTGTTCATGCAACTGAGAAAATCAAACTCTCTCCTTTTCCACGAACGTAAGTTTCATACTCATATATATATATATATATATGTTTCTATATTACTTCTCATCTTTTTGGTCTTTTCCCCGTTGATTAGGAATATCCATTTTCTTTTTTTATATATGGTTATAATAAATATGTAGACCTGCTTTTAGAAAACAATGTCATGTGTTAATATAGTTATTATTAGTAGGATTAAGAGCTTCTTATATTTGCTTACTAAGGAAAAAAAAGAAAAGAAACTGTGGAAACAAAATCATCTCAAATTATAGTGTTTACCCTTTTACTTGAATTTTTGTTGACTCTCTATACTTATTTAATTAAGTTTAAAAAAAAAAAAAAAAAAACCTGAAACTATTGTAAGTAGGGTAATAATGTAAAGATGTATTTTTTGAGAGACAATCCTAAATATCACCTTAAAAAAAAAAAAAAATGCAAACTTGATTCGTGTGTGTAAATATAGGAAAGGCCGTGATGAGCGTACAAAAGACCAAATATGGGTTTATAAAGAATCAAAAATAGAAAGTACCGGCGCATGTGCGTACTGTAAAATTATAGGTAAAACCGGCATATTGCGATATTGTCAAAAGTTAAAAAGAAATCAAAGAAAGATTCGGTTGAGGAGTTATAACTACGACTGGATCATGTTAGTTGAGCTACCAGCCTTACGTTTTAGTACTATATTACCGTCCTTCATGCCAATATTATAGCACTGCAAGTCTCTCTCTCTCATTGTTAATTTCTTTTATGTTTTTTTTTTTTTAAACTAATTATCCCAACCCCCACCAAATGATCACTTATTGATTGGTTGCAGGTAAATAAAAATAAATAAATAAAATAAATAAATAATAAATTGGAAGTGGTGGTAGTGTGAGGAAAGAAAAATTTACAACTAAAGTATTTTTTGGCACCTTCTTTTTGGTTTTCAAGAGCAAAGCTAGATATGGTAGTACTAGTGCCTGGGATTGAAAATCTTCCATAGCTATCTTTTTCCTTTGCCGACTCAACAGTCATGAATCCTTTTTGGTCCTTAAATATATATATATATTCATGTTTTTGAACGTATATATTCATATCTAAAAAAAATTGACTGAATTTAATGAAGATCTATTTGATTGTCAAAATTAATGTACCTACAAAAAATAAATACTCAATTAAACCACAGTTCTAGTTGGAGATGTGTACGAACAAAGTGGTTTTGGATGTTGCTTTATGAGTCAGTGTCCATTGCTAACGAACAAGTATGCACAGTATTTCTCTTTTGTTGATCTCAATCAAGTTTGATAATAAAAATTCATGAATTATTCAAAGTTGACAACTAGTCATGTTAGATTTTCATGTTTTGAGATATCACCTGCCAGTACATCTTTTTACCTGCAAAAACAAATGCCTATATATATATATACACACACACACTTCCACAAAGATTTTCTATTGACTAGTAGGGCTCCGTTTATCATCCGTCAAATCCGTATCAGAAACTATATGTTTTGTATTATAATCTTCTTTTTAATTATTAGCTTGACGTGATTTTGACAAGATATATTCTACAATTAGAAACATACCCTATGACAATAATTGTTACACACCCTCTTCAACATTGTTTGGTAAGTTATGTTTGATTGATTTTGGATAACAGACAACACGTCGAGAGAGTTTGGATAAAAAAAGAAATACAAGAAATGGAAAAGGAGGTGCAAAGTCTATAAGATTCCTGTTGTATAACACAACCAAAGTGATAAACAAATGAGAATGGTCCAGTCATATTCTCCTGTGGGAAAGAGGTTGATGAGCTGACCCATCCATGACTGCACAGCTGAGGCTGATGGCTGAGCTTGTCTGTGACAAACCAAACAAGCCATAACAGACAAAACGGTCTGTAGCTATAATTTAATTCTTTTGCCTTCGTTTCCTGGATTTTGGAAGCGACCCACTAATTAGTAGATATTGCCCAGCTAGCTCTATTTTATAAGGATAAGGGGAACAAGCTAGGGACATTTGATAATTTATAGCGCTTCTTCTTGGAAACGTCCCTAATTGTCCAAACTAATAAATTACTAATCAGCCTTCATTATCACTTGAAAACCGTGCCATACTCTCATGATTTTTACCTAATCTTACAACTATATTGCAAGAAGAAAATAATTTCTTGGGCTGTTGTAGTGTTATGGGTATACAAAATAAACACCATCTCTACCTAAACTAGCTTTTGAAGATGAATAAAAACAAAACTCATTTAATATGATATCAGAATTGGACTTGTGGGTTTAGACCCTGGCTCATTTGTGAGAATGTTAGATTTTAAATTTATCTCATATTACAAAGTTACTGAATTATTATGATATTTATATAGACTACTAAGTACTGAAAGCCCCAAAAAATGAAATTGGAATGATTGTCCTTGAGTGTAATAATTATAGAAGGGGGGGGAAAAATGCAGTAAATCAGAAGGTCCACTGAAATGGACCACCACAAATTAAGAACCAGCAGGCGCAGACAACATAGCTTAACTTGGCAAAGGGCCCGCCTCATCATTTGCATTATGTTACTTGTAGGACCTGTTTGGTGTGTAAGTTTGAATTAAGATTTATAAGTTTAAATAGTAAATTTTGTTGACTTTTTAGAAAAGATAAAATTTTTTTTGAGAAAAAAACAAAAAAAAGTTTGAACCAAACCCGTTGTCAAACAGGCCCGTAATGTGTCTGTATGTAAGGGACTTCTGTGAGCCCATTTCCCATATCAATAGCAGCATATCAGAATAAGTAATTGTCATAGTATAACGAACTACCACCCACGCAAATTTTACATCTTATGCCTTGCAAGATGGAAAAGAAATAACAACTCTGGTTGGAATATAAGTGGGGGGAAAAAAACATATAACCTATCTATATATATTGAATGTGGCAGAGTTTCGAACCATCAAGATTTCGTCAAATTTTAGAAAAAAAAAAATTATACAGTTCACATGATCAAACAGTTCAAAACTGCGGCTGAAAAAAAAATGTCTTTTAAAATATTGAATGAAATTATAGAATGCCCAATTCTTATAAATAAAAACGAGGATAATTAAAATGAATACCTTAGAAGTTTTCGGAAATTTAGATGGACTTAGTACAAGCAAAGTTACTAATAGCATTTCATAATATGAAGAATCATTTCTCTGCCTTTTAATTTTTTGGAGGAGTTTGGCTGCTAGCCTCTCGTACATGTAGAGCCTGCTGCCAAACTTTTTTTTTTTTTTTTGGTTAATAATTTTGTAATAATTTTAAAAATATATTCTTAAAACCTGTAAATTGGAAAAGTGATATTATTCCTTATATAAAATTTTCTATTTTTTTGGATTAGAAAATTATTGCCCGACTAAGGCAAAACAGAGTTAAACGTTGAGAATTTTACTTTATATATATAAGAAGGTTGCACAAAATTAGTACGTGTCATTTGATAAAACGTAGTCCAATTTGTTGGGGTTGGTACAAAATTCCAGCAACCGTTTTCAATAGAAAACTACAGAGATTCTACTAGACAAGCTTTAATAAAGCCCCTTCAAACAAATAATTGTAATTGAATGACTAACCGTTCGAATAATATGGTCAATAAATAAATGCATATAGCAACCAGCGACGTTTTACAACTTACATGCAATAAAACTAAAAAAATCCGACAAATTACTCTATCCTAAGTCCTATCCGATATGATGCTGATATATATAATATAACAGGTTAAATTATAGCTACCCATAATTTTTTTCACATCCAATCTTTAAATCAAAAAAAAAAAAATAGAAAACCTTGAAATTCACTTTAAAAAAAAAAAAAAAAAAGGGAAAGAAAGAAAAACTGTTCAATTCAAAAAACTTGGGATTAAAAAAATCCCAATTCACACCAAAATTGAAAGGCATAATTTCATACGTGGGGAGAGGGAGAAAAAAAAAAAAAACAAGAGAAGGGTATTATGGAATTTTCGCTCCTTCCCCTAGATGTTTGGTGCCCTTATTATATATGTCAGAACGGAAAGACACCTCACCCAAATTAGTGCGCCTTGGGAAGGTATATGAATAAATCACAAAGGAAAAGACCCACAATTATTACTTCAAAGTTCAAACGATTCTTATGGCGAAAAACGAATCAAAATCAAAACCAAAACTAAAAGCATAGAAAACAGCATCCATTAACATTAAAAAAAAAAAAAAAAAAAAGACCACCGAATAAATAAAGGAACCAAAAAAGATTAAAAATAATAATAAATGCAATTATCACCATTATTGTACTTCGCTAATCAATATTTTAATACTCCACTATCAACCATTGCTCCATTTTTCAACTTCGTTTGGACCCCATTTCACAAAGACATAACCCCAAGCCTTATCTTCCCCCCAATCAACAATTCACAAAACTAGGAATCGAAATAATTCACAAAACTTGGTTCCTAAGCAAAAAAATAAAATAAATCTCAAATAATAATAAAAAAGAAATTTAAAAAAAAAAGTAACAGAAGCGTATACACATTTTCCGGGAAAAAAAACATCCAAACCACCTTCACGGCCGGGAAAATGACTCCCCGCCGGAAACGACTTCCATTTTTTCAAAGAGCTCAAAGGGCAAAATGGGAATGAAAAAAAGAGGAAGCAATAAAGATACAGTTTTGCTTTCAACAGGGACCATACCTATATTCCACCAACGATAACAACCTATTACCAGAAATTATAACACTGCACCTTTTTCTTTTTTTTTTTTTTTTTTTTTTAATGAGCTCGAAAAATTAAAGGAATAATATTTTTTGTTGGAAACAAAAACTTTGTTTAAGCATTCGGACTCCAAAGGCTCCATAAACGGGAATTCAATAACCCCAACACATCCGGCAATACCTTTCTCGCCAAACCCTTGTGGTCGCTCGCCGCCATTGTCCGGAGCACCACCGCCACGTCATCATCCGCAGTCCTCCGAAAGCAGCTCCTCCTCTTCGTCGCCTCCACGACGTCGTTTTCCTCCACCTCATTTCTCTCGAGCCCGTCCATAATCTTCTCCACTTCCGGAACCGAAACGACAGCCGTTTCACAACCAAACGACGTCGTTTCCGACGAAGCTGTGTCAGTAGCAGCAGGCAGTGGTGGTGGTTGTAGAACTCTCTGGAAGAGGCGAATCAGGGCTGGGCCGGGCCATCGGCAGGAGCTAGCACCACATTATGGGCCTCACGGGAACGGCCTAACTTGTCCTTCCTCTTTCCCCGGCCGTTGATCTTCTTCGAGGAAGATTTCTCGCCGTTGGTGAGGTGGTCCTCGAAAGCCTCGATGACTTGGTGGATGAGCTCACGGTTGGGCGATGAGTCCCACCGCACCCAATAACTGGTGTAGCAGTCAAAGCAGTCGCAGTCAAACATCGGAGGCCTGTGGCTATGGGCCGAACCACCACCACCTCCATTGTTGGTGCTGTTCAGAGCTTTCTTAGAGGATTTCTTCTTCGATTCAGAAGAAGAAGAAGAAGAAGAAGAAGAAGAAGAAGGGGTTTTGAGAGACTTAGTGATGAGGTAAGCGAGGACCTCGCGGTCTTCTAGAGAGAGAACGGAGGCTAGAGCGAGAATTGCCGCCGGGAGAAGCTTCAGCACCGAGAGAACGACTTCTCTGTCGTTTGAAGAAGAAGATGAAGATGAAGATGGAGATGGGTGAACTTTACCTTTGTTCTTTATCTTCATGGTTTTGTTGAGAGGAGCGGAAAAAAAAAAAAAACAAAAAAAAAAAAAAGAAGCTTTATCCTTTCTAATCAATGGAGGTTCTTTGTGTGTGTCTGGTGACTTTGGTTTTGAGAGAGAGAGAGAGAGAGAGAGAGAGAGGGGGGGGGGGGGGGGGGGAAGTGTGACAATGAGTTATTGATATTATTGTTTATTATTATTATTATTATTATTTGCTTGGTACAGAAGGCAGGGAAGTATACGCCGGGCAGAGAGAGGTCACTTTTTATTTGTTCTTTTTTGGTTTTTTTGAAGGATAGCTTTTGAGGTTAATAATTCAAGAAGCCTGTTCACGTTCTGACTCTGCGCGTGTTTTTGCCGCTACAACATCTTAGAGGAATTTTTTTCAAAAATAAAAAAATTTTAAGAGCCTCTGAGGAATTAGTCTGACTCTGCGCGTGTTTTTGCCGCTACTACACATGGTGTTTTAAAGGTTATAGTATAATTAAATTTTAAAAATATATATTTGATAAAAATAAATTATTTAAAAGAAGAAATATAAAAATTTAAATATATAATATCAATTTAAATCTTATTTTATTATTCTTAAAATTCTATATATTTTAAATAAAAATCTTCTTATTCGAATTTAAAATAATAAAATTATAAATTTTTAAAGTTTGAGTTTATTGTGAATATTAGAAATGTGAATAATAAATAGTGATTTTGTATTGAATAAAAAGAAAAAAAAAATAGAGATATATTTGTAGATGTCCTCTAAATACCCCCTTAGTTAAATTAAATTTTAGTAATCAATTTATTGAGCAAAATACTAATAATAATCTATGAATGTTTACCTTTCAAAAAATTAAGAGTGTTTATATTAAAAAGAAAAGTGTAAGGGATGTCAATTTTAATGTCAATTTTGAATCAACTAATATGACAGTGAGTTGTCATTTTTTATTAGTAAATATAATCAATTGATATGATAATCATTTCAATAAACAAATGACAACTCATATATAATATAAATTGATATTCAAATTTTGAGATTAATATTGATGCTTTTAATATTTTTAAACTCATATATAATATAAGTTGATACTTAATTTTGAGATTAATATTAATGCTTTTAATATTTTTAAACTCATATACAATATAAGTTGATACTTAATTTTGAAATTAATATTGATGCCTCTAATATTTTTAAACAATAATTATTTTTAAAGTACAATAATATTGTTAATAATACAAAATAAACAATATTATTACAAAACACTTTTTTTTAAATATAAATTTTAGATAGGATGTCAAAAAAAAAAAAATGCTTGTCATTAGAATATAACTCAATGTGGCAATGTTCAATTCTCCACATTTAAAAACACTTATCGAATCTTTACATCTCTTTTTATGTGAAGGTGGAAGGAGTGAGTTCAATTTCACTTTGTATATTTTTTTAAGAGCTAGTAATTTTATATTTTAGATTATCTTATCATGTATATTCCAGTTTTTTCTTTCTCCTATTCGATAATGATTAAGGGTATTTATGAATTTGTTTGATATTATGTGGAAAGAAAAAAAAGAAGAATAGCTTTTATAAAGATTACATACATTAGGCTAGGGAAAAAAGTTCAAATAGAAATACAAGCCAAGGTTTGGTGAAGTTATGGGTTTTTTTTCTCAGACATGCCTTAGGTTAGGGAAAGTGAATGGCTGTATATTCAATTCAAAATTTGACTTAAAACTTGTGTGTTAGACATGTGATACTTGCTTGATCTCCAATTATTAATTGCACCTATTCATCAAACTAATAAGGGTGCGTTTGGACCACAGGTCCAAATTCATGGATTTTAACTCAATTTTTGTCTTTTTTTCTAAAAATTTTTTGTCTTTTCTAAAAAAATACACATCAATCACTATTTAAATTTATCAATTTCAACTCAAACTCATACACCAAACAACCCTAAGACATATAAAAGAAAAAAGTATTTTACCAAACAAAAGTAATAGCCTTTTTTTTTTTTGTCTGAATAGGCTTAGGAAAAAGTAATTTAGTAATAATAATAAAGACTTTAATCTAGGATTTGACTGGTGGGTGGGAAAAGTGTAATGAGCGCGCGTGGCTTTGTGGACAGGGAGGAGCCTACGATCAGCTACGGACAGTCCCTCAATTTAAGGCCTCCAGCTTATGTATATTTTATTAAAATAAAATAATAATAAAAAACTATTATTGATTTTATTATTAATTTTTTAGGAAACAAAAACAAAAGAAGAGCTTTTTCGCTTTATGTGAAAGCGCGCAGCAGACAAAGGATGTACAGCGCCGGGTAATTGGTTTAACTTTGTAGGGGTAAAATAGTAATCTGACACAATCCCCCCCCCCGGCCCATTTGGATAAGGACAACCGACCAAAACCACTCTAAGCGGTGCCGATATTACTCTGAGCTGGCTCCACTTTATTTATTCCTCTAATTTGCAGAGTTTTCAATCTTTACTTTTTTTTTTTCTTTAGCAATAAAGATGGGTTTGTTTGGTTGATAAATTTAAATAATATTTTTAAATTTTTTTATTTTTATTTTTTAATTTTATCTTTTTTTTTTAAAATTTTTATTTTTTTTAAATCAATATAATTTATTATTTAAATTTAAAAATCTTAACTCAAACTTACACATTATTTCATTAATATTTTTTTTAATATATTTCTAATATCTCGTTATTTTATTACTTAAATTGTACATTTTACCGTCCGGTATCAATGCTTAAAATTCTCTCTGCCAAGCTTATTAACTTCCCTAGACATATATATCTGGTTTTTGGTAAATCATATTTCTGGTTTTGTCATCGTACACTTTTTGTGGTAGTTTTTTTTTTTTTTTTTTCCTTACTGGAGTTTTTGCTTGAAGGATAATCGGTGGAGTTATTGCTAAAGTTTATAGTTTACACTATTGGTCCTCCAATTTTTTCCTTGCTGAAATTGGTCCACCATGTCTTGTATTGGCCATTTTGGGTAATTTTTTGAATGAAGAAAACAAAAGGGATGAGCAGAAATCACAAATAAAAAGGGGGTGACTTTTATTAATTTCTCTTTTCAAAGGGGATATATTCCACGTGAAAGCAATGTTAACGTTTATATATACCCATACGGTATGTAACTATTAAAATATACCCTCTTTGTTTTCAGGAAATTACCCTCTTTGGACTTAAATTGTGGACCCTTAAAATCATAAAGCATAAAAAAAAAACTATGCATTAACTTATATTTTAAATGTATATTGGCAATAAAAAGAAAGCGACAGTGGGAGTGACATTACTTTTTTTTTTTTTTTTTTCCTTTGTTTACATACATTGTTTGACCAAGTTCTTCAAACATTTGTCTCTCTCTTTTCCCTCCTAAAAAAGTCTTTTTAAATGCTAATATGTTGTCGAAGAGTAGATTTTAATATTAACATGATGCCGTGCAAATCTCGGAATGAGACACCATATACTAATCCCTCCTTGCTGCATAATGATTTAGCAATATATGTATGTGTTTATGTCTCTCTCTCTCTCTATATATATACACCACACACACACAAAGACACACGTATAATATATGTATGTGAATTTATATATCTTCAAAAAGTTAGTCGCAGGCCCAATAAAATTCTCTTAGACTCGGGAAAAAAATATTTCCAAGGTTGCACTCCTTTTTTCATAATTAATTATATTTGAAACTATTATTGAGGGATAAAAAAATATTTTCGAGTCATTGGCAATAGTTAATTAATTTATCTTAAATAGAAGTGGTGCTTTTTTTTTATTATTATTATTATTTTTTTTTTTTTGAGGGCTAGCAAACATAACAATCAAAATGTGCAGAACCACCACCTCATTATTCAATAGGCTAATGAACCGTTCCTTCTCTAAGATAAGGTTTTCACTTCGAGTTCATATCTCGAGAAGGATGTATATGCCAAGCAAAAATATCTTGCCCCTTTAGAATTATTTGAGGACTCATTCCACATAGCTTAATATTCTAATGTAACTTCTCAACAAAAATGTTTAAAACCACTTTTCTAGCTTTGATTAAAAATTCATTTGAAATGTTAAACCTTCTCTGAGAGATAATTCAAATACTTTGGGAAACAATTTTATGACACACGAAATCATATTGGAATACTCCTCACAATCATTCCCTAGCATTTTCCCATGTAATTCTCCTCATGATATCGTAAGAAAACGTACGCCTAACATATATATCTCCCTATCGAAGCAGCTATTTAAAACAAACGGTGCATATCTTAACCACCACCATACATAAAAAAAGATATGATCTGATTTGTCTTTAAAGCTACCAGAACTAGATTGATAGATGCATTAAATGAACAAAAAGACGATCTAAAATTTTACCAAACGGTATGCATAGAAAGATCCGGTTGAATTTCAATCAATCATCTTTCTTGTCCGCTGGCCGGGACTTATTCATGGCTGCAGATCGCTTGTCCTCGGCCATCTTGGCACGAACTTCATCCCTTTCCATGAAATACCTCTCGAAAGCCCTCGGAAGGAACCGGGGAATCAAAAACACAAACAGGTTTATCGAAAAGTACACAAGATTGGCCATTGCCAAGCACCTCCCAAACCAATACCAAGCCACGCCCTAGTCCAATTCCCGGAGATAATTGAAATTTTAGCAAAAATTAAAGACATAGAACTAAGGAACGATCAAACAAATCAAAAAAATGTTTAATGCTTAAATTATGCTTTAAAATCTTCAACTTTTATAGGATTTAGAAAAGAAAAAATTAAGTACTTTACAAAATTGGACCTTAAATTTTAATCACGCTCCTAAATTTAAATGCTTCATATTAATTTCAATTTAGTTTCATAATTAGATTATTTAAGTATTCAGACCTACACTATTATAACGTTACTAGGATATTTTGTACCCTATCACATAATTCTCGAACTTTATAACGTAAATTACAAAATTATGACTCCGTTTATAATGTCCTTGTTGTAGCTTCAATCTTTCTTTCAAATAATATTCGATTGAAATTTGAAAATTAACATTAAGATCCTAATATTATGCAATCACGTACCTTGAGCTGTGCATTTGCAGGCAGGGTCTTGTTAACCCAAACGTCCTTGGTCCAGTCAATGATGACAGAGATCCTCCTCACCGTGTAGAGCATCGGAAACAAAGCCCTAACAGGAGGCGAAAACAGCGACAACCCGCTGATGATATTCTCAGTCAGAATCTGAAACGAGAGCAGGAAAAGATGAGGAGTCGCGGAGCGAACAGCGTACTCGTCACCTCTTGCGAAGCCACCTAGCACATAAGCTAAGGGCAAGAACAACCCAACGGTGGTGCCCATGATCACATAGAGCCTGAAGAGGTTGCTTCCCTGGAAGAGCTCTTTAGAGGCCGAGGAAGAGGCGTGGCCATGGGACGGGAAGGCGAAGCGGGCGAGGGCGAGGAGGTAGGCGGTGGTGAAAGCCGGGAACACCAGGTCCAGAAGTGGCACCAGGCCGCTGACGGAGAACATCATGATGAAGGCCACCAGCTGCAGCTCTATGATCCGGAGTGACCCCATTACGCCGGGGCCGACGCCTCCGAGGAGTGGCTGCTCCGGCGTGTTTTGAAGGCGGTTGGGGGGTGATTTCTGTTGGGGTTTTTCTGTGGTGTTGGCTTGGTCTGGCTCTGTACGTGGAGCCACTGCAAGGGATACTCCTGACATTGTCTTTGTTTTTTTGTAATTTGTTTGTTTAGGTGCGGTTGCTTCTGAAAATGTGGTTTCTGTAACCAAAAAAAGAAATGAAATTGATATTAGTGTGATTTTCAATGGGGTTATTTAGTTCATAAATTATGAATCCGAAGGAAAAATGATCCACTCAAAATATGACATAACAAATATTAATGTAAATTATATACATATATGTGTATATAATAACTCTGTGTGAGGTGGTTGATCTGGTGGTTTTACTTGTTTTTGTAAATGGAGATAATGGGTATGCCCTATAGTTCTGTTTTGTATAAAATATAAAAAAGAAATTAGTTGGTACAAATTAGCCTACAAGCAAGATGAACAACTCGACGTGTAAATTGCAAGTAAAAATTGTTCAAGTGAAGGATTTAAACTCAAGATGATGTACGCTAATGTAGCATTTAGAAAAAAAAAAAAAACATATATATACTATGTAGTCGAATAACATTATCCGTGTCTGAAAAGCCTTCTTTTGTTAGACATTAAGTGGGTCGATGAATTTGATTTTGGACCTGTTTGACAAAATATTTGATTTTGTTTAGCTTTTGTTAATAGAATAAGAGAAGGAAAAAAAAGAAAAAAAAGCTTTTGTAAATCAAAATGATTCTAAAATTTTCTAATGAGCTGTAAAAATGCTAAAATGAGGTTTATAATATGTTACTAAAACCCCGATACAAAATTATACAAGTATTTCATGGAAAATTCGAAAGATTTTTTATTCGGATCCACATTTTATGGCCTCGAGCTCCATTGGAAAGCTATAAGAATTTTAATAGATCTTTTATATACTTGGACTCGAGAATACTCAAGACTCAGTAAGCCAAAAATAGTTTTTAGAGGCTCTGTCAAGTCAAACAGGCTAAATAGGAGGATGACAAGAGAGAGACACGCACCAGTAGTCTAGTACCATGTCATTTGACAATAAAGCTAGTAATGATAGAAGACTACATGAACAAAAGGGCGATAGTGAGAAAACAACTTGAGGGATGTCTTCAAGCGCAACAAAGGGATTTTGTTGGTTTCACGTGAACGGAGACATAACAAGTGATTTACGTTTCAATCATTCCAAGACACAACACAAGAATCATATCTACAGCGATTATACAAAGACATTATATACGAATTATCTATAAAAATGTGGGCCTTAATTTGTATCGATCGAGTGCGTGTGATTATCAATCAATTTCATCCACATATATTTATATATATATATACAATGTTGCGAATTAGTACTATGCATAAGATAGAAAGTTAAACAGAAGACTGTGACGTTTTTAGACTTTTCAAGTGTGTGACAATCTTCCATATATACATGTTGAAACAAGACAACGATGTGTATGGTGACTACGACTGGCGCGAATTAAAGACCTCCACAATTTGATGCAATTTCAATATATATAGCTGTTGTTCTTCATTCATGGAACACAAAATTGGTGGTTCAAGAAAACCCATCAACCGATTTAGACAATAACCTCTCACACACACACACAAGTATATATATGTAAGTATACATTCCAATTCATATAAATATGACGAGAAAACAGACAAGGACAAAAGGAAACTATCGGAGAGATAGAAAACACCATGGATTAATTAGATGTCTTAACACACCCAAAAAGAGAGAGAGAGAGAGAGAGAGAATAGAAACACATACCAAAAATAAATTACCAACCTGCAAGGCCAAGTTCGTGTGTAGAGATTTGCAAGAGTGCTGGCATGCAAATTAACGATTCTCCAGAAACGAAAAAAAAAAAAAAAAAAAAGAGAAAAAATGAAATGGAGAAGAGAAGAGAGAATATATAGGAGCAGAATTTGATCAGTAAATCATAAAGGACTGGCAAATGATATGTTCAAAACCTTCCCGGGTAAGAGCTAGCTTAAAGTCGGGGCATTCGAGATTTTTGCTTAAAAAAGAAAAATTCAAAAAAAAAAAAAAAAAGCGCTGACTATTTGGCTGTTACTGTGATACTGTTCACGTGTAGTTTTTAACATTTGAACACGTGGAAAAATTGTCAAAGGTGGAAGACCTCTGCATCCACACGTGTCAGCCGTATTATTCAACGATATTCACTTTCATGGAAAAGATAATGATGTCCAAAAATTATAGAAAAAAATAAACAAAGAAAAAAAGATAGAGAAAATTATACGGACAATAATGTTTTGAGTATTTTTTTTTATAATTTTATCTATTATAATATTAAAATTGATAATATATATGTTATAAAAAATAAAATTATCAATTTTAATATTATGATGGACATAAATATAAGAATGTGTTAAATTTAAGGAAAACATTTAAATGATCTAAATTTAAAGATCTCACACATCATGAAATAAAAAAATTAACATTAGATGAATATGATATAAAATTAAATTAAAATTAATTAAAATTTATATTATGTTGATCAAGAATAAGAACGGAGAATTTGTGACATCAATAAATGAAAAAAAAAAAAGTAATCATTTAGGTAATTTTATTGTCAAAATTTTGGCAGTAACCCAGGGATAACGGCGTCCAATAGACTGATTGAGCCGAAGAAGGGTGCAGGCCTGGGCCCATGTAAACTAACAAGAAGCCCAGTTTAGTTGAGAAAAGAGGCCCAACTCCCTAAAAGTAGGCCCAAATTTATTAGTATATCCAGAATATCATAGGGTGAGTTTGGTTCAACAACTTGAATTCAAATTTTTCAACTTAATTTTATATTTTTCTGAATTTTTTTTTATCTTTTCTGAAAAAAATCAACAAAAATTACTATTAAAACTTAAAAATCTTAACTCAAACTCAAACACCAAACACCCCATGACATTTTCGTGTGGATACACTATTGTTTTTAAATATACGATCAACATACATGTTTGTAGAATTTGAATTGTGTTTAAATAAAATATATGTTTGGATAATTTTAGTTAAAAATAATATTTGAGTAGTGTGAAAATAGAAGAATAGATGTGTTATACGGATTTTTAAAAAGCGAAAACTTGAGATTTACATTTGAGGTGAATAATTGAAAAATCATGAAACAATAAAACACTTGTACTTTAATAGTTGTGTAACAAACACACATTGCATTATCCAAACAGATGCTAAATAATGTAAACAAAAAAGATTTTAAAATAATAGAACTAAATAATTTAGTGGGTAAATTAAATAAATATTTTATTTACTGTGAAAATGTTACTTCTTTTCTTCCTATTATCTCACGTTAAAAAAGCAACATACCTGAATGGGAAGGCTGACAGAAAGAAGTGCAACGGAGGAAAGAAAATAAAAAGGGTAACTTGACTAATTGCAAAAGTAATTCCGGTCCATACAAATGAAGAAACTTTCAAGTTTCCAATTACAAGAATTCAATAAGAAAATTAATGGATTTATATATAATTTAATATAAGAATTCAGAAAGCACAGAAAGTTGTTGGAGTTAGGTTTGGTAGAAATTAAAGAGTTGTGAAACATGAAGGCATTGAATAAGTGGTTGAAGGCTGGAAACTTCTTTAAGAAAGATGAGCACTATGGGTTTCTGGACGACCAAGATGAGGTTCTTTTTACTTTTTGATATATATATATATATATATATATGTCTATTTTATTTTTCGACCTCCAATGTTTTATGTGTTTTTAAACTCTTTTTTTCCTTTTTTTTTTTTAATAAATTATTTTGGGTTCTTGGAAAAGGTGACTGCTGTGTTAGAGTTTCACATGCATTGTCCAAATTGTGCCAATGAGTTCAAGAAATCGTGTGAGAAAAGCGAAGGTATGGTTAATATAGCACAACATATATACAGGGACATTTCAAGAGATAAATTGTCGGTTTTTTTATTTTTTAATTTTTTTATTTTGGGGGTTAGGGGTTGAAAGTGTGGAAATCGATAGGGTGAAGGGACACGCGACAGTGAAGGGAGCATTTGACGTTGAAAAGTTAAAAGAGCGTTTGTGGAGAAAAGCTAAGAAGGTGGTAACTGTCGTCAGTGTAGAAACACATGGGAAAAGGAGCACGCAGTCAAGTCATTCCCAAAAGAAGTAAGAACGGTCAAACAAGTCGAGATATTGGGAGAAATACAGGGGGGGGCACAATTGCGAATATTCATCCCAATGATTATTATTATTGTTGTTATTATTTTAATTTATGATAAAAGAATTCGAAGTTTAAATCTTGTGGTGAAAATAAATATAGAATTACTCTTATGATTGTGTTTAGGTTTTATTTGCAACAACATATTCATTCTATTTTACTGCATTTATTATTAAATGATATAGATTTTAATTCTCATTTCACAGTATAAGGAATTTTCTCATTTCTCCAACCCATTGATGTCTCTTATATGTGTTTCTTATGTAACAAATGCGTGTGCATGCACACACATATATATATATATATATAAGTAGGGTGAAGGCAGAAAATAATTTTAGTGGGAGCGTTATAAAAAATTAGGGATTATTTTTTCATAAAAGAAGGACGTAAATATATAATATAATAATTGAATGTGGGCAAAATAAAAGTTTTTTAAATAATGGGTGCATAGTTAAATTTTACATATATTTTTGGAGTAAAAATTAAAATCTCAAATTTAAAGAGGATATAGTTGTAATTTTCTTATAAAATGGGAGTATAACAGGGCTAAAATTCAATTTTTAGCCCCCACCGGTGAGAACTTGGCTCCACCACTGTATGTAAGAATGTATACATGTATATAAGGAGTGGGAAAATGATTAAACATAGAAGACCATGAGAGTCCATTGCCGAGACTAAAAAACACTAGTTATTTGAATGTGAGTGTTCACAAAGTGGTAAAATTTTTTGTAGACTTATAACTGGATAATCAATTTTTAATACGAGCAAAATGTGAACATGCTTAATTAAAGAAAAAATAAAAAAAGTTCACTAGAGCGGGATCCAATACCTGACCCCGTGAAATGGACTATACATTCTTGCAAAGTGCAATGCAGAAGCTAGTGTTAACCGCTAGATTTTGATATCATGATGCACAATGTGCAATATTATCATATGAAAATAAGTGGGAAAAGAATATGATCACAATATTTGCCAAAATTGAATAGGATGATTTTAGACTACATGACACCATTTGGTTGTCCTTTTCCTTTTTTAAAACTTATGAACTTTCTTCCCAATTGTATTTTGTCTGCTGTAAGTGCCGATATGACTCGTAATTATTAATAATACAACTCAAGCCCCATTTCAAAAAAAGAACTTATGAACTTTCTAAACTTTACCAAAGAGATTTATCATTTCCTTGAAAAGGCGAATCTTTATATATAGAAGCAATGCCAAAAGTTTCTTTGATATAGACAACCTAAATAATTAAACCTTTGATATTTATTAACAAGAATGGGAAATGGAGTTGGCTTGCGGGACATTTCAAGAGCCTTAATTACTTTTCCATAACTAGTTGAGAAATTAAAACACGTAGTTAAGAAGTTTTACCTATAGTCCAATTGGTAAGATACAATCCAGCACTATTGAATCAACTAAAATTGGTAACATGATAACTCATTCGTCATCTTTAACAAAATAGTTTTGTGCTGTTTTGAAATTGCTTGTCAAAATTAGTTATATTCCAGCAAGTTAGATGCAAAATAAAAACGTATATCTCATATTTGTAGACTTGATATTATCTATTTAAATCTTAAAATCTTTCATTGAAATGAGAAGCACTCACATTTTAACCTTTGAGAAATTATTTTCAAGCTTGAAGAGAATCAATGTGTAACGAAATTGTGGTGAAAGTACACATACATTGTGAAGGATGCAAAGACAAAGTCTCCAAATGCTTGAGAGGATTTGATGGTAATTATCATTCATATGTTGATCTTCGACTCATTGGGCATGTTGCATTGTTGTTTAATATCATTTTTGGCATGATAATCTCTTGTATATGTGATTATTTCATTAGGCGTTCAAGATGTTGAGGTCGATAGTGCGAACGATAAAGTGATTGTGAGAGGAAAAAAGGTCGATCCATTGAAAGTTTTAGGGACACTTAGGAAGAAGTACAGTAGAAATGCTGAACTCATCTCTCCAAAATTTGTTAAGCTAGAGAACAAAGAAACGAAAGAGGCAGAAAAGAAAGAGGACAAGGTCTCATTTACGTATAAATCCCATGCTTTTAATTTTGTCCTTGTGTCGTATTTTTTTTGTTGAACTTGTTCTGAGAATGTTGTTAAACAGGCACAAATAAAGGTTTTGGTGCTCAAAGTGAAAATGCATTGTCAAGGCTGTGCACATGATATCAAGAGCGATTTGGAGAGAATGAGAGGTACATAGGACTCCATTTCGCCTTTTCACTCTTCAATATCTTCTTGTGATCTCAACCAAAAAATAATGATTTTTGTTTCTTTATTAGTGCTTTCTATCATATTGGTAATGCATGTTTTTTAATGTTAAATCTGGTCAAAATCATATCATGCAATTTTCTTTCTTCTTTTCCTTCTACTTTGGGTGTATTATGTTTTATTATCACATTCATAAAATCCCTTTTGGTACAATTTTATTAGGAATTGTGACGGTGGAACCAAATATGGAGAGCTCAAGGGTGACAGTGAGGGGAATAGTTGATCCACAAAAGCTCGTTGAATATATAAAGAAAAGACTAGGAAAACATGCTGAAATTTTGCACCAAGAAACCGAGCAACATAATTATTTGTGTAAGAAGGACCTAGTAATGTGGGAATATAAGTGGCAAAGTGTTCCCCAATCCTCTCCTCAATGTATGTGCCTTCACCACATGTTTAGCGATGAAAATCCTTTCTCATGTTCCACAGTGTAAAAAGGAAAGAATGAAGGACTAAGGAGGGCGAGTGGAAATAAGTGCGGAATATCAAACGAAAATGTGAAGAAAAAAGAGAGAAGTTTTCTTGCGTTTTTTTTTTTTGTTGTTATTATTTTCTATTTTTTAAGGGGAAAAAAAAAAAATAAAGGTGAGAGTATTTACTAGACCTCAACGATGAGGTGGATGTGGTACTAAGCTAGATAATGAAAACTACAAAATCCGAGAATAATGTTTACGTTTCCTTTTTTTTTTTTTTTTTTAATAAAATTCATTCAACTAAAAAGTCTTGCAGATACTAAACATAATACGGATGACTTGTAGTATACAATACAAACCACTCGATAAAAACTGATTCTATCAGTAAAATCTGATATGAAGCACACGGAAAACGATGGAAGACGAGACCTGATATTAAGAAATTCCTTAACACATCAATTTAAGCATGCATAAGGTTCTTTTTGAAACCACTGCAATCAATGGAAGCTTTCAATCCATCGGGAGCATGTAACATGTAGCACCAAGGCCACAAACGTCTCCGCTAAGACTCACAGCTAGCGGAACTTCTAACTTACCAAGACCTAAATCTAGCGGACAAAAAACAAATTCAAACGGTGGGAGAACCACCTCCATTATTACAACAAAAATACTAAAACTATATGACGGAAATATCAACACCTTTATTAGACTAAAACATAAAAAACTAAAGACTAAAGCATGACCGTCGCAAGTCTTCAATAAAAGTGCAACCGACAAGAGGACCATAAGAGTAGGAGGAATGCTTTGGGGGACAAGTGGCAAGCCGACGAGATGCCTTCAAACAACAGAATGTGAAATAGACGTGCTACCACCATCAGCATCAGCATTCGAAACCAGAACCGCCAGCTCTACAAGAAGCTCACCATTATTCGAAACAAAACTCCAAAAGAGTATAATCACCAGACGAGAAAAGCGTCCTCCAAGCCATCTGGAAACCATCCTCTAAACGACATCAGATTCGCTTTAATGGAATCACCCTGCCAAACACAGCCATCACCATAAAATAACTCACAACGATATGAGCTCAGTAACCAATTTTTAAGGCTGGAGGTCCAACGATGCACCCTGAAGTGATCTTGGAACCCTAACCGACTTACTCTATCTGTTTCCCTATTTTTCTCGTTTCCTAGGGCCAGTTGCTTGTTTATAACCACAGTACAATTTTGATGGTGGCATTTTGTGGGTTGTATTTTTAAATCTAAAAATATTTAAATCTAAAAATTATTTTATGTTTTTAAATCTAAAAATTAGTAAGGACTAAACATGTACATAATATGGTTAGGCATACTTGTGAGTTGAAGAATTAGGATAACAATCTCCGAGATGGAAGGATTAAAAATTGGACTAATATAAATATGTTATAATTTCTTCTCTATTCAGATCAATCCGCTTATCAATCAATCACACTGTGCTATTTTCTATAAGCTAATCATTTCATCCTTTTCTCTCCTTCCAATTCTCCCTTATTACAAAAACTAGGAAATGGAGTCTAATTTAGGAAGAAAATGGAAAGCAATGGATTAGACCAATAATGTGTTTTATCACAATTGATGCTGTGACAACCAAATCAAATTACAATTTAGGAACGGCTTTGGTTTTTTGATAGTAAGAAGAGCCAGTTATGTATGATGATTAATTCAAGAGAAATTTCTAGCTGTTCTCACTTTTATATATATGTGTGCGTGTGTATAGATATACACACACACACACACACACACACACATTTTGGCCAGAGAGAGCATAACATATTTTGTCCTTTTAACGCAGTCTAAGGCTATGTAGGTCATTAGCTAAAAAAAAAAATATAGTGGTTTGCAGGTCATTAGCAAAAAAAAAAAAAAAAAAAAAAAAATAGTGGTTATAGTCGATATCTCTAAATAAAAAAATAAAAAATTAGAGTTATACATGAGAAATAAGTACGAATAAATGTTTCAAAAAAAAAAAAAAAGGAATAAATGCAAGACACAGATTTAGAAGCGAAGTAAAAAAGAGAGACAAATTGGAATCAATATGTAGAATCATGTTTGCGAGTGAAATATGATTTTTTTTTTTAATATTATTTATTTTTGCTATAAGAGTAGACGAATTATATTATTACATTTTTGCTAAAGGAAGAGTGGATGAATTTAGACTTTTAAGCTTTATAGTCCCTCCACATCTTGGCTTTGTGAAATGCGAATGACAATGATGCCTTATGAGCCAATCAGTACATGGCATTGACTTCTTTGAAGCTTTTCCAAGAACAATATTCTCTCTTGATGGATTATCATATCTTTTTTATTCCTCTTTCTAATCTCCCCTGACCTGGAAAAATGTTCGCTTGTCAACTGTGTGTGTATTTTTGCACGACTTTGGCAATGCAAAAGAGGCACATTTATTTTACCTATCTGTGGAAAGTATACAAAATAATATTCTTTCATGCATAAACCGTTAGTTTTTTGTTATATTCAATCAAACTTATATATATTTTTTAGAACTTTTTTTAACAGTCCAAACCGCCAAAGATTAATAAATTTTTTTTTTTAATAATAATATCATTAATGAGTTTTTTTATGTTTTTGTTTTTTTTTTGGACTTGAACACATAAAATAAAATCCCTTGCTCTTGTGATGAAATTATATATGAACTTATCATTAAGTCATACATGTAATGTGTAATGGTATGAGGTATATTTTTTGTACTCTATTACAAAATTCTCTTTTGGTTTGGGATTATAGAATAATACATAATTTTTTTTTTTGGTGCAGAATATGTAAGTATAATGTAATGTAAATTTTAATGTATTATGTAATTACATGTACGTATATCCTATTTTTTTTTTCTATCTTAATTGTGATTCATGTACTTTTAAAAAATGTGATTCACATTATTTTAGGAAAATAGAAAAAGCATAAATTTTAGTGAAGACACGACAACGTGGCTATGAGTTTGCCTTGTCAATAATGTTTCTAGCTAATTTTGGCCAAATATAATATTCACACTACAGCTAGGATCCCCATCAACCACCTACTAAAAAAAAAAAAAAACTTGTCCACCCAACTTTACAATTTGTAAAAAATATAAAGCAACCATTTGATAAATTAATTAAAGATGAAAATTTTAAATTAAAATTAGTTAATTTTTTAAAATTAATTATAATTTTTATTAATTTTTAAAAAAATAAAAAATTTAAGTTTGAGGTAAAATATCAGAAGTCTTAACTAGCTCTTTTTTTTCAATGCCTCTCAGTAGTACCGCACATCTAGAAAGAGAAATAACTTTCCCAATCAAAAATTGCCACGTCATTTATTACCGTTACCTCGTTAGGCGAAGCCCTCTGAACCGTAGCCTGCCTGTCCTCTCCTACAGTGGATCTAGATAAGAATCAATGTCCAGGTCCCAATTGATCACCTGTTCTACTTGTCAGGACTTCATTGGCTGTCATTTAATCTTAGGAACCTCGTTGGTTAAACCAAAGAGCACGACAGTGTACCTGCCTTTTTTTTTTTTTCCCCACCAAGAAAAATGTTTTGCATAAGTTTGGTGGGGGAAAAAAAAAAAAAAAAAAAAGAGAGAGAAGAAGAAAAATAATAATAACATTCGAATCCTGAGGCGGGGGAAGCATATGCCAACCAACACCAACGTCTAGTGGGGAATAAAATAATACTAAAAAAAAATCTTAGGGCAGATTTGCTGATAACACCCTGCATTTGGTTTAATTGGTCTTTTATCTCTTATGTTTCCGAAAATTCAAAGCTTATGATTGGCATTTTACAAAAACATGTGAAAAATTTGCATGAATGTAACTTCCTTATGTTTGTTAACTCTATCCGGATAAATTTGACTCAGAAGGGATGCTTTTGACCTATACAAAGACACAAAAAATATAAGTTCGGAGTTTTAAAAATAAACTAGAAATGATGAATCACAATAAAATGTAAAAGTATTTTAAAAAAAAGTTTTCTTTAGCTTCCTCTCTCTTGCTCATTTAGGCCCCGTTTGACATTACTTTTGAAGGCTGTTTTTAGATTATTAAAGGCTCTACAGTAAGTTAAGGGCGTTTGATAAACCCTGTTTCTGCTTAGTTGATTCTAAGGGTGCGTTTGGACCACAGGTCCAAACCCATGGATTTTAACTCAATTTTTGTCTTTTTCTCCAAAAGTTTTTTGTCTTTTCTGAAAAAGTACACATCAATCACTATTTAAACTTATCAATTTCAACTCAAACTCATACACCAAACAAACCCTAAAAACTACTGCAATATAGTAGAATTTGAGAAGCAGGTCAGAGATTACTTTTACATAACTACTTCTGCTGTTGCCTTTTTACAAATTTACTAAAATATCCTTAACAATAAATAATAATTCCAATATACCCCTTATTTATCTACATACTAAACATTAAAACTATTTAGTCGAGATTTATATATTATTTTCCTCTTAAAAATAATTTCATATTGTAGAATTATAACTTATATCTTTACTTTGTAGTGTTTTTGTTGTAAAAAAAAAACATTTATTATAACTTATATTCCATTTTTATGTTAATGTATAAATTATCGTCTTCAATAAATCCAATTTTTTAGACATTTTTATTACAAAATAAAAATTGTATATATCTATAATGCGGTGTAAAATTTTAAAATTTTAGACGACAAATATGTATAGTAGAGTGTTTATTAGACAAAAATATGGTATGTTCTTTTTGGTCATTATTCATCTGTACAACAATTTTATTTATAGTTTATCAAACACCTATAATTCTGTTTCTGGTATTCATGGTAACTTTGAAATTTTTTTTACCAAACACCTACATGCTTCTAGTCACAGTAATTTTAGACTCACAACAAACTACTGTAAAAAATTTTCACAGCACAGCAATATTAAACTGGCCCTTAAAATAGTATAGATCTCTTTAAGATCTCGAGAAGTTTGCATGAAGAAGAAGAAGGAAAAAAAAAAAAAAAAGAGACTGATAACACATACATTATCCGATTGATTTGGATCTACACATGTTTGCCAAAGGCAAGTAGAGTTTGACGCAGAAAGAATATGTTGACATTTTTACAAAACAAACAAAAAGAGTATAAATTTTGAAATTCTGAAAATGGAAGCATTAAAGTCAAATTAAAATGAAATGCAAGGACATTCTTGAAAATTTTCATGTCTGTTCCTCCCCCTCGCTCGTTCAGAATAGTCGTAGACTCCTTAACGCCCCGATTTCACCACGTGTCTTAATTCTTCTCTTTCTCGCATCCATCCGTTAACCCTACTCTCTCTCTTCTCTCTCTCCTCTCTGCAACTCTTCCATCGAAGAAGAAGAAGAAGAGGAAGAAGAGCTAAAAGAGAGGGAAAAAAAAAAAAAAAAAGGAAAAAAAGGAAAAAGGAAGATATATATTTTTTGGAGAAAAAGGAAGAGAGAAAAAAAGGTTCGGGCAATGGGAAAACTTCTTTGCGATTCGACGACCGTTGCAGAGACATTTCAAGCCTCTTCGCCGGTGGCGCTACCTTGGAGGGAGTCAAAGCCGGCGGCGCCGCTCGAATCCGCCGTCGAAGCCGTAGATCTGGTCGGGCATGCGGCGTGGGACGACGTTCTCGGCCTGGAGGAGCAGCAGAGGCGCCACCTCCAGAGGCTGCACGCGAAGGGCGTGCTGTGGAAGCACCCGCAGGGAGACGACGGCGACGGCTCCGCCTCTGTGGTCTTCAGACTCTCGCACGGCGGCGAGGTCTCCTCGGACGGGAACTGCCTGTTCACGGCGTCGAAGAAGGCCATGGCGGCTGCGCGTGAGATCGACGCGCGTGAGCTGCGGCGGCGCACTGTCAGGAGGTTCCTGGAGGATTTCGGATCCGCGACCTCCGAGGAGACGGAGATGATCACTGACGCGATTCGGCACATGTACGCGCCCGATATGAGGAGCGGCTGGGGATTCACGTCGTTCAGGAGGTCAAGTTGTTGGCCAAGAAAGAGGATCGTCAGGCTCTCGATTCCGCCATTGACGAGCTCCTTCAGCTCGGAATGCAGAGGTATTTTCTTGGATCTATCCGCTCATTTGCAAATTGAAAGCCAAAATTTTTAGGTTTCTGAAGCTAATAGTGGGAAAAAAAAAAGAAGGAAATTATCTTATCTCCTCATATGATTTTGATTATATCTTTTATTTTTCTCAATATGTGAATTTTCACTAGTTCAACAAAATAAAATTACCGACTTCGTAGCTATTTAGACTGGTATTTTTTGATTGTTTCTCTGTGAATCTTCAAAGAGAAACTACAAAATGCTGATTTTGACATGAAATTCTTCGTTTATTTTGACAAATTACTTTGCTTCCTGATTGAAGAGAAACTGCGGCGGAGTCTATATATAAGGAGAGGTGTTTGCTGGTGAGCGACGGGCCGAGTTGGGCGAAGTACATGTCAATCTCTGGTTCCCCGGACGACGAGTACGATATAATCACCTTGCAATACACGGAGGAGGGTTTGTTATCTGTGGATGAGAATCGAGCAGGTCACGCTGCTGCGTTCGGCGATGATATCGCCATAGAGTGTCTCGCTACGGAGTTCAAGCGAGAGATCTATGTGGTAAATTGCTTGGACTGAGAATTGTGAAGCTTTCTCTCTTTGTCCTGCGTGTGTTTGTGTTTTTTAACTGTCACTTGGACTTGAATTTGGACTGAAAGATGTCTCTCTTTGTTCTGTGATTTCTCAAAATTTGATTGGGATATAATGTTGGTTTTTGTTCTGCTTTCATAGGATGCCATGATTAAGACTGGTTTGTGTTTCACTTGCTTTTATAAGGTTAGGATTGCGATTAGAGGGACTAGATAATATTTTGGTTATGGACTGTCTTTACAAATATCATTCGGTAATTCCAGTCCGGGATTTTTTTTTTTTTTTTGTTATTTAATGGATTTTTCTGAAATGAAAAAAAAAAAAAAAACTTTAACAATTGGATTGGGATTTTAATTGTACGATTTAATTTGCTTTCCTCGACTGTAATGATTATGACCTGTCTTTATCTTACTTGCTTTAAGATGGGATGTTATGGTCATTAATTTGGGAAAGATCAATATTTATATTGCTGTGACTCCTATTTTCCGAGGTTTTAAGTTTGTCATTTAACTTCTGTTTTCTTGTTAAGAATTTGCTTATATATATATATATATATATATATAGAGTTATCTCTCTTTATCAAATGTCAGCTTGTAATTGAGCTTCCTAATCTCTCTTAATCAATAACAGGTCCAAGCACATGGATCAGACGCAATGGTTGACGAAGAAAACTGTGTTTTCTTTCTCCCACACCGTCCGAGGAGTCAGATTTGTGAACCCCCTTTCTTCCTTTTCATGAAAGGAACAGGTAATTTAGCTTGGTTTTTATGGAATATCACCGTTGTTTTATTGTCTAGCATGGTGGTTAAATTGGTCTTGTTAGAAAAAAAAAAAAGAAGTTACCCATCCTGGCAACTGTTCAATTTCTTAATAAGTCATCAACTAACATGTTTATTTTCTCACTCAGGTTGGTGTGGTGCCGGAGCCGATCACTATGAACCCCTAATTGCCCATCCTTGCTCTTTCGTTTCCTCGGAGAAAGTTGCCATGGTTCTCTGAGTACAATTATTGTTTTTAAGTTTTGCGGCGTAGAGAGATTGGATAGAAGTAGAGTTAAATTTATTTGTTCCTTTTCTAATATTTCGGCGTGCGGTACAATTCTCCCGATTCATTACTGGGTGGCTAGGAGAATTTCGTTGCATACCATTCATTTTTTTGTTAGCTAGAGCTGGTAGTCCTTCCCCCTCCCTGCCTTTTCTCTTCCTTCTTCCCAACTGGCAGGCTTTTTGCCTGCACTTGGGCAACCTTGTAGCACATCTAGTGTCATCGTCGTTGTTGAGTTTTCGGAGGGGGGCTTGTTTTGCAAGGCGCTATTTCGTCCAAGCAGTAACAGCGCCCATGTTGTATCGTAGACTGATGTTTTTTATTTTTATCAGTTCAATGAAAGAGGCTACATCCTCTTCCTTTTTTTTTTTTTTCGGCTTACATCCTCTTCCTCTTTTTTTTTTTTTTTTCGCCTTACATCCGTGTGTCCTGACACTGGATTATTGTTGGAGTTTATTGTAGTAAGTAGTAACTAATCAGGGATTCTCCGAAGTAGTACGAGTTGAATTATTATTAGGAACAGAAAGTTGGAGTGAGCTCTGATTGCTTGTCTGCTAAGGTCTATATTCAATGTTGGTGTTGCTTGTTGTTGTGGATAGGATCGGAGTTATGCATTAATTATGACCTTCTGCAGTTGAGAAGATGAGGTTTCTTCCAGGTAGTTGTACCGGTGCGGGCAAAATCTTCATTGACAATTTCCTCCACGTGCCAGCAGACATTTTCAGTTTTATCCCCAGAGAGATATATACATACATATAAATATATATTTTATTATGGAGATTTGTTTCTAGGCCAACCATTATTTTATCCACAAAATCGAACATGATAGTGTTAGAAATGAAAATATTGAAAAGTTGTGTTAGGTTTGAAAATAAAATTTTCGGGAGTGCTATCGTTGAAATTAATCCTTATTATTATTTTATAAATAGCTAATGATTATTTAATTGTGAAAGAATATTCTAATAATTATATTGATAAAGTTACCAATTATTATTTTAGTGAACATTAAAAAAAAAAGAAAAAGAAAATTAGGATGGATAGTCTATATTTATTATCTAATCTAAAAGATAGTTCAACTTCTTTTTAATTAGTTAAATGGTCTAACCTGTATGTTTTGTTTAATTAATTTTCATTTTTCTCAAATACCTCCCCCCTCTTTCTCCCAATTTTCTTTTTCTCCCTCTGCTAATTTCTCTCTTGGTCGTTGTAGGAGATGGCTGCTTGTTGTTCGTGGAGTTCCGATGAGGTAGTGATCGCTAGGCAAAAGGCGATCTTGAGCTATGCGATGACGGAATCTACTGCTTGTTGTTTGTGGAGTTCCAGAGAGGTCGCGATCGCATCGCCTTTGAGATCCGATTGCGGTCGCGATTCCATCACCACCGATGGGATGCCCAGCGACGAGGATGACAACAAGGCGACATTAGCGACAACAACTTCACAAAGTCGGCAAGGGTAGATCGGTGGTGAGGAAGAGAGAGAGGGGCGGAGGGAGGGAGGGAGGGCGGGATGAAGAGAGAGAGAGAGAGAATCGAGGAGGTGATTGTCACGGGTGGGGGTTAGGGGTGGGATAGAGAGTTGACATTTTTTTTTAATAGTTTTTTTAACATGATTAATCAATGATTGACTATAAAAATTGATGAGTAATATAATGGTCAATCAGTGATTTGTTTGTCGTCAATCAATAATTAACTATAAAAATTTGTGAATATCATATTCAGTGATTAATCGATAGTCAATCAGTGACTGATCGTGGTCAATCAATGATTAACCAACATTCAATCAGTGATTAATCATAAAATATGGTTAATCAGTGATTGACCATTTGTAAATTGATTAACATTCTAAAAAAAATTGGCATGTTAACTAATTTTTAAAAACTTAGCATGCGTTTGGACACACAATCCAAATCATACAATTACAATTCAATTGATTCTGTTTCGTTTGGCATTCAATCTCAAACTCAAAATTTTCATATCAGTTTTTTTCTTTTTCTGAAAAGTTTTTGTGTTTTTCTAAAAAGTCAACAAAAATTTTCAACTCAAACTTAAAATTTCCAACTCAAATTCATTTACCAAACGGACCCGTGTTTTTTCTTTCAACTTCACTATTTACATAATTTTGTAACTTAAATTTTAAAAGTACATAACTTTGCACAAACAAGTCCAAATGAGATGAATTTTTTTTTTAAATTGCATAGAATTTCGATACGAACAAAATAAGTCCCATCTTAATATTTTTTTCTGAACACATTTCAAGTTTTTTATAGTTTTTAACTTCAGCAATTCAAACGCTTCTATAAATGCATAATCAATTCAAATCCAAATTCTACAATTTAAACCTTAGCACCAAATATATGCTTAGATTTTTTAACTAATTTTTAAAAACTTGGGCCAATTTTTAAAAACTTGGGTTATTTATTAAAAAGCTTATTTAAAAAAGGCCATTTAGCTATTAAAAGAAAAAAAAAAAAAGTTTAATGAACTAGAATTTGAGTGTTCCATTAATACATCATCTAAAAGACAAATAAATACCAGAAAGAAAACAAATGATACTCATTCTTATATTGTTTGACAAACGTGCTTTAAAATTAAATCAAAGGAGGAAAAATAATAGAAGTTTAATATAATGATTTAAGATTGTACAACACTGTATGAAATAATAGGTGGATTAGAAGATTGATTGATTAAAAGAAAAAAAAAAAAAAATCCAAACCGTTTATCACATTGATTAAAATTATATCAAAGAAAAAAAGTACAAAATTACAAATTCAATTAAAGGAATTCTTTTTAATATCCTATAAAAGAATCCTCCCAAATTTATAAACTTTACCTTTATATTTGATCATCTAGGGGCTTGACCGGTGAATTGGTTTGCTCTTTTGCATGTGTCATTTAACAACACACAGGACAACGGGGTAGTTGTTCTTGGAATGAAAAATCCATTGAGATCTTTCTCTCTCTCATTTTTTTTTTTTTTTTTTTTTGGTGGGAAAATTATAGAGAGTAGATGTACCTTTTGTTTGGAAAGCAACATCTATAGTTACGTATACAAACACAGCACTAACTTTTTTTTTTTTTTTTTTTTTGGGGTGGGGGGATTAGTCACATTGTCAAAGAGTCTATTTCTGTGAAGCTTCTCTTAAGTAGTACTCCACATGGCCAGCCAACCTTTCTCATTTACCTGTAGTAATAGGTGGAGAGCTAGAGTTTCATTTGGAGAGGGAATCTTCTCTAAAACTCCCAGTTTTCCAAAAGCAAATTATATGCTGATTCCTTTTGAACCTTGGGTGATCATGAAATTCAAAAAGAAGCAACAATAATATACCATATTTCTATGTCCCTTTAAGAAGCAAAATTCAGTATATCTTGGTACATTCTTATGAATTCTTAGACAGGGTCAATCATATATTGAAGATATTGTGGTATTTTTTGGGGAAAGGAAATTTGCAACTGGATGGTCCTAATTGGGTCTTACCATCACATAATTTTAGTAAAACTTGCCAACTCCCTACTCTTTCAACTTCCTTTTTGTTTGCCCATTTCCTTTTCTTTCTTTGGATTCTTTTTCAAATCTTCTACATTTTCTTAATTGGAATTTTTTTTTTTCCAGTTTAACTTACTAGACTCGATGTTTCTAGGTTAAGTACTTACATAAAATACAAGAAGAAAAGTGCCACTGCTTCATGGCGGAACTAGAAAAATTTTTCAATAGGGTATTATGAAAAAGTTATCGATTATTTTTTCCGATGAAGAATATTTTTATGTATTTTTACTATTAAATGGGGACACTATTATATTTTTTCCTAATTATAAAATAGAGGCATAACTAAAGTTATTGATGAGGGCACAACTGAAATTTTATTATAAAAAATAAAAATAAAAATTAAGGACACAATCCAAGGTCCCGTTTGGTATTCAAGTTTAACTTCAACCAAACTATACTTTTTCATCTCAATTTTTGACTTTTTATGAAAATTCAATAAAATTTATAACTATTTTTTAAAAAGTCAACAAACTTCAATTTATAAATTTTATCTCCAACTCACTTATCAAACAGAGAATAAAACTTTAAAATCCGAGTGGGGAGTCCACTCCCATAAACATGACTTCATCATTGTTGTGTTAAATTCTTAAACCGATTATAATTACAAACTTAATTTAGTAATAATTTCACTTCCTGCTTCTATTGCTAAGGTTAAAGTTGAAATCTCCCCTTGATAATTTAAAAAAGAAAAAAGATTAATGGAACCAATTATGAAATCTGTCACCTTCTAATTAATTATGATTGTAACTACACACGTTGAGAACGACCTTAACTTTCCTTCGTAAGTCAGGTACATTGATTCATTGAACACGTGTTGTAACTGCTTCAATTATATATAGAAGAAAAGCATATATCCTGCAAAGGAAGGAAACGACATAACATAGTAACGCAACATTTTTAGTGCTCATGATATCACTACGTTGCTTATTTTACTGTGATGAAAAAGCAAGGATTTGAAATGACCGTCCATTGGATATTTGTTAGTGGACCGGTCCCTCATATTTACGTACCCTTTGCCCAACCAAAGCATGAAGCGTGCACTTTCTAGAGTGACTTCTGTAATTTTAACATTAAAAAATTGTCAAAGTAAGTGTGGTAACAAGAGAAATAAATATCTTTGACAACAATCATCATGTGATAAATATTATTTTTAACTATCAAAAGAAAAGCATGCAATGTTTGCATGATGTCACATATATTTTGCTTTGATACCTAAAAGTAACTTCTAGGTTTTGTCCCCTAGAGAAAAAATAAAATAAAAATAAAATTGTAGGTTTTGTAAAAACATGTTCTTTCGGACCATAATAAATAAATACAGAAGGTATTTTTTCCTTTTTTTCTTCTTCTTATTATTCAGATCAATTTGTTCCTAGAGCTATTAAGTCGATCGATAAATAATTATATTTAAATAACTTATTGACAACTTTTTTCTTATATGACTGTGTCTAATAACTTGCATCTGTATCTTAGTTTTATTACATATTTATCTATATATGTTATATGTACGTGTACTACTTGTTTGGTGTGTGTATGTGTACATGTGTGTGTATATATATATATATATATCTATCTATTCGTATATATACAGTGGGACGCTTGTACCATCATCTTCAAAACTAGTTTCACTTAGCCTTCATTTGGTATTTTAGCTCCAACTCAAAATTTTCATACTAGTTTTTTGAAAAATCAACAAAAATTATAACTAATTTTTGAAAAGTCAACCAACTCCAACTTAAAAATTTCAACTCTAAACCGTTGAACCAAACAGAGGCTTAATTATTGGTGATACAAATTTGTGTATGCTAAGTATCTTTGAAGAGGAAAACTCAAAACCATCAACAGGAATAGTGGAAAGCAACTGGAGGCTCAAAACAAAACAAAACAAAACAAAAGCACCTAAAATGAACACATTCTCAGCCTGCAACATTGGCTTTTCATAAAGTAAACTTTCTATGCATGACAATAATTATTAAAGTGTTTGTGTGCCTTCCACCAAAATACCCCAACTTTTCCCAGCCTATATAAGTCCTTGTCTTCACTACTTTTATGTTCAGTCAGATGTATGTGAATCTTCATTTGCCTCCTAACTAGAATTCTCCTCTCTTCTTCCCTCCAAAATTTCTCTCAAAACACATCTCCGAAAACCATCTCAAAAACCCCACTAAAACTCTCCCTATCATTTGAAAACATGGACCTAATAAAGTCAGAAAAGCTTAGAGCCATGAATTGTTACAACAACAGCAGATTTGCCTACAAACTCGTCCTCTCTTCTCTTGTTGCACTAACTTGTAGTTTCTTTTATTCACACCCTTTTGGTTTTGCATCACTAACTTCTTCAATAAAATACTTCCTCTTTATCTCTGTCCCAAATATTTGGTCCTCCTTCCTTAACCCCAAGTACATGTTCATAGTGTTTAATGTCATAGTTGCCTTCCTCGTTGGTGAATCCAAACTCCTTGGTTCAGAGTCATCTCCGGCGCCTAATGATATTTACGAGGAGTACGTTGAAAGGAGTCGGAGGCTTCGAGGTGTACAACACAAGTACTTGAATGATCTTGGCGAGGAGAAAAAGGAAGATAATAACTTGGAGGTATTGCATGTGAGTAAGGAAATTGTTTATGAAGATAAAGAAATAGCCCTTGAACATAAAGAAGACAAACATGATCATCAAAAGTTGGAAGAAGAAGAAGCAGAAGCTGATGATGAAGAGTTCAAAGAAGCTGAAAACAATGATGAATATGAGGAAAGAGATGGTCAAGAAGAGTCCGAGGGTATGCCGGCGGAGGAACTAAACCGAAGAGTTGAAGATTTTATTGCAAGGATTAACAAGCAAAGGTGGCTTGAAGCGAGAATATTGATATGTGGTCAATCCTAATTAGGATATATCGGATACAAATTAGAAATGAAAAGTAGATCACCATTTCTGGTTATTTTATTTCATCGATCAATTTGATCATTGTATCTATTTATTCAGTGGAAGTTTATGTATGTATAGTGTGCTACTATGGTTTAGTTTTGTGTCATTAGATTAGTTAATTAAACTATTAAAAATTTTCAGTAATAAATTTTGTCCATCATATATTGTATTGCTTAAGACACTTGCAACTAATTTATAAGACAAATCGGCAAAGATTTAATGACACAGCATATATAAAAAATGAAAGTTACAATTGATTTTAGTTCGTTTAGAAGTCCCAAAGTGAATAATATTTTATCTAAGATTAAAAAGAATATTTTTTTTTTTTTTTTGTGTAAAAACAACTCTTCAAAATAGACATATTTATTTTTGTCTCTTCTAAATACTTGTTTGGATTTTGGACCCTCTATATTTATCTAATTAGAAGTTAAAAAACTTAAGCTATTATATCTGTGACAATTAATAATAATTCAGAAATATGCAAGGATAATCTGACAAATTAGTCGAAATATCCTTTCTTATTAGATGTAAGAGAGGGATATTTGAATCCCACCACACAACAACTTAAAAGGAAAAAAATGTTTTTTTTAAAATTAAAATTAAAATTAACAAAACAAAAAACTGCCCACCTTTTTCCCCCTAACTTTTAAGTCACCAACTTCACAAGTGTTGATTACCACTTAATAAACAGTTATGGTAAGAAAAATGCTAGGGATATCAATTGTAATTCTAATTTTTGAGTACCAACCTATGTAACATATTTGTTGTCATTTTTTTATTGGTAAGTTTTTAAAATATTGACAAATCAATTGATTACATCTATTAATAAAAATAGGACACATGAGTTGATACTCTAAAAATTTGGATTAGAGTTGGTATTTAGAGCATAATATCTTTTTGTAGGGTACTTCATTTACTTCCTCAAATCGTTATTACTATAATTTTAAATTCGGCTTTTCATTACATGCCTTCTTGTTGAGTTATTGCTCTTTCTTCCTCTTCTTCATTTTTTTTTTCCTCCTTCGGGAAAAGTAGCCGTCTTTTTTCATGGTTATAATGTAATGACTAGTAAAATTTCATTTTAATTTGGGTCACGTAAAGTAAATTCTCCTGTTCCCCAAATACTCAGTCCTCTTTTTAGGTATAGAAGGTATTATATTCCAATGGATTTGTATAGGGACATCCATACCCCACCACCAATAAGTGGGCAAGTTTTGACCTCCAAAGGGGATGAAAATTCTTTCCTTAGCACCGAAGAGAGAGAGAAGAAAAGACAAGTTGAAGTAGAAATACGACGAAAAGTTGAGAATCTATTATATATAATGTTCATCTATTTGTCATGCCAAACCTAAGCACACATGGCAAATGCGTAATTTTCACTCTCCAACTCCAAGTGCAAATTTTTTATAAGACACAAATAACGAGCTCTTCATATCTCTCGGGTGAGAAACAAAGAAAAAAATGTCGTTTTTTATGTAGTTGTCGTAATTTATTTTCCATTTTATTGAGATTGTTGCCATTTTCCTATTATTTCTTTTTTAAAAGTAGGTTCGGAGTTTATCTCGATTCAGCAGAATAATGTCGTTTTTCTATGTTCATGTTATTATTCTAAGTTCACGTCGTTTTATGAATTGTTGTTTTTCCATTCCACGTGGTAGTTGCTATTATAGTCTATTTTAACTCTTGGTAAGGACTCTCCTTATAAACAAAAGTTCTTTTTGGGCTGTCATGTGTGAAACAAAAAAAAAAAAATTTAGCATTTAATGGATGTGAGCTAAAGGACCAACGATACCAAAAATTTTGAGTTCGAGAGTTGGTTGTCAACAAAAAAAAAATAAAGATTAAATTATCAAATTCTAGAAGTTCAAATGATATACGTACAAAAAAGTTTTTTCCCCTTCATGTTAACATTGGTTTTTAGGTTATGCCGTTTTTATTGCTTATCATTTATTTATTTTATTTTATTTTAATTTTAACTAATTTAATTATGTTTTAAAGAAAAAGTTAAATCAAACTTTTCTATTTTGTAATGACAATTATCATTCCAAAAGACACTTGTAATGGCATAGTTGTCTTTATATCATCGATATATTGTCAATATAATATCATCATTATTATTTAATAATATGCTTCGCATAGTCTTTATATCATCGTCATTTTGTCAATATAATATCATCATTATTATTTAATAATTTGCTTCGCATATTGTAGTCTCAATATTAAAATTATGTAATTGTTATTATTGTCTCAATATTTTTATTGATATATATGATATTCCTAGTAAACATATATATTGGTTAGTCTTGATAATTAGAATTTAAAAAATCGACCATTTACGTAGTATTATGTATTCCCAGCCATTTATAAATTAGGTTTTTACAAAATTCAGAAAAGAATATCTAAACAAATCAAGTTCCTTGGTACGTTGTTCCTGATAAGTAATATACTGACAGGTTTTTGCGGGATTCTGTGTAATCCTTTAGGACAGAAAACTTATGTGTTGTTTTACACTATTCTGTTACAAAATGTGTAACATAAAATTAACCCCCAAAGTCTAAAATGTGTAACATAAAATTTAATAACAATAAATTTTGACAGTAATTGACAATTAATTTATACTTTAGTCATTGATGAAGGGTATGTCTCAATAAATTAACGTAAAAATTCATTAAAAAATGACCATATGGTGATATGAGATGAAAAGATCACGATAGAAGAAGAGAAACCAATGCAAAATATAAAATAAACTTTTATTTCAAATGCTCATCCAAAGGAAAGTACATAATTTCAAATATATGACAAGGTTTATGTATTATATTTCTCTACTTGAGGCGGCGGGCTCGGGTGAGCGACGCAGACACATATGTCCCCTGGTTCGCAGGAACATTCAATAAGTCTTGTGCCATATATAATATTACAATAGGCACTACATGATTTGCTATTACATGGAGACACACGGCTTCGGTGGACTATGTTAGAAGGTTTTCCAGGTGGAGGTGTGGGAGGTGAAGGATGTTTGGGGGGTCTGGTAGGAATTTTTGGTTTTTTTCCAGGTTTGGAACCACTAGTACTTGCTTCGATCACCGTAACCAACAATAATATGGCTAACACAAAAAACACCATTTTACTCCCGCGCTTGCAACTTAGTCCATCGTTTGAGAATGCCATATGGGTTTGTGAATGTATATTGCTTATGTTATTCTAGTTGGTAGTTGTGTCATATATGAACGTACACACACACACACACACACACACACAGACACTCTTATATATAGGTCATCAAACCAATGACCACAACCATGAGAAAATCACTCAAATGAAAGTATTCTAAAAAACAGGTAAATTTAAACAAAATCAACTTTCTCTAGTATGTAGTTTAATTTTGTTTGTTCCTTTTCTATTTTATCCAAATCTACCTATATCTCAATGTTGTGATGATTTTAAAGGAGATTTTGTTATCAAATTCCTTTCCTTGTAGGACAAAAAAATTGTTAGGATGTTAAATTAGAACTTATTTTGTTTGTTATCCTTTTTATTTTATCCAAATCTAGCTACCTATATAGTTTTTCTTTTCCTCATGACAAATGAAACGAAAATCTAATATTAAATTACCTTCCTTTTAGGACATAAAAATGAATGTTAGGATGTCAAACTAAATCTTACTTTCTGTTTAACCTTTTTGAATTCTCCTTTTACCACCTATATCCTCATTTTTCCATGACAAATGAAACCAAAATATGATTCTCTTTTTCTCTTTTGTGACGATTTTTAAGAAGATTATGTAATGAAATTTCTTTCCTTTTAGAAATACTAAAATGTTAGATTATCAATACCAGTCTTATCTTTGTTTATTTTATTTTATTTTTTATTTTTATTTTTTGGATTTCTCGTTCTTCTATCTGTATCTCCATTTTTCGCTAACAAATGAAATCAAAATTTAATAATCCTTTTTTCTCACTTATTACAGGAATTGAGAGGATACAATAAAATGGTAATTGCATTTGTTATCATCAATCCCTCAAAACAAACACAATAATACTCTAATACTTGCTTAGTCGGCCTCCTAATTCCATTGCAAAACATTACTATAAACTTCCCCCGTATTCCATCCCGGATTCAACACCTTCTAGTTTCTTCTTTCTCTACTCTTTTTATTCTCTACAGCAAGAGAGATATCCACAGATCAAAAGAGTGGATTTTCACTCAAAAACCATCTGGTCTTCACCTTGTCTGCCACGGCTGGGAGGGATACTCCAACCAACTCTTCTTTCATAGGATCTCTGTTTGGCTCGCATACTGGTACACCCATAGCTTATATTAAATTCTATGCTTTCAAATTATTCAATCATACAATTTGGTTAGAAAATCAATCTAAAGATGAATTATTTCTTTGTACAGAGCGCATACCTGCTTGTACTTGTAGTGCTTGCCGTTGTGGTCTCAATGACGAGCTCTGTCGAGAAGATGACGGGAAATTCATCACCCCTAATGTAGATGCTGATTAAGTTTGCTCGATACGGCCTGGACATTACTGTCCATGGAGGAGTTGTCGGCAGCGATTATGATGATATAGTCAAAGATCTTGTAGAGGATGGGGACGTATAGGAGACATAAGATGGGCCATCTCTATTTCGAATTATTATTATTATTATTTTATTGTTTTTCGTTTTTCCTTTCTTGCTTGAAGGATATCTGTTTTGTTGGTTCTTTCTTGGATGATTTGTAGTTGCTAGTTTGGTCAAATATGAGATGCCTATTAAATGTTTGAAGAAATAGATATGAGTTGGGGTTTAGACATGAATTGAGTTTTTATGTTTTTGGGAAACATCCAAGCAAGTGCACTAATAATCATCAATTTTAAATTTTAAGATTACTATTCTGTAATTATATATTGTAGAAATAAAACGTCATCTATTTAATTAAAGTAAAGAGTTTTAAATTCCATAAACTGACATTTATGATATGTTTTGAAAAGATCCAACGACATTACGTAGTTGTCAATATATATTAATCACGACATTTTCAAACTGTTGATAAAATAAACATCCAAAAAATCAAAATATTAAGATGACAGTTTTTCAATGTCCTGAAATAGGAAATCACGACATGAATCAATATATATATATATATATATAAGTCGGTAAAATTTTGAGACTTTCCACGGCACCCCAATTCAATGACCTTTGTAGAAATGTCGTAAATCTCTATTCCAACATTTTTTCAATGTCATAAAAGACCCCCCCCCCCCCCCCCCCCCCCCCCCTTTTTTTTTTTTTTTTTTTGTAGTGTACTCTTTGCTGCTTCTACTTTGAATTAATTATCTTGTTATCATAGAGTAATCAAAACAAAAGGCCAAAAACTCTTTTAAGCTTAACAGCTTCTCTCTTAAAATCTGAAGGAAAAGTAGGCGCTGGTCCTATAAAAGAAACGTGAAAGAGATAAAAGAAAGTGAGTCGATCGGCCGGAGTTCTTGGGGACTTCCCTAGACGCATCGTTGAACCTTTGGCCCTGAAAATGTACTATTATTTGATTTATTTATTCAATAATAAGTTCACATACATGATAAGATTTCATGTATTATATTTTTCTACTTGAGGATCTGATAGACTCAGTTTAGCAGTGCAGATACATATATCTCTCTTCTCGCAATTACATTTAATAAACCTCATGCCACAAATACTATGGCTTAATCAACACATGTATTTTTATTACATGGAATCACAGGATGTCGGTGGACTTCGAAAGGAACTTCAGGAGATTTGGTAGGTGCTTTGGGAGGAGCTGCTTTAGTCGCCATTGTAGAAGAATAATAGATGAGAAAAGATGGCATAGCCTTTTCCATTGAGGAACTGAATATATATACAATCTTTACAATAATTATCCTGATTGAATAACTTAAATCTCAAAAATTAAATAAACTAACAAAATAACTATCAGAAAACTAATAATATAATTATTAAGAAACCAATTAGATAAACATACAAAATTTGAAACTAAATCCTTAATATTTAAATAAGCAAATCTAAATAATTAAATAGATAACTCTAATTATTTTCCTCCAATAACCATACAGCCAACACGACAAACCTTGGACGTCTGCATTGTTCCATTGTAAATATGCCAAGTGGTTGTGTTAGAATGAATTTGTTGCTTCTATTATTCAATAAAGTCCTTGTAGTGTCGTATAGATAGAGTCACTAAAACCACACGCATGAAAAAATCACAAAAATGTAGTTTACTTTTCTTTTTCCTATTCAATTTATCAAAATCTGTCTATATCTTAATATGGGAGTGGTTTGGAAGGAGCTTAGTTAATAAAACTCCTTTTTCCTTTATGACACATAAATGTTAAAGATATATCTAACTGAATTTTACTTTCTTTTCCGCCTATTCTGGATTATGCTTTTACGACTTGTATACTTATTTTCCCATGACAAATGAAACTGAAATCTGATCCTATTTTTCGTGTCATTGTGACGGTTTTAAGGGGGAATTTGTTATTAAATTCTTTTCCTTTAAGACAGAGGAAGTTTTGTTAAATACCTTTGCTTTCAAGAAACGTAGATGTTAGGCTGTCGATCCAAATCATACTATCCTTCTTCTTCTTCTTTTTTTTTTTTCTTTTTTTTTTTTTTTTTTGGATTCTCATTTAAGCACTTGTATCTTTCCCGTGTTAGAGGACGAAAATTCCAGTATCTTTTTTGTCGTAATTTATTGTAAGAAGAGGATCTACACTAATAGAGTAGCTTCATTTATTGCTTAGGTTATGTTTGGTAGGAGGGGTGGAGAGGAGGAAGCATGAAAAGAGTAAAAAAAATATTAAAGACCAAGAGAATTATAGGAATCCATTTGTTTTCTTTTAGTTCCCAAAAAAGAAATTGGTTTCTTTTTAGTCCATCAAGCTAGAAAGAAATTCATCTCCGATTTCATGGATGTGGTTCTTATATAATTGCTTGAGTTTTATGTTGACAGCAATCGGCCATGATATATATATATATTTACGTTTAACATTCAGGGAAATAAAGAAACGGAAAAGGAACTTTAAGAGCTTCTACTGATTTATTTATTTATTCCCCAAGGAGGTTTATATTGCCTTTTATTTTGGAAAGGGACTCCCCAAAGGAGGTTAATTAAAGCATTGGCAGTTTGTGTTGAAATGTGTCCAATATTTTGTGATAATTTTTTAATTTAGGTTTGAATATACAAATATTTTGTGATAATTTTTTAATTTAGGTGTGAATACAGAATAATTATGTTTATTTATAAGATTGTCAATTAAGTTCAATAGATTTCCTGTTATTGCTCTTTTTATGTGTATTAATTATCAACCTAGTATTGTACAATTTCATTTGTGAGAGAGAATTATTTGAATCCCAAATTAAGTTAGTATGAGAGCCACTGAAAAAAATCTTTTCATGCACTGCACATAGCAAAATAGCAAAAGAACAAATCACCAAACACAAACGAAATAGCAAATCGGCATATCAAATAGCAAATCCTAGCAAAATTCCTATTAAACCCATCCTTCAATACCATCATCAAAATCTTTGAATACATTTAGCAAATCAGCAAATTTACACCAAGCAAATCACAAATTCATCAAACTCATCCCAAAACCTCCAAATCAAAACAAACCCATGGGAAACAACTGAGCATCATCAATCCATATACCTGTGCTACCTTCGTGTTTGTCGCCTTCGCTCTAGTTCCATTTGCTGTCATTGCCATCGCCGTGTCCAGACGAAGGACACCACCTCTCAAGTCAAGACGAACCACCATCATGAGAAAATCCCACAAATTAAAGTATCCTAAAAACAACATATAAATCTAATTAATCAACTTTATTTGATATGTAGTCTAATCTTTTTTGTTTTATGAAAATCTACCTATGTCTCAAAATGATCATGATGAGGAGAATCTGTTATTAAATTTCTTTCCTTTTAGGATACATGAATATTAAAGTATCAATCAAACTAAATCTTACTCTCTTTTTTAACTTTCTGGATTTGCTTTTTCTCATTTGTATTTCTATTTTCTCGATGACAAAAGAAACCAAGTCTGATTCTCTTTTTCGTCTAATAGTTATGATTTTTAAAGGGCCAATGTTATTAAATGTTGATTGTTAATCCAAATCATATATTTTTTTTCACCTTTTAGATTTTCCTTGCCACTAGTGTCTTCATTTTCCCACGACAAATATCGATTTTCCATTTGATATATATATATATATATATATATATATTTTTTTTTTTTCCTTTGAAAACTTCTAAGAGATATTTTAATTATATTCATTTTCTTTTAGAATAGAAACGTAGGGTGAAAATTAAATCTTACTTTCTCTCACCTTTTTTAATTCTTCTTTTGCCACTTGTATCCCTATTTTCCCCTGATAAATCCAATATGATCCTCTTTTTGTATTTTGTGACGGTGTAAACTTAAATCTTACTTTCTTTTTCACATTTTTGGATTCAGGAAACCAAAAACTAGTATTTAAAAAAAATATATTTTATGATGATTTTTAAGAGGTTAATGTTGTTAAATTCCTTTCTTTTATGAAAATGGATGTTAAGCTTTCAATCTAAATCATACTATTTATTTTTTCTCTTTCTCATTTTTCCACTTGTATCCTCATTTTGCCATGACAAAGGAATCCAAAATTCCAATATTTTTTTTTGTCATTTATTACTTAAACTTGGACTTGTGTTCCAATAAAAGTATATGAACATCTGGTGCTCTTTTTGTCCTCTCATTAGGAACTATTACTATTTCTTTGTTTGCAGAATTCTTAAAGTATAATTACTAAAATACCTCCTCTAGGTGTTTACTTTGTGTTTCGAGGGGGAAAAATAGGTATCTCTCAATTTATATTCATAGATATAAAAACACATAAAAGTCTACTCTCATGAAAGAGAGCCATATTTATTGTATGAAAAGGAACAAATACCCTAATTAATAAGTGGAAAAATTCTTTAAAAAAGAAAAGACGTTTGTTAATAAAAAAAAGTCATACATATAAATATATATATTTTTAGTCTATCTGTCTAATTTCCAATAGCCCTTCGTTGTTGCTGTTAACATTTCTGTCAATATTTTATCAAAGTACCCCCGATTTGTGATATTTGTATCAAAATATTCCCCCATCTATATTATTTGGGTCAAGATGCTCCTTCTGTGATTATTTTATTCACTTAATATTGTATGATTATATAATTACTATTAGCTTTTTTAAAATAGATAAACTTTTTTATTATGATAAAATATTATGTAACTTTTTTCAACACTACTTTTTTTCTTCTTCTAATTTTCTTAAACAAAAATAATTACGCAACTTATGTTTATTGTATCATTGTCCTAATGTTATAATAAGTTTGATCATGATGAAAATACTAAAACACAAATTCATTATTTTTTAACTTTAAAAATATAATTAGGAGGTTAAAAGATGAATCAAAGAAAAAAAAAAGTAGTTATTGTTATACATGAATATATATATATATATATATATGAAATTTTTATTTTTTGCATTGTTTTCTGAAAAATTAATCATTTTAAGTCAAAAAAATATGTAACATAAAATTTAACAGCAATAATATTGTAGTAGTAGTTGACATGTGACTTATATAGTCATTAATTAAGGATTTGAGTGATCACTTTTTTTTTTTTTTTTTTTTTTTTTTGATTCAGTTAATTATTTTTAAAGAAAAATTAACTCAAAATTTTCGATGTTGATAAAATTTATTAAGAACTTAATCCCAATAAAAGGTAAAAATAGATTTAAAAAAAAAAATGATCACATGAGACTTGAGAATGAAAATATCGAGAGAAGGAAAGAAAGTAACGCGAAATATCACTTATACTTTTATTTGATATATGCTTATTCGAAGGACAATACACAATCTCAAATGCACGACAATAAGGTTTCATGTATTATATTTCTCTACTTTAGAGGTGAATTCCGACGCAGCAGATATATCCCTTTGTTCGCACCTACTTTCAATGAGTATTGTGCCATGATAGGCTATAACATGGAGATAGATGTAGGAGGTTTGGCAGGTGTAGGATGTGCTTTGAAAGGTCTGAAAGGAAATTTGGGATGTTTGAAATGAGCATTGGGAGGATCCGCTTCGATCACTATAATAACCAACAACAATATTACTAACATAACAATTATGCACCATTTTGCTCCCTCGTTCGCTAATTAGTCCGTCAGTTGCAAATGCCATATGATTTGTGATTGTTTATTGTTTATGTTATTCTAGTTCGTAGGTGTGTCATATATGTGCACACACACACACATATATCTAGGGTCATTAAACCAATAATCACAACATGAGAAAATCACACAAATAATAATTTTTCCTAATAATATTTCTGCTGTGGGCCGGGGTTTAGTACGGGATGAGGAAAGATTTGCGTGTCAGCGTAATTAAAATACTTATGTTTCACCTGATGTTAGTTCTCTACTCTTGTCATTTTTAAAAAAAAATTTATTTTAAAGATAGCTCTTTATTTATTCTTTTTCAAACACCATAAAAATGGGTCAACTGGGGAAATCACGAAATTTGTTACTGCAGCCTTTGCCATAAAAATGTAAAATGTCCCCCCCCCCCCTTTCTGGTGAGAATATGAATCTAGGCGTACTTTATTCATTTTCAGAAAAAGTTAAAACAAAGGGAAAAAAAGGACAAATTTGATGTTTTTCCTTTAAATTTTGAGCTTTGTCACAAAATATGGTTCACCAAATTTTAAATAAAACATCCGTTTCTTTTGAACTTTAAAATATTTATAAATTTTCCCTTTATATATTAGTTTAGATAATGAAACTGGAGAATAAAATATTACGTTCGTCTCCCAAACATCGAACCTTGTCTCAAAATATCTCCAGAACTTTCAAACATTCTTAGCAAATTTTTCTCTTCTTTAGTTTTGTTGACGGATAAACATTTATTGGAAATGAATATATTACAAGAGACTAGAGACTTGAGACAAAAATATCACAAAAGAAAGGAAAACAAACTAAATATTAAACAAACTTTTTATTCCATATGTTAAGTCAAATTAAAGTAAACACTCTCAACAACATGATAAGGTTTCATGTGAAGTAATATATATTACCCTAAATGCCCAAGGCAAGTACATATATTCCCCTGTTCGCAGTGATATGAACGAAGCTTTGGGCCTAAGCGTGATGTGCAAAGCCAACCACATGTGTCTTCGGTACATGGAACTGCAGGACGTCGGTAGACTATGGATCAGGGATCTATTGCTTCGGTCGCAACAACCAACAACGTTAATATTGCTAACATTATAACAAACATTATCATTTTCTTTCTAGGATGCAGAAATATTAGAGTGTCAAGCTAAATCTTACTCCTTTTTCTTCAACTTTTTGGATTCTCCTTTTGCCACTTATATCCCATTTTCCCATAACAAATAAAACAAAAATTTGATTATATTTTTTCTTGGTCTTATTGCGATGATTTTATATGGGGCCTCTCTTACTAAAATTTCTTTCCTTTTAGGGCACAACAATATGTTAGGTTTGCCAATCTATGTCTGATTTTCTTCCTTTTTTTTTTTTTTTTTTTTTTTTTTCACATTTTGGATGCTTCTTTTGCCGTTTGCATCTCCTCTGATTTAGCAAAATGCTAGTGTTCACTTTTGGTTTTGTTTTTGTTTTTCTAATTTTTAAACGTATCCAATATTTCTTTTAGATGTCATTTTTCAATAGATGTCAAGATGTTGTCATTTTATATTCGTGCAATTCTTGCTATGTCGCTATTGGGTGACGTCTTTTCTGTTGTAGTTCTATAATGGAAGCAGTTTTTAAATTTTGATATTTTAATGACATTTCTTCTCTATATATATATATATATATATATATATATATGCGTGAGTGTGTGTGAAGAGGAAAATTCCCAAATCAAATTTATTAAAATGATTTAAAAAAAAAACAAAAGTAAAGAAATCTATAATCCCACCTCAAAGGCAAAAGAAACAAAAAATTAAAACGACACAAAACAACTCAACACAAAAGACATAGAATCCAACCAAACATCAAATTTATTTATATATACATATTGAAGCCGATGTAGAATACAGTTTGGAAAGCCACGATGAGAAGATGGATATAAATATATATGAATTAAGTGTGGATTAACACTCAAACTTGTTTATCTCCCTCTGAAGATTTTTACTAAAATAATTATTTATCTCAGCTTATTTACAATATTGTTCTGTGAGCTTTTCGTACATTGGTATTATGTCCTCAAAACTTTCTTGTTAAAATTAACTTCTTGATTTGTGAATGTGTCGCATAAAACACTATTAAGATATGAGTATGACTAGCTCATTGGTCATTAATGAAGAACATGAGTGGTTATTTTTTATATAAATTAAAATCAATTAGCCTTTTTTTTTTTAATTGTGCAAAAGAATTTTACTCAATTTTTTATTTTTGATAAAAACTTAAATAAAAGATCTTAATTGTAAAATAAATTGGTTCGAAATAAATATTTATAACGATCACAAGAGACTTGAGACGAAAATATCATAAAAGACAGAGAAAAACAAACTAAGCCTTAATTTGGTTCGTTAGTTAGAAATTAAAATTTTAAATTAGAGGTGGTTGACTTTTTAAAAATTAGTTATAATTTTTGTTAATTTTTTCATAAAATAAAAATAAAAATTAAGATGAAAAATTTAAATTTCAATTAAACACCGAATAAAAGCTATATATTTATTAATCTTTTATTCCATACGTTAAAAGTAAAGTAAACAGTACTCTCAATGACATGATAAGGTTTCATGTAATATATATAATATTCCTCTACTCCCGGCGGGCGAATCCCAAGGCAGATACATTTATTATTTTCTTGAACACAGTGAAAAGAACGAAGAAACGGGCCTAAGTGTGATCCGAGAAAGTGACCACATGTTTTGTTGATTACAAGGAGATACAAGACCTTGGACGACAAAGGGTTTGGGATCTGCTTCGGTCGCAACAACCAACAACATTAATATTGCTAACATAACTGACACCATTTTGTTCCCACGCTTGACCTTTTTCCATTGCAAATAGGTTAAGTGATTTGTGCTATTAATTTTTTGCTTCCATATATTCTACTTGGTACTTGTTGTGATGTGTATGCGTAAATAAATTATTTATTGTCATCAAAAACCAATGGTCACGTTCATGAGAATATCACACAAATGAAAGTGTATATCCTAAAAGCAATAGAAATATCTACACAAATCAACCTTATTTAGTATGTAGTTTAATTTTGTTTCTATCAAAACCTACCCCTATCTCATTGTTCTGATATTGCTTTTTAATTAAGGAGAATCTGTTATTAAAATTTCTTTCTAGGGTACAGAAATATTAGAGTGTCAAACTAAATATTACTCCACTTTTCAACTTTTCGGTTTCTCCTTTTGCCACTTATATCTCATTTTCCCATACAGATAAAACACAAATTTGCTTATCTTTTTTCTTGGTCTTATTGTGATGATTTTATGGGGCTTCTCTTATTAAAATTTATTTCCTTTTAGGACACAACAATATGTTAGGTTGCTAATCTATGTCTGACTTTCTCTTTCACATTTTGGGTGCTTCTTTTGCCATTTGCACTCCTCTGTTTTAGCAAAATGCTAGTGTTCACTTTGTTTTTCTAATTTTTAAACGTATCCAATATTTCTTTTAGATGTAATTTTTCAATATATGTCTACATGTTGTCATTTTATATTTATGTAATTCTTGCTATGCCGCTCTCGATGGTGACGTCTTTTTCTGTTGTAATTCTGTAATGGACGTGGTTTTCAAATTTTGATAGTTTGATGACATTTCTTCTATATATATATATATATATATATATATATATACAAATATGTGAAGAGGAAAATTCCCAATTAAAATTTATTAAAATGATCACAAAAAGTAAAGAAATCTATAATCCTTCCTGAAAGGCAAATGAAACAAAGAATAAAAACGATACAAAACAATCCAACACAGAAGACATACAATCCAACCAAACATTAGATTCATTTTATACATATTGAGCTTGATGTAGGATACATTTTGGAAATAGATTTACTTATATGTGCGCGTGCATGCATGTGTGTCAAATCGGTGTTGTAGATATTCTAATACTACTATAGCACATGCACGCAATACAATTAAGGTACTCTGTGCAAAAGACGTCTTATGGATTTGAGGAGATGATAAGAATATCCACGGAATGATGATCTAAAGATGCTATGATTGATTGACAATGCTTTATTGCTTTACAATTATGTTAGGCTTTGTGAATGGTTGATTTTTGTCAATTGGACGATTTTAGAGTTTTTCATCTCTTGATTCATGATTTTGTTGAAATTGTAATTTAATAATTTTATATGTTAGAAACATATCTTAGGGCTGTTTTGTGTATATGTGTGAACCATGTACGTTGTGGTGATAATTTTATTTTTTTAATGAATTTTCGAATTTGACCATTGCTACTAGAAATTTCCATATTTTATGATAAATTTTCCAAACTATTTTTGAGGATGCAAACGGACTCTATTTTTAACGAATTTGGTATTTTTGGAAAGCTCTGGATGTCTATTTCTTTTTTAAAACATTGGTTTCAAGTCATTTGGAGGCCTGCACGAATTTTTATGAATTTTTTAAGGAATAGATGTTTGGTTGTCAGTTTTTGTAAAGTTTTGTAATTTTGTGTAATTGTTCAATTTTTGTATTTTGATGTTATTAAAATAATAAAATAAGCCTTTTTGGTACTGTTTTAAAGTGATGGATGTGTTTGATGAATTGCTATATTTATTATATGTGGCATGAACGGTTCTAAAAGCAAGCACTTGAGACTTTAATCGCGAATCACCGTCAAAAAAATTTAAAAAGGTTAAGTAAGACATATAGGTAAATACACTCTCAACTGCAACATGAATCAAAAATTTGAGAAGTATATGTTTGATATTGATGATAATGTTATGATGCTTTTTAATACTTCTCTTACGATAACGTTTTGATTAAAAGTATATAATATATGTATGTATATGTATTTTCATATTTTAAAATGGCGTTGTACACCCTTGATGATGATGATGTTGTCACCGTTGGTTTGAGAATAACTACCCTACTCCTTTCGTGACTAGCGCTCTATGACGGTACAACGCTGGGCCCAATATATGATGGTTTTAATAGTTAAAAAGTTTTTAAATGATGTTTTATATTTATGATGATAAAAGAAAAATATTTATTTACATTTGTGAGATTTAAGTATTTTATTAAGCCTTGCTTATATAAGTTAATTCATGTTGCAGATAAATGAAAATGGTAAGATATAGTATTGGAGAAGCATGGAGCGGAAGCGGGACGATATGTGATAAAAAACGGGATGAACGATCATGAGATGAACATTTTTAATTTCAAATAAAATTTTGAGACTTTAATTTATTATTATTTTGCTTGAATGATTCATATGGACTTAAATTTTATTTCATGAAATGGTTTTTTTTTATAATTATTTTAATTATGAAGGTTATTTTGATAAAGTTAAAAAGATATAGAATTTTCTAAAATTATCTAAATAAAGTTTTTCGATAAGTCAAGATTTTAATTTCTAGTTTATTATTTTTTACAATTTTATAAGAGATGAATATTGAAAAGAGAAGTCGACTGTAACGATTCATAAGAGGTCGTTACATATATTGTCTGATTTGGGTCTTGTGCCCGCACGGTTTTGCTCTTGAGCTTACCTCAAAAGAAGTCATACCATTAAAGTATCTTTACTTTTAAACCATCACATATATCTATTCTCAAGCAACGTAGGACTGCACAGCTTACTATTTTTCATATAGAAACTGATGACTGTCACAATCACTCCTCCTTTTGAAGCTCAACGTCCTTGTTGGCCACACTTTCGGTTGGGTATAAACTCTGATATCATTTATAATGACTCATGTCATTGTATGATATTGTACGCTTTGGGTTTCGTGTCCGTACAGTTTTGCTCTTAGACTCACCCCAAAAGCCCTCACAATATTAGGAGACGGTCTCTTTATTTACAAACTGTCAAATATATCAATTTTCAAATGATGTAAGACCGTATATTTCACTCTCTTTTTTATAAGGACTAATGACTGCCAGTGCCACACAGTATATCCGAAGAAGCTTGAAAAAGATGAACATATAGAATTTCCACAGGAAAAAAAAAAAAAAAAAAAAGCGAAAATCGTTCAAGATTTGTCTCTCACCCTATAAATTCTAGCGTATCCAGTCTTCTATTAATTGGAGATAAGAAAGCAAACAAAATGAAGGTTCAACTCACCCCATCTCTCTCTCTCTCTCTCTCTCTCTCTCTCAAACTAAACAAAGCAAACTTCCATTATTGAGTTACAATGTTCCCTTTTTTATTTGTTTTATTTTACCCCCTTCTAATCCTTCCCCAATACGGTAAAGAGAAAGAAAAAGACAAAATAATAATAATAATAATTTGAAACATCCATTCACCTTTTTTTTTTTTAAATAAACGAAACATCCATGTACTTGATCACTAAAGCGCGTTGCCGACCTCTCACTATCATATTATTGTGTCAAGGAAACTCATCAACTCTTTCCTATCAACCCCTTTTTTTTTTTTTTTTTTTTTTTTTTTCGTTTTTCCTTCTTTCCCTTTGCTTTTTAACATTGTGGAGCTTTGAAAGACTTGAAAAAGCACACTCGTCAATTGCTTTACTCAAACTAGTCTTTGTATTTCCACTTAAGAATCTATACTCTCAACACTGTTGCGACCATCTGAACGAGGAAAAATCTCAGAGGGTGTTTGGTGTTTGGATTTGAGTTAAGATTTTTAAATTTTAACAGTAAATTTTGTTGACTTTTTAAAAAAGATAAAAAAAATTTTAGAAAAAGATAAAATTTTTTTTAGAAAATAGATAAAAATTGAGATGAAAATTTTGATTTGAACTATTTCACCAAACATCTCCTTAAAGAACATATGCTTTCCACACGTTTTGACAATCTCAATATATGTGGAAAAGCAAGTTTTAGATGATGCAGATAATAGAGCTTTAACAACATTATTTTTTTCTCTTTTAAAGGAATATTAATAATAATGCAATCACTACACATGTAACAGTATGTCAGAATTATTACGTAGTAGAGTTGGACCCAGTTATCTAGTTCTTTTACGTGTGATGATGCATCATCAATAATAGAAGAGCTTATTTGGTTCACAAGCTTAAACTAATATTTTCAAATTTTTTTTTATCTTTTTTCTCAAAATTTTTTATTTTTTTCTCAAAATTTTTTTTATCTTTTCTGAAGATTTAAAAAATTTTACTATTTAAATTTAAAATTTTCAACTCAAACTCATAAACCAAACGAACCCTTCGGGTGCATCACTAGTGGTGATGAATAACGGTGCTCTTTCTTTCTCAAGACGCGGTCTAATGGGTGTGTGTTTACACACACACACACACACGCAAACACTAATAATATCCAAGCCAAAACACTTCGATATTCACCAAAACATTTTCCATGGCAGCCAAAACATCTTCAAGTGCTGCTTCTTCTTCAACCCCTCAATGGAAATATGATGTCTTCCTCAGCTTTAGAGGCGAGGACACCCGCAGAGGCTTTACTGACCATTTGTACAGAGCTCTGGACAAGAAGGGAATCTGCACTTATAGAGATGATGAGAAGCTTGAGAGGGGAAAGACCATTAGGCCCGAACTCCTGAAAGCAATTGAAGAGTCGAGATTCGCTGTTGTAGTTTTCTCGAGAGATTATGCTTCTTCGACATGGTGTTTGGATGAAGTTTCCAAGATTGCTGAGTGCATGAAAGGGACTGGACAGACGGTTATTCCGATTTTCTACCATGTGGAACCCTCAGAAATCAGAAAGCAAAAAGGTGCTTTTGAGAAGGCCTTCGCCGAGCATGAAGAGGTTTTCAAAAACAACTTGGGGAAGGTGAACAAGTGGAGGGAAGCCTTAACTGAGATAGCCGATGTCTCAGGCTGGGATCTGCAACATAGGTAACCTCTACTTTAATTTTCTTCTTCATTTATAGTAGTAATTAGTTTCGACTTTTTTTATTTATTGAAAATTGATAAAAAAAAATTTTAATTTAATATATTTTCTCATGCTCTTGGACCAATCTATGTATTATATCCATGTGCTTATTTTGTCTAAACTCTAGTAATTCTTTAACCAAGTACATGGCTAGCTAGTAAGGGGCCATGGGAAAACACTGTATATCTCTATGTTTGTGTTTGGCTTTTACTCTGCTCTTTTTTTCTTTTTCTTTTTCTTTTTTTTTTAAGTTAAAATTAAGTAAATAGACATGTTGTAAACACTTATTTAAATAAAATGGCTGAAATATTTTTTTATTTTAGAAATGATTAATCAGGATCAATAAGTGAGTGATCGATTGATCACTTTTAAAAAAACAACAATTTTGCTGATTTTAGAAACTTACGGCCACTTATTAAAAAACTTCTTAAAAAAAGGTCATTAGTCACATATCCCTTTTAATTTTTATGAAACTCTGTTTTGTTTATTCACCTGGCAAGGGTATCCGTTCATTCTCCCTCATTTTAAAATAACTAGTTGCAGACATGTGTCACGCACGTGTTTAATTAATTTGTCAAATAAACAAATTTATTAAGAGGTATTATGAAAAAATAACAGTTGGGAGAACATTAAGGAGTAAAATATATGACTACTATATTTTAAGAATAATTTTATGTTAGAGAATAAAATTTTAAAAAAATATTTAAGAAGTAACAAATTGTAGAGAAGTTACTAAATTACATTAAAAATGAACCATGTGGTGCTACAAAAAAAATTATAGTTGAGAATATCACCAAAAAAAAAGGAGTGACAAATGGTGAAAAGATTTGAGTAATTTTTGACATTTTTTTATATGTTAAAATTAAGATAAGATATATTTTGAACTGTTTTTTTTTTTTTTTTTTTTTTCCCTCTTAAAATTAATATCTTTAACATGAGAGAATAAGAGAAAAGCCAAGCCATTTGGTGCATTAGTTAATCTAAAAATAATTTATTTTGAACTGTTTTTTCCCCTAAAAATTAATGTCTTGTACATGAAAGAATAAGAGAATTTTCTTTCAATGATTCGTGGCTCACAAAGAAATTGGCCTTTGCTTTCTTACCTTCTTTTCAGGCATGAATCAGCAGTTATTAACGAGATAGTAAAAACAATTTTGAACAAATTGAACCTGTCGTCCTCGACTGTTGACGATGACTTAGTTGGAATGGATTGCCGCATGGAGAAAATACTTTCGCAGTTGGATATAGGGAGGTCGGATGATGTTCGCGTTGTAGGGATTTGGGGGATGCCTGGTATTGGGAAAACTACTCTTGCGCAACAAGTCTTAGGAAAGATTGGTGACCAATTTGAGGCATGTTGCTGTGTTCCAAACATCAGAGAGGAATCTGATAAGCACGGCCTAATTCACTTACAAAAGCTTCTCCTTAGTTTCTTGTTGGAAAGCGAAGCAAACATACAGAGTGATAGGATGGGAATCAACATGATAAGGGATAGACTGCGTCATCTGAAGGTGCTCATAATCCTAGACGATGTCGATGATTTCAAACAATTAGAAGCTTTAGCTGGAAAGGGTGATTTGGGGGGCCCAGGGAGTAGAGTCATTGTGACCACTAGAGACAAGCAAGTGTTGAAGAAATCTGAAAACGTTTACATATGTGAGGTTGATAAGCTAACCACGGAAGAAGCTCTTAAACTCTTCCGCAACAAAGCCTTCAAGAATAACCGTAATGCAGATGAGTATAGATACGAGTCCAAGGAGGTTGTAAAATATGCCGATGGCCTTCCTTTGGCTCTTGAAGTTTTGGGGTCATTCTTGCATGGAAGAACTCAAGAAGAGTGGTCGGACACTTTGGCAAGGCTAAAGGAATATCCTGAGAAAGGCATCATGGTCCCGCTTCGAGTAAGTTATGATGGATTATCAGAATCGGAGAAGAAAACCTTTTTGGATATCGCTTGTTTCTTCAAAGGAGAAGATGAATTTCGTGTGAAAAAGATTTTAAAAGAATGTGACGGTGTCTATCAGGGCATCGACATACCGGTCCTAAAAGAAAAATCTCTGATAACTATTGTTGGAGGAAAAATATGGATGCATGATCTACTACAAGAATTAGGTCGGCAAATTGTTCGTGGGGAACCTCCAGAAGAGCCCGGAAAACGCAGCAGGTTGTTGCTTCATAAGGATGTCCTTGAAGTTCTTGAAGAGAATTCAGTAAGATCTTGAATCTTATTCATTAGATCTATTTCATATAATGGAAAAATATTTGGTTCGGAAACTTATTAACCAACTAATATTTAATATTTCTTACTTATAATTTATTTGTTTGTTTAGGGAACAAAAGCTGTTGAAGGCATTTTATTAATAACGCCTAAAAAAGAAGAGGTGCGTTTGGATGTTGACCCATTCCAGAAGATGTCCAAGCTAAGGTTGTTGAAGATCTTGAATGTGAAGATTTCTGGATGCGTTGGATATCTTTCCAACGAGTTGCGGCTTTTGGAATGGCATAGATGTCCATTAACATCCATGCCATCAAGTTTTCAGCCCAACAAACTTGTCGAGCTCAATTTGTCTAACAGCTGCATCAAACAACTCTGGGAGGAAAGTAAGGTAAGACTTGAATTTGTTGTTGCCTTCTGTACTCGTATTCAATGGCTACTTATCATGTTGTCAATTACATAACAGGATTTGCCAAATTTGGTAGTGATCAATCTTACAAATTGCCACTTGTTAATGAAGACCCCGGATTTGAGTAAGATCCGAAATCTGGAGAAGTTGATTCTTAAAGGTTGTAGAAATTTATCAGAGGTTGACACATCAATTCGAGATCTCAAAAAACTCGTTTTCTTGAATCTGGAAGGTTGTGAAAGTCTTGAGAAACTTCCCGATGAGATCAGCTTGGAATCTCTCGAAGCTTTGAATCTTTCGGGATGTTCAAAACTTAAAAAATTTCCAGAGATTGGGGGAAAAATGGAAAAATTGTCTGAACTTTATTTGACAGGCACTGCGATCGCAGAGCTGCCAATGTCAATTGAGCACTTGACTGGCCTTATTTTGTTGAATCTAAAAGACTGCAAGAACCTTCTAAGTCTTCCAGATGTCATTTGTAGTTTGACATCTCTGAGAACTCTAACGCTGTCAGGATGTTCACATCTTGACCAACTTCCGAACAACCTCGGGAGCTTGGAATGCTTGAAAGAGCTTGATGCAAGCAAAACTTCCATAAGAAAAGTACCTTCCTCAATCCGACTCCTAAAGAACCTTGAAACATTATCTCTTCGTGGATGTAAGGGTCATATGCCACTGCCAAATAGATCAATATGGCAATCTCTCTTCTGCTGTTGTTTGCTTCCTTCTGAAGGATCTGAATCAGCGAGCTCGAGCTTGGAATTGCCCCTTTCCTTCACGGGTTTATTCTCTTTGAAAACATTAGATCTAAGTCAATGCAATCTACCAGAAAGAGGAATCCCTAATGATCTTGGCCGCTTATCTTTGTTGGAGAAGTTGGACTTGAGTGAAAACAACTTTAGAAGCGTACCGCAAAGCATCTTCCAACTTTCTAATCTCAGAGAACTCGGCCTAAATAGATGCAACCAGCTTGAGTCATTGCCGAATCTTCCACCAAGTATAAAACTAGTTATTGCTCGTGAATGTGCTAATCTTAGAAATTCAAATAAGTACACCGTATGGACTTCAAAGAAGGGTTTATGTCTCATAGATTGCCGAAAGTCTGGTGAAGATAAAGGGCCAACATTTCACAAGATTCCTATAGCCGAAGAACATGTTCACCTGCAGCTACAAAATTTCATTGAAGTACGATTCTCTGTCTCTGTCTCTCTCTGTCTCTGTCTCTCTCTCTCTCTCTCTCTCACACACACATAACAAAAAATGCTTTCTTTAATTTGTTCCATTTGGTTTTTTTTTTTTCCAGGATGAAGTCCGTCAGGGAAAAGGATTTGACCATGCATTTCCTTGTACTGGAATTCCTAACTGGTGCAGTGACAATAAAGCCGACGGGTTTTCCATAATAATCGAACTACCTCCTGAGTTGGATATGATTGAATGGATGGGATTTGCTCTATGCATTGTTTACATGAGTCAGAAGCAGGAGAAATCAGATCCACCACCACCTGGAGACAGCATTGGCTGTGATATTACAGAGTTTTCGTGTCGTTTTGAGACCGTTGAAGGTCCACTTGAAAACTCCTTGGACTTTCAAGTATTTATAGATCGCTGTGGAGGCTCATTTGGACATTGCAAGTACATACCACGAGAATGGTTTGCTGGGCAACTGGACAAAGCGAGCCAAGTGGAAGTTTCAATTTCAATCAACAGCCAAGAAGTGGAGGTGACGATGTGCGGAGCACATATAATATATGAGCAAAACGTGACCAAGTTTGTTCAGAATTTGTTTCAACCTAGTGAGCAGGCCATGGCTTTGGCCAGTCATTATCAGCAAATAGTAGATCATGTAAGCAAATCAGCCATTATTGACGAGATGGATTCTATCATAGGGGAAAGAAAATTTATCGACGAGATAGAAGAACAACAGCGAGAATGCGCTTCAGCAGAGACATCACAAGAAACAGAAGAAGACTCTATTTCACTATACTCGTTCTTGATTCACATAGAAGCACAGACCGACAGACATAGAAGTTCAACCAACCACAAAAGTGACCTCAGAAGAGAGATAATGGCATCGCTTTCAAGGCTTTTTAAGGTCGCTCTTTGGCTCTAGTTCTATCTTTATTAATATCCATCTTTTTTTTTATTCCTCTCTTGAATGATTTGTCATTATACAGGAATGCTATGCACGCAATTTCAATTTTGCTTGCATTTTTCCTCTCAAGGCAATCTTGCGCTGGTTCACCTATCAATGCGTAGGAAGCCAGGTGCTTTGTTGCCTTCCTCCAACTTTATTTGATGATGAGACGTGGATAGGATTTGCTGTATACGTTGTTTTCACTTGGAACCCCTCCGTTTCGCTCGAAGATCTGAATCCAGTCTTTCCTCCCTTCCTCTTTGCTCATTTGCATACTAATGGAAGGAAAGTGCAGCATACAACAATGTTTTCCCTCGGAAAAGATGGTTTAATAGGGTCAGAACATCGACTGGTCATATTTTATGTACCTCGTACGCATTTTCAGCAAGAGTTGAATCAATGTTGGCAAATTAGCGCTTTGTTGTCCACTACTATCCCAGATCATGTAGAGATCGAAATGTGCGGGATTCGCACTGTATATGTGAAAGATCTGAAAGAGTTAATCCAAACAATAACGGAGTGCTCACTAGAGAGTCCTGATGTCCACCATCAGCGTTACTATCAAACTTTTGAAAACATGGAGAAAAAGCTCTCTCACCAAGCCGGAACAAGTAGTGAGTGCAATGTAATGGAAGGAGAAGAACCCATGAAGGAGGTTGATTTGGGTTACTTCTATTCCTCTTCTCAAAGGTTAACTCTTCACTAGAAATAATTCTTTTGATGCTGAAATCCATTAACGATTAAGTAACTCCTCACTATTAAAAGGCATTAAGTAGTATCACGTGGTAACACAGGACTTACTTGGTCTTAAATTGTGTCATTTGAAAACCAATTTGCATGTATAATGCTAGTGAACAGATATATGTTGCTTAATTCTTGATATGATATTTATGCCGAATGCTGTAGGGAGCAAGAATCCTTGTATGAGCAAGTACCTGAAGATCTTGAGGTTCCAACTTCACAGCAAAATATTCGAAGCGATTCAAGATATGCTGGTAGTCAAATGAACACGCCAACTGAGAATGGGCATGACATTACAAGCCATCTTATCAAAAAATACTACCAGGTCTCCCTCTCTTTCTCTCTCTCTCTGTGCCTCTCGTCATGTGTCTGATCTTGTAACATATTCTACTTGTTGCAGGGCTTTGACCCAGAGTTAATTTACAACTTGTGTTTCCCTCCAAGTGACATTCCAAAAGGGTTTAACAATCAGAATGAAGATTATTCAGTGAAAATTCAGCTACCTCTTAATTCTTATAGTAAAAGAAATTGGATAGGACTTGCTCTATGGGCTTCTTTCTCAATCAATGAACAATCTACCACTCCAACCGTTCAGGAACAAGATTCGGGTGTTCCTCTCTTGCTCTTCTGTAATTTGGAAACAGATGGAGGTACCCTGGAACCTTTATACTCTTATCAAACCACAAATGAAGAATCCAAGTGGTTACATCGGAAAAGAGGACTCATTTGGTTATCATATATTCCGTGTGGTTGGTTTAAGAATAAGCTGAATCAATGCAGCTTCATGGAGGCTTCATTTGGAAGCGAAAGTCGAGGCATGCGTGTGCAAAAATGTGGACTCAGCTTTGTATATGGGAAACATGCTGAAGAGTTTGAGCTAATGATAGAACACAGTGCAAAAGTTTTTTTGGAGGACTGGGATCTCGTCCAAGAAATTCTTGTAGAAAAGGATGCTGCTTCAGTAGAAACGTTGTCGGATCAAACAATCACACAAGGTAGTTCGAGTCATGTAGCACCTACTTTTGTTCTTCTAGATATAATGGCCGAGACTCCATTCTTTGAGAGCCATTGTTCAATAAGCGAATGGAAAAGAAACCTCGAGAATTTGCTTAAAAAATTCTTCAAGATTTCTCTTGTGATCAGGCTGAGTCTTATGGAACATCAAATTTCTTTGCTCCGTGGTTTCGAGCCCAACTTCAACTACAATTTCTGTTTCCCCCGAAAGGAAATTCCCCAATGGTTCAAGTTTCAGAACAGCAGACCGGAGATGATCATCGAACTATTCGATGATAGCTGGTTGGGATTTGCTATATGCGTTTCCTTTACAGTCCATGAAAATCCAGCAGCTATCTTGGACAATGCTGGTTCAGAGATCCATGTCAACCTGTTGTGTCACTTTAACATCAATGGACACTGTGTGAATTCCATGTTTAGGATCCCGAAAGAGGAATTCAAGTGGAAGCATACTGGTGGTTTCATTTGGCTCACCTACAGGACCCGTTGGTCATTTCCAAATTCCATTAACCAACAAAGTCATCTGGTGATTACAATTCACAGTGACTGTCCTGGCTTGGAAGTGCAAAGGTGTGGCATTAATCTTTTGTACAAGCAAAACGTGAAAGAGTTCGAGCAGACGATTATACAGTGCTTGACCTCCTTCTTTGATGACTTGGATCCTATCTATGAATATCTCGGAGAAAAATATAGAAACAAGGGTCATGCTAATAAGTGGGCAACACGAGGTTCTGCGAACTCTAATGTAGAGTCTCAACAGCATAAAAGATCCAAAGAATCCGCTTGTCATGAGGTAAATAAAGGGAGCAACTGCTCTCATGAGAATTCACACCACAATCCAACACCAACCATTTTTCTTAATTTTCTCCCTTAAAATGTTTCTTTCTCATAACATCATGTTTGCCTTTTGAAGGACATTGCTTTAGACTCCAAATACAGATCTTCTGATAACCCACTCATTGCTAGAATGAGCGCATCCAGTGAGACTTGCAGCGAAGACGTACATCTCTACTCGGGAAAATATGACCAATTGGTAGGACATTCTTAGTATTCAAATTCTTCTATCTCTTACATTTCTCAGTTGATCTCATACCTATTTTTATTCTAATGCAGGACTTCGATAAAAACTTGGTGTATGAGTCGTGTTTTCCTCCAACTGAAGTTCTCGACTGGTTTAGGAATCATAGGGTGGGCCCTTCAACTCAAGTCCAGCTTCCCCCAGATTTATTTGGTGAGGATAATTGGATAGGATTAGCTCTATGCGCGTATTTTTCATACCCCATTTATGAGCATCCCACTACCTTCAGTGATAACTTGGACACACAAATTTCTCAGCACCTTATTTGTCATTTGGAAACTGAGAGCGGTAGTTTAGCGAATCCACATTTCTACCAAACAACCAATGAAGAGTTCAAGTGGTTAATTGACAGCGGGCGATTCATTTGGCTGTTGTACTTACCACGGGGATGGTTTCCGGATCAGCTGAAACACTGCAGCAGCATGGAGGCTTTGTTTGCAAGTGACTACGAAAGCTTGTCTGTGCAGAAGTGTGGCCTCCGTCTTGTGTACCGCCACGATGAGGATGAGCTCAAGCAAACGATAAACCACTGCAAGTCATCGTTGTTTGAGTATCGAGAGCGTGATCATGTTCATCTTGGCTATGAAAATGCAAATAAGCAGGGCCAGGGTGGTGAATCAGATTCAGGGTCTGCCACAAGTGGCAGCTCTACCATGGTTGATCCTCTTCAAGAAAGACTCAGAACACCAAATGAATCCGACTTGAAAGACAAGGGAAAATGTATTTTGAATAATCTCTCTGGCTCTTTCCTGTGGGAAGATCATAAATAAGGAGACTCTTCTCAGTTCTCACTCCGCTGATTGGTAAACTCCGCTGATTGGTAAACGGGGAGTGAATACACCCCCTGGTCTGAACCTTTTCTATTAAAGGTCCCAATAGAAGTGTTCAAGAGTGTACCAAATGAATGAACTACTGAGTTTGTTCGTTTTTTTAATTTTTTAATTTTTAATTTTTTTTAAGGCTCTCTACTGATTAGATCTAGTGGACATTTTGCTCGTGCGCTGCTTTGTTGATGTCAATGTTTTTAAAGATCTGCCTGAGGACATTTTTCCGTTTTGAATGTGACATTTTGCCTCAATTCTGTTTAAAACTACGGGGTGGTCAGCCATTCTCGCAGTTCTTGTGGATCCTCAGAGGTGTATGCATTTGATGAAGATGGCAAATAAAGGGTACAGATTGTTGCTTAATTTGGGACTCTCTTCCAAATAGATAATAAGCAGTTTAGTGCCGAAACATTTGGTGTTAGGCCACATGACGGGGTTACCTGATATTATAATAATTGTCGATCAGCTAAAAGTATACATGGCATCTTAATCTTGATTCCATTGTTTTCATTTCTTTTTCATTTCACTAGTCACATTGATTCCATTAAGCAACAGTGGATGAGGCAAAATGCAGATGGTATTTATAGCTGGAACTTCTGGCCCGGTAGCAAGTATCTAAAATCTATTAAACCTTAGTTAACATACAAGTCATTGTTGGCTAACGGCAAACATCAAGCACTGATCCTACTTATAATTCCACTTTCAGACCAAGAAATGGGTGCCTTAATCCAGGGAAAATGAATCTTTTTATACCAAATGATGAAAATGAGTTGAAACAAAAGATGACGGAATTTTTGTTGCTTATCCGACTAACTTCTCATTCTCCCTAGACAAGGTTAGAGAAATTTTCTCCACAATCACTCAGTATCAGAACCACTAATTAACTACCAAAATCAAAATGGTTGTTCGCCAAACCTGAATTGAAAAGAACAACAGATTCATTGCTCTACACCAACATCACCCCACCTCACGTTGTATCGTGCTGCGAGATAATGGGCCCCAACAGGACCTCTACTACCATACGGATAGTACTCGGGAATTATCTTCTTCTCTTCAAGATCTTTCAACAAAGGTGTAAACAACGCCCAAGCAGCATTCAATTCATCACTACGGATAAACAACCTCCTTTCCCCTTCAATTGCATCCAGCAGTAGCCTCTCGTAAGCATCCGGAATCTCTTTCGAGTATCTACAAAGAACCAAATAAATTTTGATTAAACGAAATGGCATTTCATTAAGGGGCAGGGCGAAAATGAATCAGTTACCCAAATGAACGTAAATCGCCCAATGCTGAGTTTGCCAAATGAACAACAAACACTGTAATGGACTTTCATAACTCAGAGCAAAAAAACAAAAAGGACTTTCACAACCACAGTTGAATATGTAATTCGATTATCCCCTCATTTAATTAACAATAATCTAGAGGCGGGGACGGGGAACTGGAATTTTCAAAAGAAAGTTTGAATTAACCTTGCTGCATAGTGAAGGTTTAGGTTGCTGCGGTCCAATCTCATTCCCAGACCAGGGACCTTGTTATTGATCTTGAGATAAATAGCTTCGTCAGGTTGTACACGGATAACAAGCTCATTTGTAGCTCGATCAAGATCTGTCCCAAAGTTTCGGTTGTATAAGTTGCCAGGAACATGCCTGAACTGTACTCTTATCTCAGCCCTGGAAAAAGTAATGTACAGAAGTCGAATATCAGTGGGAAATAATTGTCAACTAAAAATTGAGGGATGAAAGAAAAGAGTAAGAAGATCTATTCCTTGACAGACAGACCTCTTTTTATGTAATGCTTTTCCGGCCTTCATTAGAAAAGGCACTCCATCCCATCTTGCATTATCTATGAAGAGGGCAGCTGCCGCAAATGTCGGAGTTAAGCTGTCTTTGGGTACCGTCTTGTCATCCGTGTAGGCAGGGTAAGTAACACCACCTTTTGTGTGGCTTTTATATTGCCCTACAACCACATTTTCAAGTTGCAAAGGCCTCATTGAACGTAAAACTTTCACCTGGCAACAATCAGCTTAATGGTTCAGAAAGCAACGAGGAAGCAGAATAATAAATGATAACAAAATAACCAGTGTGACCATTTTAAAATAGCCATTTTCAATATATTGTGGAAAAACCTTCTCATTTCTGATATCTTCTGCATCCAAACTGACAGGGGTTTCCATTGCAAAAAGGGCCAGTATTTGAAGCAGGTGATTCTGCATTATGTCTCTTATTATGCCATAATTGTCGAAGTACCTAGATATAATTAAGGAAGATAATAACTCATAAGCTCCTGGAAAAGGGTTAAAATTTTAAGTCATGTCTGCTGGGGAAAGAGAAAGTACCCTCCACGACCCTCGGTGCCAAAATCTTCAGAGAATATCAATTGGACATTCCTTATGTACTGCCTTGACCACAGAGGTTCAAAAATAAGGTTAGAGAAACGGAGAACAGAGAGGTTTTCCACTAGCTCCTTTCCCAAGTAGTGGTCTATCCTGAATATTTGATCCTCTTCTAGGTATTGCTTTAGGGCTTTTGTCAAAGCAGCAGAGGAGTCTGAATCTCGACCAAAGGGTTTCTCCACAATGACCCTGGTCCAGCCATTACCAGAGGAAGCTGACAAGCTTGCACATCTTACAGCATCTACGAATATATTTGGAGGAATTGACAGATAGAAGAGGCGGTTAGAAACCCTACCGGCCTACGAGAAAATAACCACTGTCAGACTAATTGAATGAAATCCAATATAAGAGTAAAATAAAGTAATATATAATAGTGAACGATTGCAGTCTTTTTCTGTACATTTCTTCATAAAAATCTCCCTTCTCATATGGAAAGAAGTTGCACATTCACACATATCAATTTCCATCTAATTCTCTATTTAGCCCAAACAAAATATTACCTCATGTTCCTTTAGTTTCTTGTCTAGCTCTTCAAAGTTTTGCTGTGAATCATACTGACCAGAATGGTAGAAACATCTTTTAAGAAACTGGTCCATCTTTTCACCACAATTTTCCCTGACATCGTGAAAACCAATATTTCACGCTCAAATTAATATGAAAGTTCATAAACAACAATAAAAAATGAAATACATTATGAGGACCAAGGAACTGAAATTTCACCTTTTATCAATTCTGCAAGTAAGGGTCTTACTAACCATGTTTCTAAGCTCTGCATCAGTCATCTTACTCCTTGCATACCCGTACACAGTAAAGTGCTGCCACAACATACAAAAATCCCAAATTACATTATAACTTTGACAAGACACACATGATACATGAACTCAACAGATTCTAGACTTCTTTCAAATGTGGAAAACAAAACTACAGCACTGCTAGTTATCAGTATCACCACTGGTTACACATCACCTACACTTGTGTCAGTGAAATAAAGTTTTCACATGGCAAAAAAGGCCAAGAAACCAGGTCCAACTCTGTCGCAATTTTGATGCAATGTCACATTACCAACAATGATAAATAGCATTTTTTTTTTCTTCAGAAAACTAGAGAAGACAAACCTTGGGGAGGAAATCCTCGTAATAAAGTGCAAAAAGTGCAGGAAATATCTTCTTTTTGGCAAGGTCCCCAGAGGCCCCAACAACTGTAATGCTGACCGTCGATTCATTTCCGCTGTCATCATCAATCCCAGCTGCCTCTTTAGTTTCCTCCGTGGATGTAACCGAAAGAATCCCTTCTTTCAATTTGTTCAAAGGAGTGTCATTTTCAACTGGTGTGACTGTTGTAGCCACGGCACCTACACCACAAAAAAAATGTCTATCCAAATAAGACTTTAAAAAAATCGAGGAAAATACCAAAGCTACAAAACTGACATGTTTACTTGTTTAGTTCCTCCAAAAATAAAAATTTAAGGAACAAACCATGTTTACCTACTGAAGTAAGCAATTTATTAAAAACATCAATTCCAATCTCTATCAAATTATTATTATTTTTTTCTAGCCCAAACTTTTGCTCTTCTTCTAGCAAAAATACTAATAAGACTTTAAAAAACCAAGCCAAATCTGAGCGGTATAAAAACTAACCACGTTTACCAGGTGGAACTAAACATTTTCCTCCAATATATACATATGCATATACAGTCCTCTTCTTCTAGCAAAGATATAATCGTTGTTCAATTGATGAACAAAAAATTCACCTTTCAATTGCAAAGATATTAAAACATGCACCAATTTTTATATGTTTTTTCCAATTTCTGTTTTTACCTAAATAACTGCAAAATTAATATCAGGAAAAAAAAAAAAAGAAAAGCAAAAATATGAATAAATTTAAATTTTAAAAAGAAAAAAGAACGGACCATCCTGCATTCGGAGGACATTGCGATGCGAAACCGATTGCGATTGCAGAGAAAGCTTGGCCGGAAGAAAACGTTTCGTGGTCGGAGAAGAAACGGCGATTCGCTGAAGCGAAGTCAACGACGACGGCGAAGAAGAAGAAGAGGAAGAGGAAGGTAAAGATGAATAGGTGGGGCAAGAGTGCGCCGAGGAGAGAGCCGCCATTATCATCTGCTGTCAGATCGGGAATTTGGGGGGGTGCTCGATTATTACAAGTGATGATGAAGAAGAAAATGAGAGTTATATATTATCTTAAATGAAATATATTAAATAGGCTGAAATTAATTGAATTGTCGAAGGGACATTGGAAACGTCGAAAGGGGGTGTTTGTTGTTGTGTAAGAAATGAAATATATAACCTTTGAGATCTCCGAAAGGTTCTTCTCTTCTCTTCTCTCACCTATGCATGGAATGGAATTCAAGACAAGTGCACTTTTGATTCCCTTTTTCTCTTTTGTTTTATTTATTTATTTGTTATTATTATTATTATTTTTTTTATTGTTAATAATTTTGTTAATTGATTTAGTTTGACCGGGAATTATTTATTTTTGACGATGGCCGTGGATGGAGACTAGACACCTAACTCCTACTTGGGCCAAAAGTCGTTATGACCTTGGGCTGAATCTTGACCACTGGCTGATGGCCCTACCGACTACCTACCTTTGTTAAAAACGACATCTCATTTCTATCTCACCAACAAACGACAACAGCGTTTCCTATCACGTTTTTCCTATGGCGTAAAAGCATTCTCAATGTTTTTTTCCCCCTCTTTTGATGATAACTAAAAGCATTCTCAATGTAGTGTTTAATTTATATTTCAATGATAAATTTTGATATTTAGGTTAAAAATGCTCTCTAATAAAATTCTAATTTTGATGTCAAATTGTTGAATGTTAAACTTGATGATAAATTTCCCAAAAAATATAATCAATATTAAAGTGACATTTGATTTTCTAATCTATTGATTGTTGCTCAATTTTTTTTTTTCTAACTATTACAATTTTATCGTTTTTAAATTATTAAAATACTAAAATATTTACTTTTACTTATAATTTTTAAAGCTTAATGATGATGATGAACATCAAAGCTTCATGATGATGATTGAAGTACAACTCAAATAGGATATTTTCCACTCCTTTTAATAAATACAAATATCGGGGTTCGGGCGTGAAGGGGGAGGGGGGAGGGAGCCGTCGCGCCAACTAGTTTTTTTTTTTTTTGGGGGGGGGGGGGGGGGGGGGGGGGGGGGGGGGGGGGTGGTAGGTCTAGGTCGTACGGATCGGGGTGTCCCATCGTTGGGGTCTGGGCGCGATAGGAGGGGGTGGCTGCGGGGGCCCTGGCCGCTCAAATTTGGCATCGGGGGGTTGTTGGTTTTCGTCAGAAATCGGGATCTGGGGATGGTTTTGCAGGTCGGGGGAAGAGGGGGGGGGGGGGGGGGGGCGCGGTGGAATGTTGGGGTTTTTTTTTAATTTCTATTTTTTAAAAAAATTTATTAGACTATATTACTATGAGTTAAGATGCATTATAATTATCATATACAAATAATATCTCAACCATTGAAATTTATCAAATGGTTTATCAAATGAGCTTTACCAATAGGATTTCTAAATAAGACTCTATTACAGCTTTTTCCAAAAAAAAAAAAATTCTAAAAAAATAGATAAACAAAAATTTGTTAAGTTATTAGGGCAATTCTGTAATATGTTTTAAATTTTGGTCCCCTTTTAAGGAGCCTCAAAATACTTCCGTAAAAGAAAAAGGTCTCAAAATATGCGTACAAGGCCAAGCAACTGCCAACTGAAGCAAAACAGTAGTTATACAGGAAAGAAGGACAATTAGGGAGGGGGGGAGACACGAAAACGGTGCGTATTTTACTATCAAAAAAGGAATAGTAGATTTTTATGCACTCTTTTATATATATATATATATATATATATATAGGATTAACATTCATTGGTTTTCATTCCCTTAATTAATTAATTATAAGTAATTTTTTTTTAATAAGTCTTTATGTTTTTGTCTTTTGTCTTTTTTTCTTTTTTTCTTTTTAATAAGGTTTTGTTTGATATTTAAGTTTAACTTTAATTAAACTGTATTTTTTAATCTCAGTTTTTGTCTTTTTTTAGAAAGTCGATGAATTTTATAATTAGTTTTTGAAAATTCAACAAACTCCAACTTAAAAATTTTATCTCCAACCGATGAATTAAACACAAGCTAAGTCTTCACTTATTTGTTTTTGCTGCTTCATATACAATGCTTATTGCATTGAGGTTTCTCTAGTTTAAATATTTTCAAGTTTTAATAGATTATTATATGTTTTTCTGCACCAAATATGTATTCATAGATGAGATCAACCTAGACGATTTTTAGTATAAATAATCTTATACGAGCATCCTGCACTACTTGACTGTATAATTTTTGTTTGATCAGAGTGATTCTGACTTGCAAGGGAAATTCCTGATGGAACCATGTAGCTCATGGATGTATGAAACTATCTTATTTTATTTTCATTCATACGTATTATGTATATATGCTACGTTTTCTTTTAAAAACATAAACTTGCGCAAAGCCTTAAAGGCCGTGCCCATAATTTTATATATTTATCATTGAAAGATGATATTATCAGAATTCTAATGATATACTTCGTGTCTAAAAATAGGCATAGGTGCCTTTATTTTCATGGATGCATGTGCTAGATTCTTAATCTGCATCTTAATACTAGATTTAGCTTTGTTGAAATTGGGGATATGCCTTTCCTTTCATTTTACTTTTGATATGATAGAATCTAAGAGTGTGACTTTAAAAATAAAATAAAAAAAATAAAAAAAAAAAATCAGTAATGCTACTGTCTTAAACCCAATCTGTGTTGCTTGAAGTTTATAATTGGCAGTGTTGTCACTTTTTCATTACTTAGTATAGAGACATTCTTTTTACTTGTGAAACAGTCAAAAGGATCAACACTGGTAAGGAATGCGTTATAGATTATTATTTATTTTGTTGTTTCTCATAGACTAGATAATTTACTCAAGTCCAATTTTTCAGGACATGCAACATGTTTTTTGTAAAATAACTTATTGTTGTAATAACTTCTAAGTTCGGAAATTCTAATTCTTTGACCTGTTTATTATATTCTTATTTGTTCCAGGCCTACGAAGGAAATCGAAGGCCGCACAATAAATTTTCTGCAGAGGCATACTTCAAGTGTTAAGTAATATGAGGTTTGCGGGAAAAACAAACTAGTTCTTTACTTGCTTTGTCGAATTCCTTCTCTCTCTCCCCGTCTCTCTCTATCATTAGAAAAATGTTCTTGTGTGCTGACTGAATACAATTAGGCTGCACATCTTGACTGATGCTTGGATTCAAGTACTCGAAAGGGAGCTTCTTTCATGGTAACTACTTACATGCACTTTTGTTTTACTTGTTAGGCTCTCAATGAGATTATTTTCCAATTCTCTTTTATAATTCCGGGTGAATATGCTTCTTTGATAACTTATTTGTGCATAAAATGCTCCGATTGTGGTTTCAGGACTTTTTAGGGGTTGAGAGTCCTTGTTGGAGCTCTTGGACAACAACAGATTCCTTCCTCTTCTTTATCATTTGGTTCTTTTTTTTCTTCTTCTTCTTCTTTTAAGCTGATTAACCATGTGATCTGTTATTGTAGATAAACTATCTCGAAGGTGGATTTTTCATGTAAATTTCTGGTAGGCAAGAAGATCTAGCGGTTCATTGGGGGAGATCTGTCTAGGTATATTGCTTCTATTGTATTATTGTTAGTTTGTCTGTTATTCATTTTTTTGGGTCTAAAAACAAAAATATGAATGTGGCTTACATTTTTTATTCTTTATATAGATGTCTTGAAGAACGTGGACATAGAAGAATGTTATTGTGACCCAGAGGCTCGGCTTTAACTCGGGTAGGAGTGGAGACAGGTATTTGGCTTCTTTTTCAACTGCTATTGAGATTTTGAAGTCATTTATGTTGGAGAAGAGGTTGGACGTTTTTGCATTTTTTTTTTTTTAGAGTTTATTCTCTAACTGATATATCACTTCACCTTTAATTGAACTGTACTCTTTTCATCTATGTAGGAAATGTTCCTGCCAAAATTCAAGTGATTGCTTGGTTAGTGGGCTAAAATGGCCTAATGATTGTAATTTTCTCGAGAGAGGCTTTAAGGCCACATGTATCTTTGTGTCCCCAATCATAAGGCATCATGTTCAAAGTAAGGAAAAAAAATCTATTGCATGTATAGATTATTCTCTAATTGATGATACCACTTAACCTTTAGTTATTTTTATTTTTTTAAGCGAGTCTGTGGTTAAGTCTTTGATTTTGTATTTGTAGGTTGATGCTGTTGTCCTGCCTAACCAGCTTAGAAAAAGATTTGTCAACCAGGTAAAGTTCTTTTTTTTTTTTTTTATTAACTTAATACATTGTGATTGTGTACTCTTTGTTTAGCATGGTTTAATGGCCAAACTATTTACTTCTTTTCAAATTGGCATCGGTCTCTTTGTTTTCGGGTTTGTTTGGTGAATGAGTTTGAGTTGAAATTTTTTAGTTTCAATAGTAAATTTTTTTAAATTTTCATAAAAGACAAAAAACTTTTTGAGAAAAAGACAAAAATTGAGTTGAAATATTTTAGTTTGAGTTAAAGCTCCAAACTCCCCCTTCGTAGATCATCTGCTAGATTCTTAATTAAACTGCTTCTTATACTTGCTTGAACTTTATCGAATTAGGGATTTTCCTTTCTTTTTTTTTTTTTGGTGATTGAGTTATTTATTTTATTCTTATTTGTTCCAGGCCTACAAATGAAATCGATGGTCGTGCAATACATTTTTCTGCAAAGACATACTAGAAGTGTCAAAAGATACAAGGTTTGGGGAAAAACAAACTATTTCTTTATTTGTGTTGTAGAATTCACTCTCTCTCTCTCTCTCTCTCTAATTAAAACATGTGCTTGTACGCAGGCTGAATTCAATTAGGCTTCATATCTTGACTGATGCTAGGATTTCCTAGTACTCAAAAGAGGTTGCTTCTTTTGTGGTAACCACTTACATGCACTTTTACTCGTTAGCCTCTCTTACTAAGATTATTTTCCTTCACGAATTCCTCTTTATTGATCCAGCCGAATGTGCTTCTTTGATAACTTATTTGCCTCTGTTTGAGGTTTCAGGGTTTTTAGCAGTCGAGCGCTTGTTGGAGCTCTTGGACAATAACAGATTCCTTCTCTTGCTTTTTATTTTCTTTAATTTATTTTTACTGAAAACGATTATCCTTCTACAAAGGCTTATTTATGTAGTCAAATATTTGTATTTGTCCGATATTTTTTTCGGCTATTGATATACCAATTTATCATGTTGCCTTTTCTTTCTTATAGCATGTATAAAGTACAGGCAGCATATCTACCAAGTATACTTAAGGATTAAAAGGTATGATCCATAGACTTCGACATATGTTTATTGCGTAGTTTTTTAAGTGTATTATTGCTTGTATTAAACAGGTTCTTCCTGTTAAATGCAGAAAAGTGTAAAAGGGCATTGATTAATGTTTAAGAGAATTACACAGGCTGCTATCTTCATTCTGCCGGTGAAGGCAGTTATCATCTTTCGACGCTTATGCTCAGGTGAGGACCTGAGATAAAAATATATCAAAGTGCAAGCCATTTCATGCAACGTGTAATGTGGAAATAGGTTTGGGGTTAAGGTAAGCTTTATACAAAATTTCCTATATTTATACTTTGCTGCGTGGACTTAAGATCTTTTTTTTTTTTTTTTTTTGTCCTTTTTGGCTCTAAGAACTTACTGATCATGTGATCTCTTATTGTAGATAAATAGTCTCGAAGATGGATATTTCATGCAACTTCCTGGCTAGGCAAGAAGATCTAGCGGTTTGTTGGTTTATCTAGGTAGATTGATTATATTTTATTACTGTTCAGTTGTTTATAACTGGTGATACCACTTCAACTTCAATTGAACTGTACTATTTTCATATATGAAGAAAACGTTCCTGTTGAGAAGATAAAAGGTTTTTTATTATTAAACTTTATTTGTGGCTTTTGGTTTTTGAGTAACCGGTTGTGGTTTAATGTGTAGTTATGTGAGTTAATTTGGGAGTTTATTTGTTGTTTTAGAAGTTATGGACATTTGGTGATATTTATGGTTTTTTTAACCATTAGTATTCTACGGTTGTTTTTGTAAGCCTATATAAAGGCATGCTTAGTTAAATGAAATGATAACTTTCTCCATACTTGTGCTTCACGTTTTTTTCTCTCTAACAAAGTGGTATCAGAGCGTGCAGAGGGGAAAAAAAAAAAAGAAAAAATAAACCGAGAGAAAAATGGCCAACGGTGGAGGAATGGGTCCGCTTCAACTACTGATGCTTACCAAGCTCAACTACGACAATTGGAGCATCAAGATGAAGGCGTTACTAGGAGCACAAGACGTGTGGGAGATCGTGGAAAATGGTTTCCAAGAGGCGGAAGCTGGAGCCGATCAAGCGCAAAGAGACGCGTTAAAGGAGACAAGAAAGAAGGACAAGAAGGCCCTCTATATCTTGTACCAATCGGTGGACGAAGACACGTTCGAGACCATCGCCAATGCCGAGACGTCAAAAGCGGCATGGGACAAGCTCCAATCGACTCATAGAGGAGCCGATAGTGTGAAAAAGGTACGGTTGCAAACTTTACGTGGTGAGTTTGAATCGTTACAGATGAAAGAGACGGAGGTGATAGCGGAATATCACACAAAAGTAATGACCGTTGTCAATCAATTGAGGCGGAACGGTGAAGAAATCGCCGATGTTCGTGTCATGGAGAAGGTTCTACGGAGCCTAAATACTAAGTTCGAGATCATCGCCACGACAATCGAGGAGACGAAGGATCTCGAAGAAATGACGATTGAACAATTTATAGGTTCGTTGCAAGCCTATGAGGAGAAAAAGAAAAGGAAGATGAAGCAAACGGAGACCGTTGAACAACTTCTCCAACTCAAACTCAAGGAGGAGAATGATCGTGGACGTGGAAGAGGTCGCGGTGGTCGAGGCCATGGTGGAAGAGGTCGCGGTGGTCGAGGCCATGGTGGAAGAGGTGAAGCCAACACCGACGTTTCTCAAAACTCGTGTGAATCTTCAAGAGGAAGAGGAGGCCGAGGTCATGGAAGACATGGTGGAAGGTCGAGGAGAGATAAATCTCAGGTAAAATGTTATAATTGTGATAAATATGGACATTATGCGAATGAGTGTTACTCAGAGCCGATCGACCGGAAGCATCAGGACCGGTCAACTGCCAACACATCCAACGCCCATCAAGAGCAGTCCAATTATGCGGAGGAGAACGGGACCTTATTCATGGCTTCAAAGGGAGAAGAAGAGAGTCAAGATAGCATGTGGTATCTTGACACCGGAGCCTCGAATCACATGTGTGGGAACCGCGAGATGTTTGCGGAGTTAAACGAGATGGCAAAAGGTAATATTGCTTTTGGAGACAATTCTTTGGCTGCGATCAAAGGAATAGGTAAAATTCTCATTCGGTTAAAAAATGGAGAACATCAATATATCACAAATGTTTTTTATATTCCCAATGTAAAAAACAATATATTGAGTGTAGGACAATTGTTAGAGAAAGGTTTTGAAGTTCAAATGAAAAACAATTGTTTGTATTTGAGAGATAATCATGAGAGACTTGTTGCTAAAGTCTCCATGACCAAAAACCGAATGTTTCCTTTGAATGTATGTAATGATGTTCCGAAATGCTTGAAGATGTGTTATGAGGATCCCTCTTGGCTATGGCATCTACGGTTCGGGCACCTCAATTTTGGGAGTCTAGAAGATTTGTCGAAGAAGAAGATGGTGCGGGGCTTACCGCACATTCACAAGCTGAACCAAGTGTGTGAAGGGTGCCTACTCGGAAAACATCATCGAAGTAGTTTTCCGAAGGAGTCTATGACAAGAGCCAAGAAGCCTCTAGAACTCATCCATGCCGATGTGTGTGGAGTGATCAAACCGGAGTCTCATGGTAAAAGTAAATACTTCCTTCTCTTTATTGATGATTTTTCTAGAAAAACATGGGTGTATTTTTTGAAGGAAAAATCGGAAGTATTTGAAATCTTCAAGAGATTTAAGGTGCGTGTGGAGAATGAAAGCAACCTTACAATCAAGGCCATGAGAACCGATCGAGGTGGTGAATTCACATCAAATGAGTTCAAACAGTTTTGTGATGAAAAAGGCATCCGACGTCCGTTAACGGTGCCAAGGACACCGCAACAAAATGGCGTGGCGGAGAGAAAGAATCGGACAATCTTGAACATGGCAAGAAGCATGCTGAAGACGAAGAAGATGCCGAGGGAATTTTGGGCGGAGGCCGTAGCTTGTGCGGTCTATTTGACAAACCGAGCACCAACCAAAAGTGTGCTTGACAAGACGCCTCAAGAAGCATGGAACGGAAGAAAGCCCGGAATTGGTCATTTCAAGGTGTTTGGGAGTATTGCATATGCTCATGTGTCGGAAGAAAAAAGGACTAAACTCGATGATCGAAGCGAGAAACTCATCTTCATCGGCTATGATGCAAGTTCAAAGGGTTATCGCCTCTACAATCCTTTGAATGGGAAGGTAATTATAAGTCGTGATGTTGTTTTTGATGAGGATGCCTCTTGGGATTGGAATATACAGGAGGAGGAGTATGATTTCCTTCCATACTTTGAAGAAGACGATGAAAACGAGCCAACCAGGGACGAAATGGGTGAAGTTTTGCCCATTCCAGCGTCACCCCGGTCGTCATCTGAAGGTTCAGCGTCATGCAATGCATCGTCCAGCGGAACGGAGGTATTTTCCAGCGATTCGGAGAACGAAATTGGCCCAAGAGGAACCCGAAGTCTACAGGAACTTAATGAGGTAAATGAAAATCAAAATGACATAATTCTCTATTGTCTTTTTGGTGATTGTGAGCCCATTAGTTTCCAAGAAGCCATTGCAAACAAAAAATGGAAGAATGCAATGGATGAAGAAATTCGAGCGATAGAGAAAAACGACACATGGGAGTTGACCAAGCTTCCAAAAGGGCACAAACCGATCGGAGTGAAGTGGATATACAAGACAAAGAGAAAGGCTAATGGCGATGTTGAGAGGCACAAGGCGAGACTAGTGGTGAAAGGGTATAGTCAACGACAAGGCATCGACTATGATGAGGTATTTGCCCCCGTTGTTGAAACTATTCGTTTGATTATTGCTTTGGCAGCCCATAATCATTGGAAGATACATCAAATGGATGTCAAATCGGCATTTTTGAACGGAATTCTTGAGGAGGAGGTCTATGTGGAGCAACCGTTGGGTTATGAAGTCAAGGGTGAAGAAGACAAAGTGCTTCGACTGAAGAAGGCTCTTTACGGCTTGAAACAAGCACCGAGAGCATGGAATTCGAAGATTGACAAGTACTTTCAAGAGAAGAAGTATATGAAGTGTCCTTATGAGCATGCCCTCTACATCAAAATGCAAGGTGAAAGCATACTAATCATTTGTTTATATGTTGATGATTTAGTATTTACCGGAAACGATCCTAGCATGTTTGATGAGTTCAAAAGGGAGATGGCAAAGGAGTTTGAAATGACGGACATTGGTCTCATGAGTTATTATCTTGGGATCGAGGTCAAACAAGGTGAAGATGGGATTTTTATATCCCAAGAGGGCTATGCTAAAGAAGTGCTCAAAAGGTTCAACATGAATGATGCTATTCCGGTTGGAACACCGATGGAATGTGGAGTCAAAATCACCAAGCAAGATGGAGGAGAGAAGGTAGATTCTACACTTTTCAAAAGCTTGGTTGGAAGTTTGAGATACTTGACATGCACAAGACCGGATATTCTTTATTCGGTTGGAATCATTAGTCGATTTATGGAGGAGCCGACAACAACGCATTTCAAAATGGCAAAGAGGATACTTCGCTACATCAAAGGGACGATTGGGTATGGTCTTTCCTATGTCTCTTCTAGCAATTTTGATGTTGTTGGTTATTGTGATAGTGATTGGAGTAGTGACTTGGATGATCGGAAGAGCACTACGGGGTTTGTATTTTTTATTGGTGAAACGGCGTTCACATGGATGTCAAAAAAGCAACCCATAGTCACATTATCAACATGCGAAGCGGAGTACGTCGCGGCAACTTCATGTGTATGTCATGCAATTTGGCTAAGAAACTTAGTGAAGGAGTTGAAGTTTCAAATGGAAGGTCCAATGGAGATTTTTGTTGACAACAAATCGGCCATTGCCTTAGCCAAAAATCCGGTGCTTCATGGGAGGAGCAAGCACATCGATACCCGATTTCACTACATTCGGGATTGCATTACGAAAAAAAAGGTGGAACTCAAATATATCAAGTCACAAGACCAAGCGGCGGACATTTTCACGAAGCCCCTCAAGTTAGAGACTTTCATCAAAATGAGGAGTTTACTTGGTGTAACAAATCAAGTTTAAAGGGGGGTGTTGAGAAGATAAAAGGTTTTTTATTATTAAACTTTATTTGTGGCTTTTGGTTTTTGAGTAACCGGTTGTGGTTTAATGTGTAGTTATGTGAGTTAATTTGGGAGTTTATTTGTTGTTTTAGAAGTTATGGACATTTGGTGATATTTATGGTTTTTTTAACCATTAGTATTCTACGGTTGTTTTTGTAAGCCTATATAAAGGCATGCTTAGTTAAATGAAATGATAACTTTCTCCATACTTGTGCTTCACGTTTTTTTCTCTCTAACAGTTCCTGCCAGAATTCAAGTGCTTGCTTGGTTAGTGGGCTAAGATGGCATTTTATGTTAGTAATTTTCTAGAAAAAGGCTTAAGGCCTCATATGCCTATGTCCCAATCATAAGGCATCACGTTCAAGGTAACGAAAAACTTTATTGCCATGGATTAGATTGCTCTCTAATTGACGATGCCACTTAACCTTTATTTGTTATATATTATTTTTTTCTAAGCGAGTATGTGGTTAAGTCTTTGATTTTGTATTTGTAGGTTGATGCTGTTGTCCTGCCTAACCAGCTTAGAAAAAGATTTGTCAACCAGGTAAAGTTTCTTTTGTTAACTTAATGCCTCGCATACTTTTTGCTAAGCACAGTTGAATGGCCAAACTATTTGCTTCTTCTCTAATAACCATCAGTCCCTTTATTTTCTTGAACACATGCTAGATTCTTAAACTGCATCTTATAGTTGCTTGAACTTTGTCGAGTTTGGGATTTTTTATTTTTATTTTTTTGTGATGCTAGAATTGAAGAGTGTGACGTTTGTTTGAAAATATTAGTAGTTTATGCTATTGTCTTAATCCTGGTCCACTTGAAGTTTATAATTGGAAGTGTTATCACCTTTTCGTTACTTGGAAATTAGTATAGAGACTTTCTTTTAATTTGTGAAAATAGTCGAAGGGATCAACAATGGTCAGGGATGAGTTTTGGAATCGTATGTATTACTTTGTTTCTCAGATAATTTACTCTAGTCTGATTTTACAGGGCATGCAACGTGTTTTTGGTAATAACTGAGGTGATGCTGATCTTGCACCTTGTAAGTACTTGTGATCTCTGTAGTCATTATGTTTTGTCTTGCTAATCAACGGAGGAATTACCAGTCGGACTTGATTTTAGTTTAATGGTAAGACAGAGGTTACATAGGGTTTCGGGAGATAGGAAAGTCCATTCGAATTGATTAGGATGGAGCTCATGCAAGCTGCTTTATGCTACATGCTGTACATGACTGAAAATGTACAACACAACATTGTGGATCAAGTAAGCCTTAATCAAACTGACTTTACTTTATTGTTTGTTCGGTCTAATATTATACATATATGCCACAAGAGCTAACTAAAACATCATACCTTGTTGTAGTCATTTAAACATATCATACCCGAGCACCTGAGATGTTGTTGAATAAATATATCAAAGTGCAAGCTGATTCGTGCTACCTGCAATGCAAAAATAGGATTGGGGTTAAGGTAAGCTTTATATAAAGTTACCTTTATTTATATTTTGGTACATGAACTTAAGTTCTTTTTTTTCCCCCCCTTCTAAGAGTTGACTGATCACGTGATCTCTCATTGTAGATAAATTGTCTCAAAGTGGATTCTTCATGTAACTTCCTGGCTAGGCAAGAAGATCTAGCGGTTCGTTAGGGGCGATCTGTCTTGGTATATTGCTTCTATTGCAATATTGTTGAGTTGTTTATTAATCATTTTGTCAGTTTAAAAAATGAATGTGGCTTAGTAATTTTCTGGGGTAAAAAGTTATTCATTTATTTTATTTATACAGATGTCTTGAAGAGCGTGGATACAGAAGAGTGTCATTGCAAACAAGAGGCTTAGCTTTAACTCACGTAAGAGTCGGATCTTTGGCTTCTTTCTACTGCTATCAAGATTTTCAAATTGAAGTCTTTCATATTGGAGAAGAGATTCGGAGGAGTGTAGTGTCCTTCTTTTAATTTGTGAACAATGGTCAGGAACGAGTTTTAGATTAGTATGTACTTTGTTCTCTCTCTCTCTCTCTCTCTCACTAATTAAATAAATGTGATTGTATGCAGGCTGAATTCAAAATTAGGCTCCACATCTTGACTGGTGCTAGGATTCCAAGCACTCAATAGAGGTTCTTTTCTTTTTTTTTTGGCAACTTGTTACACACACTTTTTACTTTACTTATCAGGCTCTTAGCAAGATTATTTTCCTGCACGTAATTTCTCTTTTATTGATGCAGCAGATTATACTTCTATGATAACTAATTTGTGCATAAAATGCTCTTTTGTGGTTTCAGGACATTTTAGCAGTTGAGTCCTTGTCTCTTGGTCAATAACATATTCCTTCCCCACTCTCTGGTCTTCTAACCGTGTAGTGTACTTTATCCTGGTGAATTTTTTTCATTGATTATTTTCTTGCTGCTTATATATATATATATATATATATATATATTTTTTTTTTTTTTTTTTTCCTCACTTAAAATGATTTTCTTTTTGTCAAAGGTTTTTTTATGTTGTCAAAATAGTTGCGTTTGCTTTAATTTTTCTCGGCTAATTGTTATCAATTTTTCATTTTGCCTTTACTTTCTTATAGCATGTTTAAAGAACAGACACCAATTTACGAAGTAAGCTTAAGGATTGAAAGGTGTGATCCGTAGACCTCGACTACTATTTGTTGCATAGTTTTCTATGTATATTTTTGCATGGAATAACTTGTCTTTTTGTCAAATGCAGAAAGTGTAGCAGGGCATTGATTGATATTTAAAAGAATACACAGGCTGCCATCCTAGCCCTTCAGGTTAAAGAATTTTTTATCGTTTTATTTTTTATTTTATTTTATTTTTTGCTGAAGCAATTTATCATCTTTAGGTGCCTATGTCGGGAGAGAACTGGGGATGTTGAATCAATTTATCATAGTGCAAGCTGCTTCATGCTACATGCATTGCGAAAATATGATTGGGTTAAAGGTAAGTTTTGTGTAAAATTACGTTTATTTGTTATTGGTACTTGTACTTGAACTAAAGTTCCTTCTTTTTTTTTTGTGCTCCCATAGCTGACTGATCATGTGATCTCTTGTTGTATATAGATTGTCTCAAAGGTGAATTTTTCATGTAACTTTCCGACTAGGAAAGAAGATCTAGTGGGTTCGTTGGGGGACATCTGTCTTGGTATTTTGCTTATTTTGCATTATTGTTGATCAATTTATTAACCCTTTTTTTTTTAAGTTTAAAACGTGAATATGGCTTTGTAATTTTCAGGGGGTAACATTGTTATTTATTATTAATATGGATACCTTGAAGAGTGTGGATAGAGAAGAGTGTCATTGCAACCAAGAGGCTTAACTTTAACTCAGGTAGGAGGAAATTATTTGGCTTCTCTTTCTACTGCTATCAAGATTTGCAATTTAAAGTCTTTTATTTTGAACAAGAGATTTTGGAGTTTTTGTTTTTGAAATTTTTGTTTTTTGTTTTTTTTTTTTTTTAAGTTTGTTCTCCAACGGATGATACCAGTTCACATTTGATTGAACTATACTCTTTTCATTTGTCAAGGAAACGTCCCAACAAAATTCAGGTGATTGCTTGGTTAGTGGCCAAAAATGGGTTAATGTTTTGCAAGTTTTTTAAGAAAAAGGCCTTTTATGTCTCTTCCCAGTCATTTGGCATCGTGTCATAGGTAAGGTAAAAATTGTTGTATGGATAGATTATATAGTATCACATAGTTTTGAGATTTTTTTTTTTTTTTTTTTTTTTTAGTTGTAATCTAATCTAAAGTGAATTTTCCATTTTTTATTCCCAACAGATATGGTTTTTTTTTTTTAATCTAATCTATACCTCATCTGTCTCTTTATTCAATTGGACACATGTGCTAGAGAGATAAACTGCATGCAATACTACCTTCAACTTTGTCGATTAGAGTTTTCCTCTTTTTTTTTTTCTTTTTTCTTTTTTTTTCCTTCCCATTTTTGATGTGTACGTAGAAATAAAGACAGTGATGTTCTTTTGAAAATATAAGTACTTTGTGTTATTGTCTTAGTCCTGATTTCTGTTGCATAAAGTTTATAATTTACCTTATTTGAATTTGTGAATACAGTCAAGAGGATCAAGTGGAGGTGGTACTGTGGCTTACGACAGCAGTGTGAACCATCTATTTGCAAAGGTATGAGAATGGTTTCAACCGCTGAGAGTAGTTGCAACCCGTAATACTAACATATATATATATATATATTTTTTAAAAAAACTTCAAGGCTGAGAGACTACTTGCCTTCCAGATAGATGGACTTTTGGATGATGTTTTGCTCATTGGAATGACTAACGGAAAAGATTTTCTTCATGAAGCTCTTTTGAGGTGCCCTCTTTATCCTTTGTTAATTAAATAATCCTAGCATACCGTAGTCTGGATTCTGGAATCAAGTAATAACTCATTTCTCTATGAGAAATTTCTGGCGACAGTTTGATAATTCTACCAAGCTATGCTTAGAAGTTCAAGTTGAGATAAGCCTTCCTTAAGATGATAGTCATCTACAGATTTATACAAACAAAATGATGAAGAGATGTGAAGCTTCAAGAGCTTGGTACGTGCATCGATTATGAATACTTGTGAGATTTATGTATGCAATCTTTTACTTGTTGAAACATTAAAATATTGGCAGGAATATCATTTTGGTTTTGCAAATGTGGAACACGTCCATTAGACAAATGATGGTTAGCATGTTTTTTTTGTTTTGTTTGTCTTATACTGGGTAATTCACTAAATACTGATTTTACAGGGAACGTGATATATTTTCCGCAATAATCGGGATGATGGTGTAGCACCTTGTAAGTACTTGTGATCCCTGTAGTCATTATATTTTTGTCTTTCTAATTTAAAATAGTTGTGGTCTAACTAGATTTTTGTGAAATCATAAGAAAGGTTACTAGGGTTTCTGGAGATAGGAAAGTACACTCCAACTGGTTAGGATGGAGGAGCTGCTTTATGCTACATGTGGTACATGACTGTAATGACATTGTGAGTAAGCCTTAATCAATTAAATTTACTTGCTTGTTTGGTATTTGGACTAATATTTGTAGACTGCAAAACCTAACTGATCATATGATATCTTAATATAGTCGTTAAATCATATCAACGACAGTTTGGTTATTATGGAGGGAAAAAAAAAAGTCAAAAGTTAAATTGCAAATTTTGTGGTTCTGGTGTACAGGTGTGCACTTTATAAAATCTTAAAGAGCTAAAATCATTAAGATTATAAGGCGTATTTGGTCCTATCTATAGGAAATTTAGGCTTTATAACAAATAGAAGAAAAAGAATAGGATAAAACGAGAGGTTAAGATTATGCCAAAAAAAATTATTTTCTTTTGGGTTTGCAGCTTATTACGCTTTTACATAAATGAAAAACAAATGAAGTGGCTTAAAACTTCTTCATGTGGAAAAAAGTTATAAATTATCAATTATATTCTTTTTTTTTTTTTTTTTTTTTTTCAGGTCTACAAAGGAAATTGTTCATCGTGCAATACATATAAGCGTCAAAACAAAAGAGGTTTATGTTACAGTTCAAACTTGCATTGTAGAATACATTCTCTTTTTTCTTTCAGGAGAAGTACATTGACACCCCTATGTTTTACTAATTACAGAGCAAAGAATTTTATGTTAACACCCCAGAACAGATGATAAAATTACAAACACCCCGTCCATTAGTCAACTGCAACAGAGGAAATCTTTGACCGTAAAAATTTATCACGAAAACAAAGCTACCGTAACACAAAACATGAAACTAATCTAATTTGTATTATTACCACAATTTATCAAAACTAACTCTATCTGAACTTAAAATTTAAAATTAAACCATTAACATAAAAAGTAAATAAAATTAAACATTTAGAAAAATTAAACGGCATCAATGGGGTGTTTTATAAAACATAGGTGGTATCAGTGTAGTTCTCCCTTTCTTTTATTAGAAAATGTGCATGTGTTAGGTGTCGGCTATGTCCTTTATTCTGATTTTTTTTTTTTTCGTTTTTTGCATTTTTGATTCATTCTACCAAATGTATAACATTATCAGGTACGTAAAAACCTGCCTTTTGGATCCTGCCTTTTGGATCTTGCAAACAAATGAGGATTGCTTTGGCTTTTATGTACTCTTTGGTAAGATTATTTTCCTTCAGGAATTTATCTTTGAATTTTGGATATTGTTACTCTTCTTTGTTGCCCCCTAAACCTCTAAACTTAGCTTCAGATTTAAGTTCCTCCTGTAATATCCATAGTCGAAAGGACAATTCAATATGTGGGAATGCTAAGCTTCAGTGTGAATCTCTGATTTGCATTTTTTTTTTTTCTTTCCAGGGCATGTCATTATATTTGATGAAATTGATGCTATTGGTAAGGTTTGTAAATTCACTTGATTGTTCTTTTTTTATTTGGATTTGCTAATATCATCTATATGCTACTTTGAATTATTAACACTATACGGACTTATCTTTTACCTCAGCTGTATCTCTTTATTTTCTCAGATGCACGTGCTAGATTGATAAACTGCATTCAATAGTACCTTGAACTTTGTCCAATTAGAGTTTTCTTCCCCTTTTTCTTTCTTTCTTTCTTTCTTTTAATTTTTTTTTTTTTTTTTCATTTGTGATGTGTAGAATTTTAGTGTGTGATGTTCTTTTGAAAATATCAGTACTTTATGGTGTTGTCTTAGTCCTGATTTATTTGCTTGGACGTTATAGTTGGCAGTGCTCCTACGTTCTCATTTCTTGGTAATTAGTACAGCGAGTGACTTTATTTTATTGTTTGAATACAGTCCAGAGGATCAAAAAGAGGTGCTACTATGGTTGACGGCAGCTTTTTAAACCCTCTATTTGGAAAGGTACGAGAATGATTTCAACAGCTCAAGTCTTGCAGTGAATGTAAATTTTTCTTCAGCCATAACACGTAGACTTCATTCTTATTTTTTTTTTTTTTTTTTTTTTTTTTTTGAGAAGAACTTCATTGACACCCCTGTGTTTTACTAATTACAGAGCCACCCCCCTTGACCAAAGAATTTTACGTTAACACCGCAGAGCAATTGACAAATTATATGAACACCCCCTCCAAACCTACCTTAGAAAAACATAAAACAACAAAACTTAGTCAACTATAACAGAAGAAGAGTCTTTGACCATTAAATTTTTATAACAACAAAACTACTTTTAAAAAAGAAACATAGAACCAATCTGAAATATATCAATACCACAAATCACAAGTTATAGAAACTAGTTTTCTCTGAACTCAAATTTTAACGAAATTTAACAAATTAAACTATGAATATAAAAATTTAACAAAATTAAACATAAATAAGAAATTAACAACAATTAAACAACAAAACACATGCAGTATCAGTGTAATTCTCCCTTTTCTTTTATATATTCGAAAATGTGCTTGTATGCAGGCCGAGTTTAATTAGGCTGCAGATCTTTACTGATGCTAGGATTGCAAGTACTCAAAAGAGGTTGCTTCTTTGTGGTAACTACTACAAGCCCTTTTATTATGCGTGTGTTAGGTGTCGGCTATGTCCTTTAGTTTGATTTTTTCTTTTCATTTTTTCCTTTTTTGATTTATCTCTTCAAAGTTCATAAAATTATTAGGTACGTGAAAACCTGCGTTTTGGATTTCGCAAACGTTATGGGGATTGCTTCGGCTTTAAATACTATTTGGTAAGATTACTTTCGTTCAAGAATTTCACTTTGAAGGTGGGATGTTTTTATTTAGCTTCAGATTATTTAAGTCTTCCCTATAATATCAATGGTCGAAAGGACGATGTTGCTAAGCTTGTCTGAATATCTCCAATTTGCATTTTTTTTTTTCAATTAGTAGTATAAGTAGGACATGTTCCATTGACCTCTCTTGTCGAGCCTATTGAATATTTCATGGCAATTTTTGACCATACACGGCTTTGGTTGACATGAAAATATAAAAGTAAATGGCCACCAAGAACTAAAGGAAAATATAAAATCACAATTTTTTTTTTTTGGGTCCATTATTTGGCTATCTTATTTATCGCCTTGTGCAATATTTTTTTCCTTGAAATCTAAGAGTGAAGGGATCCGAACTTTATATATCTTTAGTCTATATTTGGTGTTCGAGTTTATTTTAAACTCAACTGTATTTTACGATTGGTTTTTTTATCTTTTTTCTAAAAAGAAAAAAAAATAAAAGAAAAAGAAGTTTTTGAATTGAAAAAAGAAAATCCTCAGGGCAAAAAATAAACAAAAAAGACTCCCAAGTAGAGGCATCAAGGAGTACTACTGCACTCAAAAACTCGAATATTTCACATAATTTACTCAGAACCAGAATTAGAGAGATTAGTTTTGCGATGGAGTTAGGTGGACTAAGCAAGAGTCGGAGTAACACTATCGTGTTTGTTTTGGTGGGGTTAATGATTTTTTTAGGTGGACAATTAGCACCGAAGCTTCCGGAGAAGTTACATACAAGGAAGTGATTTTAGCAATAACAATGAATCCGTGTAGTCCTTCCCCATGTATCGAGCAATGCAAGGCAACATTTGGGGTGCATATTCTAAAGGCTTATTGTCACACTGTTGATATTTGTTCTTGTCATGGTTTACAATAATAAATTCCATATCCACATGTAACTATGCAGTTGGTCATGTCTTTTGAATTCACGTGGATTTCTCTTCCAATTATTTTATCAAATAAAAGATGTATTTTATCTTTTCTTTAATTTTTTTATCTCCCTCTTTTGAATTCTCGTGATATATTTTTTGCAAGTTCCTTCTGATCTGTTGTCCTACTCGTATCTATGACCCAACAAGATGGAGAAAATGATGGCAACATGAAATAAAACTTTACAAATTGCAACAATCTAAGAAAGAATTTACTTTTACTTTAGAAAATGCCATAATTGATGTAAAACAATATAATGACAGAAAACAACAATAGACTACATCTGTGTAATGACATCCGTTGGAAAAACAACAGTAAAGATAAAACGGCATCCGTTAGATCAAAACGACAATTATATGGAAAAAAACTAAAACTAAAACTAAAACAAAACAAAACAAAACGACAAACACTTTAAAATAAAATTATTACTAGGACCTATACTATTCACTTTTATTTCTTTCGTTAAGAATAAGAAAAAAGTGAACTGTGCATTTTAGAAAACAGTTACAAGACAAATTTTGAAAGAAAAAAAAAAAAAAAACAATGATGAAAAACGACACCAAACATATCCAACAACGACGTTAGAAAACAAGTCTATTCGTTAGACGACAGTCTACGTGCATATTCTTTAATTCATTAGTTAACTTCCTTAAAAAAAAAAAAAAAAAAAAAAACAAACAAACAAACTCCTTAGGAAATGAATAAATAAAAAGGAAACAAATCTCCTTTTTCCAAAAAAAAAAAAAAATGAATAAGAAGAACAAATTTGCTTATTTATTTCCCTAAATATTTACATTTGACATGGACTAAAAAGGAATGACTTTATTACCGATATCAACAGAAAAAATTTATTACCCGATACATAACAATCTTAGTCAAAGAAATAACACTGTCCTAAAGGATTAATAACATAATCTCGAAAATGTATATGTTACTGATTTTGTGATCAGATTTTCATATCACAAATGAACTACTAACCAAATAAGCATGATTTGTTTAGATCTTTTGTATCGTTTCCCATACATAACAATCTTAAACAATTAACATTTATGTTCTAAAGGATTAATAACATAATCTCGAAAATGTATATGTTACTGATTCTGTGATCAGATTTTCATATCACAAATGAACTACTAACTAAATAAGCATGATTTGTTTAGATCTTTTGTATTGTTTCGGAATCTTTTCCTCTTTGCCATCGTTTTGGCCTTTGGTTTGGACTCCTATATGTATTGTATGCAAATACAAAGTAGAAGCATCAAAAAGTACTACAAATATTTCACATAATTTGCTTAGAATTAGATTAGAATTAGAGAGAGGTGATTAGTTTTGTGATGGAGTTAGGTAGACTAAGCAAGCATCGGAGTAACAATATCGTGTTTGTTCTGTTGGGATTAATGATGTTTTTCGTGGCAATTTGCACTGAAGCTTCCGGAGAAGTTACATATAAGGAAGTGATTTTAGCAATCCCAATGAACCCGTGTAGTCCTCCCCCATGTATCGAGCAATGCAAGACAACGTTTGGGGTGCATTTTTTGAAGGCTTATTGTCACACTGTTGCTATTTGTTATTGTCATGGTTTAAATTAAGAGATTATGTACCGTATGAAACCTTTAATACGGTTGGATGTCTTTTGAATTCACGTGGATTCTTTTTCAATAAATTTATCGAATAAAAGTCATGTTTTTTTTTTTTTTTCTTTAATTGTTTTCTCTCCCTCTTTGTATTCTCGTGATATATTTTTTTGCAAGTTTTGATCTTTCTAATCTGTTGTCCTACTTGTACCTATTACCCAACACGATGGAAAAAATGATGGCAACATCACAAGCAAGGGAAATAATATGATAACTTGACAAACGACAATAAACTAAGAAAGAATTACTCTAGAAAAATGCCAACATTATGAGAGAATGACATTTATTGTAAAAACGACAATAACGTAATAACTGACAACAATTGAAAGACATATGTGTTAAAATGACATCTGTTGGAAAAAAAAGATAGAAAAGATAAAACCGCAAACCGCATCCACAATTTCAAAATGACAATGATAAAAAGCGAGATCTGCTTAAAAAAGACAGACTTAAAAAACGACGTATATCACAAAAACGACATTTATTAAAAACGACAACAATCTAAACAACGAACTTCCACTACAGAAAACGACAGCAAATGGAGAGTGACATCGACTAGATACAACATGTATTAAAACGACTTCTATCGCAAAAATACAAATAATATAAAAACGACATCAAACAGATAGGACATCAATATAAGAAAACAAGATCAACTCACCAAACGACATACTCTTTTGGTTTCTCTACTTTTTTTTCTTTTTTCTTTATTATTTTGTTTTGTTTTTTTTTTTTTTTTTGTTTTTAAATGTTTCTCTATAATTTCAATTACAAGTGAAATTAGATATAAAATTACTATTACATTATGCATGTATTTCAATAAAAATTAAGAAAAGAGTCAAATGTGCATCAAGGTATTGTTTAATCACATATTCATACAAATGGTTTGCGAAAATTTTAGAAGATTCTCAAACATTTATTGAAATTATATTTTATGATTATTTCCCTTTTTTTTAGATTGATTTATTATGTTAATCTTTATATTAGAAAATATGAGATTCTTGATTTTAAAATATTAACTTAACTATTTTTATATTTTTAAACTTATATTTATATATAAATATGTATGAAAGCCTACATATTGTGCTCTTATTAGTTAATCTTTTTATATTCTGTATATTATTTTATTATTGTTTATTAATTTATTATTTTTGAATACAACTATGGAAAAAATAGAGGGGGGAGAGAGAGTTTAGCCACCGCCCACCGCTGATGATATTGACTAAAAACCATACCATACCAATTTGGGAATTCGGATTCAACTACCACAATCAACTTTTTGGTATAATGGCAGCCACCGTAAAAGCTCTTTTGAAAGGTTGATGATTAAAATTACCTTTATATTTGATTCATACTTTGTTTAGTTTATAGATTAGAGTAATCCAATTTTCTTCACTTATTGATCACATAATGACAAATTATGGTTTAAGTCCAATCTATTTGAAATAACAATGTCCTTTTTTTTTTTTTTTTTTCCCTTGTTTGTAAAGAAATAACAATGTCTTTGAACCTTGCTAAAGTTGAAATTTAAAATAAATATTTTTTGAAAAAATTTATAACTTTTGAATTTAAGAGATTTTTGGGTGGCATGTCAAATCAAGCTTTTTAAAAGGCATAATTTGTCTCCTTGGTGGGCAGCATAAAAACCAGACACGTAAATCACACTTGCCCATTACACTATGAAACGCCAATGAATTTACTTACCTCAATTTTATTTATTTATTTATTTATTTTAATCTCCGCAAGAAAGCAAAGCTAAAGATTAGCAAGAAAGAAAAGTCATCCCTGGCCACTTTCAAGATTTGAAATGAAAAGCTTTGAAGGGATTTATTTTTCCACAAACACTGACCCAAAATTTTCCATGACCATTACTGGTTTCACACGATATTTTGATCAAAGTCCTTAACTACTTAATTGAGACGCCATGGCCAGGTTTCAAGAGGGATGTGACACTGGCATCATCTACTCACTTTCCTCATAAATACAGTTGAAGATGAATCTACCTAGAATTCACATTTGAATCGAATTCATTATAACATCTCACTCTCATATTTAGTATGATATTATCCATTTTGAAGAGTTTTATTTTTTAATTTTACCCCAAAAAATAAGTAATTACTTATGAACCATCAATTATAATCTTCCTCATAACTTATCTTTTCGTAGATTCGGTTACTTGAAAAAAAAAAAAAAAAAGGTCTCTGCTAAGGTGTGAGATCCAGTGATGTTTGCTTATCTCAAATATGGGACTATTCTGCACAACCATGTTTCATGATTGGCTGTCCGATAATAAAAAGAAAACTGAACACAACCCATAAACCCATAAAGTCCAACAGCAAGAATGTCCCTTTTTTTTTTTTTTTTTTTTTTTTGTACTTACTTCTTTATCAGCACCACACCCTAAAGCCAATTACACTATATCTTATGTCCGCTGGACTGGACCTGATATACAGTTGTAACCCCACCCTCTCCTATTGCTTCATTTATTCAGACCACATACTACGACAATCAAGTTATGACATGTTTCCAAAAAAAAAACTAAAAAAACTTTAAAATAATCTCACAATGAAATTAATTCAGTTTAGCACAATGATGTTCCATCACTCCAAAACATCACCAAAAGATAAGTTACTATTACCTTTTTTTTTTTTAATGAATAAGTTACTATTATCCCATATGGATGTTTAGTACTTTTCTATTTCTCTTTAAAACAATGTCCTTTCATTTGTCTCTTTTTGATGTCATGTCTAAAAGACAAAAGGAAAAATGGAAAATGGAAGAAGAAACACCACTTATTTGGGTGTTATTTTTTTTATTTTTATTTTTTAAGGAAAAAATTGGAGATTATAAATAGGGAGATCAATGTCAACCTCAAAGATAGATAGCAATAAAAAGTAAGAGTGGTGAACAGTTAAATGACTAGTAACATTTAAAAATTTGAAACAAACTTAAAATGTTTCCAATAATTGGAGCTAGAGATAATTCCATTGACAAAATAGCATAATATCTAAGGGGGAAGGGGGGGAGGGGGGGGGGTCATGAAAGTCTAGGCCTTACCAAAAGGTCAAGTCTTCAATCATCTAGGTCCCATTAATCCCATATCACATTCACATATCACCCCTGTTTCTCATGGAACCAAAGAGCTAAAAAAAAAAAAACCCCCAAAAAAAAAAAAAACACCCCTAATTCGCCAAAGAGGTGCCCACCAAAGGCAGACATGGCAGAGAACAAGCCGGCTGAAATCAAGGACTTCCAAATTGTCATAGCCAACAAAGAAGATAGCCATAATAATAATAGTAATACTAACAACAACGGCAGCAGTTCCAAGAAGCAGCAATTAGCACCCAAGAGGAGCTCCAACAAGGACAGGCACAAGAAAGTTGATGGCCGAGGAAGGAGGATAAGGATGCCAGCTCTTTGTGCAGCCAGGGTCTTTCAGTTGACCAGAGAATTGGGTCATAAATCCGATGGAGAAACAATTCAGTGGCTATTACAGCAAGCCGAGCCGTCGATTATTGCCGCCACGGGGACCGGGACAATACCGGCAACGGCTCTGGCGGCTGCAGGTTCCTCTGTTTCAGAACAGGGGAACTCTGTTTCCTCTGCTTTGCATACGAGGATGGCAGATTTAGGAAGGGCCAATTGGGCAGTCATGAGTGGGAATTTGGGGAGATCTCATGGGATTTGGCCTGGAATTGGTGGATTTGGGTCGGGTTTTGTTCCAAATTCCGCTCAGTCAACGCCGAGTTTCGGAGGCGAAAACGCCAACATGTTGCTGCCTAAGTTTGGCTTCCATGGTTTTGACTTCCCCCCTGGTGTGAACTTGGGTGCAGTGAGTTTCAACACATTCATGGGTGGAGGCAACCAACAAGTTCCGGGGTTGGAGCTCGGACTTTCGCAGGACGGCCATATTCGGGTCTTGAATTCACAGACTTTGGCTCAGTTTCAGCAGCAGCAACAGCAGCAGATGGGGCAGAGATCTGGTGGTGGTGATGGAGACTCCTTGGTTCCGAGGCATCAATCGCCGGAGAAAGACGATTCGCAAAGTAGATGATGGATCAAAAAAGATCATCTCATGGTTTCTGGTTCTTGTATAGATTAGAATTGGGACTTGCCGGGTTGATTACTGCCTTTTAAATCGGGAAAAGTTTCGTCTCCTCCAGGTTCCTATTACTCTTGTGTTTTCTCTCCAACACAAGCAGATGAGTGTTTTTGTTTATGTGAAAGTTATTTCTAGTGTTAAATTTTGTTCCATTCAGGATAAAATCATGAAGTAGAGAAACTAGTTTAGAGGTTGGATTGGATTTTTCGTTTCTTATTCGTCTTTGAGGAGTGTAATTGTAGTTAATGACTTTAATTGCTGTGATAGCCAATTTGGTTTTTTTTTTTTTTTTTTTTTTTTTTTTTTGCATATCCATCAGTTATGGTGTACTATAATCAGAAACTTTGTACCTGGGAAATATTTTTTTTCAATCAAAAAATGGAAGCAGTTCTTCATTTCTAACTAGAAATTTGTATGTATACTGCTATTTGATATCTGCTGGAGTGAAAATCAAGTCAAGAAAGCAGTAACGAGTCGGAGAACGGCGGAGAAGGTGAAGTATCTTCAATGTTGTGAGTGATTTTAAACGCCACAATATCAATGATTATCAGGTTTCTTGAGTAATTTTATTGGCAATCCATTATGGCTGCTTCTATCTGAGTTTCTGAGTGTGTTGTCTTGGATTCTGCTTTCTCAGCACAACAAAATTTTACCATAATAAACTTGAGAATGTGCTAAAGCTTATATATTAGTTCAGTAGGACTATATATGGTCAAGTCATCTGATTCTTTGTTGCTTGTCAGCACAAAGTAAATGCTTTATCTGTAACCCCACTGAATATCGCAAGCAATGTCGTGATATTCGCCATCTCAACGTGCATTCTCTTTAGACTATCTATGGTAAACTGGTATGTTCTCCTGATTATTACTTTCCAAAGATTCCAAATATTGTTCGGTTACCTGAACAAAAACACTGGCTTTTTGACTGATTTCATCTCAAACTAGCAAACAGTTTAGAATTTGAAGTATGTGTCACTTGCAGCTTGCTCTTCTTAACTTGCTGAGTAAGTTAGTTCACTAATTTCAAAAGACAGCAAATTATGTGTCACTTACAGCTTGCTCTTCTTAACTTTGCTGAGTAAGTTAGTTCACTAATTTCAAAAGACAACAAATTTTGCTTGTTTGCAAGGATAATTTATCCATGATTTTTAACGGATTTCAACCGCTGATTTTTATGACCAACCCGCTGAAAGGTGAGATCTTGCTTGCTGATTAAAGTCTCTCAAAAGCAACTAGTGGTTGAGAAGTAGAACTCTAGACACTATCATTACTCTTAAGCAAAACACATTGTTGGTCAAACACCTTACTACGTTTGTAGCAGAAGTCTAAAAATTCCATTTCCGTTTTTGCTCCGCTTAACACAATGTCAAATACATATATATATATATATATATATATTTGTATAAACATCAATTTCAAGAAACTTTCACGTTTCACCTCAAACATAAACCATATGTGTTTGTAAGAACCTAGTATCATCAAATCTTAAACCTCATAAATTCCAAACCCCAAATTCAGATTTGGTGGGTTTTGGTCCATCTTGTTCGACATTCAGACAACATATCTACTCAAACCAAGCCCAACCGACCAAACTTGTTTTGCCATCTTTCTTTCCGTGAGAGAAAACTTGATTCAGATTTCAGCATCATAATTCACAATACCAAGAGGGCCATTCCTGATTGATTTAAGACCAATCACAAACCGAACGACTGTGTGGACCAAACTCTTTTAGGTGAGAAGTTTGTCTCAGATATTCATGTGGTAAATTTTTGTAAAAAAATAAAAAAGAATAAAAAATAAAAAACTCGGGATCCCTGACATTATCCTTGTAATATTTGCATGCATGGTCTTGTAGTATGGGTAATGAAAGTTAATTTGAATTTGATGTGACATTCATAAGCACATATTACTCGTTAATATTCTTGTCATGAAAACCTTGTACATGTGTTAAAAGGGATTCTTTATTCTATACCATAGAATTGCCCTCTTGTATGGTCCATGGAACAAGTTAGTGCCCCTCAAGCATGTAATTGTTATTTTTGTTTGTGTATGGATCCAACATTGACACAATGTTGTTTGGTTCATCTTGAATTTGTGAGCCATCACATCCAACCCTTGGAAGAGTCTAACTTGATTTTGCACATCCCAAATAGTGGTACTCAAAATTTTTCACATACTCACATTATGGCCACATTTGTAGTGTGTACAAAGATAAAAGGTGCGTTTCATGGTGTATTAAGCCATAATCTGTAGAAAATGTTTGGGCACTATCGATATTACACACATCGTTAATACAAGAGGGGAAAGAGGTTGATGGCATATTTAAGAAAGAAAGAAGAAGTAAATAATATATATTTAGTTAAAATAAATAACATATTTACCTGTAAATACGTTTTTTTTTTTTTTTTTTTTTTTTTGAATAAAGAGTAAATATATTATTTATTTAATAATTTCACAAATTTGTTATTTACTATATATTTCTTAACAGAAGATGATGTTGGACTTTGGATCTTCCATAGTGGTGTATGACCCATAGTCAAACATGATTGTGTTTTATTTCGAATAAAATTCATGTAGTGAAAATATCAATTTGGAATTAATATTCCCAATATTTAGCTGGTTAAGTTAATCGGAGCATTGACTCTCTACCAGTGATATTTTCTATATATTGTACTTGTCTAGATACGTTTTCTTTCTTTATAGAAGTGTCCACGTATATCTAGATAGGCAAGATACATAAAATATTATCTTTCCTCTCTGTCCTAGTCTTCTTCCATATAGTTCTTAAGTTTTGATTTTTGCTGTCATTCGAGTTTTACTTTTATAATAACCACACACCGTGAGCAATCAAGGATATTAAGATGATCGTATGCATAGAGTATTGTGGTTTGGAGTGTGAAATTTATATACATCTTAATATCGTGAGTCTATATTCAACAAATCCAGAATCAATGTAGATCATGAATCAGATTTAGAACTAACAAAAGACGCTTCTGCATGTGTACTGGCTATTTTTTTCCCTCCAGGTCTATCTTTGAGTCTTATATCATGGGATCTCATCTTGTAATAGTATGTGGTGCTAACATCATGGATATCCTTGGGCACAGTTGTAATGCATAGGCCGATAATATGTGTATCTAGACTGCAGGTTGACATTAACTTTTCGGAACAATAACCAAACACCAAAGAAGACCAAGCAGTGATGATAGGAGCAAAGTGGGCCTAAGTTCCCTGCAAGATTCACAGGTGGTCCACCCCTCCAACCCCAACTGGGTTCTTGGTCCACGTCCAATTTGGATCCAGTCCATTATATACAATGAGACTTTTTTTGCTCCTCAATGTGTCCCCCGGTCGTTGTTGACGTGTCATTCATCACCTTAACTGTAGTGGTAGGAATGAATACATATATATATATATATATAGATATGTATGTATGTATTCATATAAACAATGAAAAATGGGTGGCAATGTATGATAAAAAAAAAAAGTGTCTTATAGATATCACATAGTTGATCTAGAAAATCGTCATATCTTCGTCAAGTTCCACATAATTTTTTATTTATTTTTGGTTATAATATGACATTTACGTGATATAATATTTGGAATGACAAAATATAAGTGCAAAACAAATAACAATTATTTTTCATTATTGATAATGCATTACTATATATATAACAGTAGAATAATTATATTACATAATAAACAACAAAAATATTGAGTCCCACGATACTATGTGATAGTTTTAATGCATTCATACATATGTGAATACAATCTCTACAGTAAGATCTCCCAAGAAACAATTAAACAAAAAGATGGGGAGAGAGAGAGAGAGAAGAGGAAAGGATCTTGGCGCCAAAGTAATCAGACAAAGTCAAGAGGGGGAGAATATACAGTAAATGTTGTAAGCTAAACATGTCTTTATTTATTTATTATTTTTTTTTTTTTGACTTTGGTGGTGGTGGCTGACACACAGCTTAAAGATAGAATTGCACATGATACATATATATATATATGTATGTATGTACATAGATAGATAGAACATATACATACACACCCTCAGGCGCAGCCACGTGTAATATTTATTAATTTATTATGCAGAAGCTAGCTGTGGAATTAATTGCCAATGGAAGACCACTTTGCATTGCAAAATCTTTCTATAAAAGTCCCATGCACTTGAATCATATGTAGAAAAACAAGTCCAATCACATGCCAATGTTGCCCTGCCTCCTCCACATGCGGGCCTAGCATTAACCCTTTTCTGCACGTCCTTGTGTTGTGTACTATCTCCTGCTTTATTCCAATAAAGATAATATTATAACTTCATACAAATGAAGAGAATTCTACAATAGGATATGTTTTGAATCATAAGATCTACATTAGATTTTGTTAGTTTTATATATATATATATATTTTTTAAATCTAATATGATTTTGATCAGATTTAACGTTTAAAAACATGCACTGTCAATAAAAGGAAGACCTACAATGGAAAGATTAGAAACATTTCTACTTTTCCGTTTTTGGTTACTTTTCTGTCATGCTCGTAAGCTCAACCACGACTAAACAGTGTTGACTTTTACAAGCCTAATTATATTCCTCTACATACATAGAATACTATTAAGCTATTGTAGTGTAAAGTTGAAAAAGAAATAAATAATAATGATTGTAGTACTCAAGATTCCGTACTTGTTTGTGTAAAATCTCCCACACACACACACACACACACACACACGGCTTTAAAGGAGGGTGTGTTTTCAAAGTGGTATGGGACATGGGGACAGTTTTCCAAATAGCCTTTACACAAAATTAAACAAATAGCCCCTCTTCCTTTTTCTTCTTCGTCAGTGAGTCCCCCCATGTGCCTATCATGTGGTTAGGAAGACAAAATTAAACAAATAGCCCCTCTTCTTTTTTCTTCTTCGTCAGTAATCTTTATGTCAAGTGAAAACATTCAACGGCATAGGTGAATTAAATGTTAGACACCACACCAGCTCTTTATGTGGTTCCTCATTCTCTCCCATTTACCCTTTCCCTTTATTTCTTTGACTAACACCAATCACATCTCTTGCTTTGCGTATTATCTCGGATTGTCTAATTATTTTAAGAGCAGTACTATGTGTGAGTTGTAGTATCGTACACCACTGTCTTTATATGCATTTAGAGATTTAGATGAAAAGCACATGTCAAATTGTATAGTGGGTTCATATTTTTTTTTTTTTTTTTCTTTTTGGGTCCACTCTCATGCTTTTGATCTTATTAAAATAAAAACAATGTAAAGTAGATCCTTTTCTCCTCAATACATACAATAATATGTATTATTAGATTCCCTATACTCCAACAAAGAAGGCTGTGAAGGATACATTCAGGCTCAGCTAAATGTGCGACCTTGAAAAAGAGACTTATAACAAAGCTTTGCAAGAAATATGGGGCTACTTTTTCAAGAACATCAATATAATATCAAGCCCACACTCTTTATTAAAAGAATTTTTTTTTTCTTTTTTTTTTTTGCACTTTTAATGCCCCCCGAGAACAGAAGAACAGTGGCATGTGCCAAGGAGGAGAATAAATTAAGTACATGAAGTTGGTAAGTGATTTTAAACGCAGGTTGCAACTCAAATCAAATCAAATTTCAGAGATTGGGAGATGCCAAGTACTACAATAGTGGGACAAGGGAATTCCTTTCCTCCAGCTTAGCAGAATGCCAGACACCACACTGCATTTGGAAGACTTTTTAATTTTCTTTCTTGTTTTTCTGCTTTTTTATTTTTTTATTCTTTTGCAGAAAAGAAAAAACAAATAAAGATTGAGAATTTGGAAGGGAAAATTGAAGATCCAGCCTTTCTGTTGCTGTTGTTAATTACCTTAGTAGAGGTGCCTATTTGTAGGACTTTAATAACCTTAAAGCCCAACACAATTCTCTTACTAAATTGTAGTTACATATATAATTTAATATACTTGATTCACTAAAGATACCGAGTTTGAATCCTTAATTTCTAATTCAAAAAATATAAAAAATTCTCTTCCTCGATTCTTAACCAAATCTACAAGGGGAAAACCCTTAAAGCCCATCCAAAAGCCTGTCATGCTTTGAAAGTGATGAAGTATAGAGAGGTCCTAAAACTAGAACATAGGGATGACATTTTTACCTACAGATACGGGTATTTGCGTGTACCCACCTCATGGGAGATAATATATGGGTGTAGGGGCGGATATGATAGTTAAGATTAACCACCCGTGTGGGTGCGAGACGGGGTGGGGGAAGCTCCTCCATGCCCGTACCCACCCCGCATATATTCTCTTACACTAGAAGAAGAATAATAAAGTTAGTATTTTAATATTTTAGTTTGCTTTATGAATTTAATTTTATAGATTTCTGAAGTTTGGATTTTCTTTTAGTATTTCAATTTCACTTTTAATTATGACTATGTTGTTAACGTTTACGAAAACTTTAATAAAGTTATTTTAAATTTTTTTTTATAATTCTTAATGGGTAAATGAGTAGTGTATGAGTATAGTACCTCAATAGGTATTACCTGCCCCCGTATCCGCATTAAATTAAGTAGGTGTGGAGAGTAAAAAGGGAGGCGGATATAGAATGGGGGAGGCATACCCTCATCCGCCTCATCTCATTGCCATCCTTACTAGAAGGATTCCCTAAAGACAACAAAATATTTCCCTATTTCTGTTTGTTGAGGAAAGAGAGGCAAGTATATATTTAAAATTAAAAAGGAAAAAAAATAAATAGAAAGAAAGAAAGAAAGGCATGGGGTTACCTTTAAGTTAAGGGCTTCTTAATAGGGTAGGGTGCCCATAATATATTGCCCAGCAAGGCCTACTTATGGAAAACGTCAAATACCATATTAGAGGATCTCTAACACAGACAATCAATGGGAAACAAGGGATAAAACTTTGAGCCGCCTTGCTTGTTGGTTCTATTTGAGGTTGTGTTTGTTAGGAGGGAAAGAAAATAAGAAGAAAAGACAAGTTTATAATTTCCATGAGAGGATTTTAATATTCATGATTATTTGATAAAATAGAAAAATTAAAGAAAGAGATTAGAATAGAGATTACAAATCTTTTAAAATATCCCGATTTTAATCTCTTCTAAATTAAAAAAAAAAAGCGTGAGAATTAAATGAATTAAAGGATTCTTGTTTGATTCGGGAAAAGATTGTGGAAGTTTTGAAATGAATAGAGAACAAAATCGTGGAGGCTATATCAACCCGCCATTAACCAAAAGACAGCACCAATTGGACAGCGTACATTTCAACCCTTTTTTTTTTTTTCCTTTACATAAGGAAATCAAAGTTATTTTCGTTGTTTTTTTCCAATGTCAAGTAAATAAAATTAAATAAAAGTGAGAATGATTTTTCTTTTAGAAATATTTTGTCTTCTAAATAAAATAGTTATTTTGCAAACAAATATACATTTATATAGATAGATTTGTTTCTCTCCCTTACATCTCTATACCAAACAAGAAAGATGATTTTTATTTTTTTTTCCCTTGCATCTATATGCCAAACATTATGAGAAAAAATATCTCTCACTCCTTCCCGATTTCTCTTGCCTAGATTCCCTAATACTCCTTCCTATTTTTTCTTCTTTCTACCAAACACACCCTTATTGTGTTTTATATGGATTCTCTCTTTTAAATCTAAACCTTCCATATTGGAGGATATTAAAATTGAGATTGTTTTTTTTTAAAGGATTCCAAATCTCTTATCAAATCCATTCATTCTCTTGTCTTTCTCTCCTACCAAAGAATCATGGATTCTAAAATTCTCCACTAATCCTCTCATCTCTCTCCCCTTCTTTCATTTTTCCCTCTTACCAAAAAAAAAATATAAATATATATATATATATTATAATTCAATGAAATTTAATAGACCTAACAGTATGTAATATGTATGCTGCCATACGGTACAACAAAGTTGTCAAATAAAAAAACACTAACACCTAGAAAAGTTAAGAATTGAATAAATAAAAAAATAAATAAAAGTAAAGGAAACCAACTAGTGTTGGGTAATAGGATGTGTTAAGGGGGGAGTGGGACCCATAATGGGGAGGGACAAGCCAAGATAAATTGATAATAATTATTTTAATTCAAATTTTGGAGTATATATATTAGGAAATAGATGTTGCTCTAAAACTCTTTTTGTCCAGCTCAGAGCCACCACATCACCAATCCAACCAACACACCACACACCCCACAATAGCAAACAACTCTCTCTGATAGACTCTCCTCTTTCTCTTCCTCTTCCTCTTTTATCCTTCTCATTGCCAAGCCCACAAACAAACCTGCGACAAGCTGACACAATTCAACACCAACACCAACAACAGCATCAAACAGAACAAAAAGATCAAATATTTTTTTTAGCAAATACACACATTTAAGCACACCAAGCATAGCCTCGTTTTCTGTTCTAGATCTCTTGTTCTTGTTCTTGTTTCTTTTCCTTCCAAATGGATTGTTGGTCTTCTTATCTCCCTAATGATGACGAGTTTGAGAAGCTCGTGCTGCGAATTAACCCTCCTAGGTAGTTTCACTCTCTCAATTTTGCTATCTTTCTTTGTTTCTTTTTCTTTTTTTAATTCAGAGTCTTATTATTTTTATTTTTGCTTGAAGTCTTGATAACCGTTTGTTAAATTAGTTGAAGATGAAATTTTTAAGTTAGAGTTAGGTTATTTTTTAAAATTTTATTTTAATTCTTTTTTTACATTTAAAAAAAATATAAAAATTGATATGAGAAAATACAATTTAGTTTTAGTTAAACTTAAATCCCAAATAAAGGATTAATTTTTTTTTTTTTTTTTTTTTGGACCTGAAATTGATGATATTTGAGTCTTTTGGTGAAAAGGGTTTGTGATGTTTTCTTCTTTTTGAAATGGGATTTTCAGGGTCACAGTTGATAATGCCTCAAGCAGGACAGCCACTCTGATTAAGGTACATGATTGAATTCTTGGGTATTTTTTCTTTTTTCTTTTATTTTTCTTTTTAGAAGTGTAATATAATATCTTATTTTGTGGGGGGCAAAAATTGTAGATTGATAGTGCAAATAGGCGTGGAAGTTTGCTAGAAGTGGTTCAGGTTCTGACTGATTTGAATCTCATCATAAGACGAGCCTACATTTCTTCTGATGGAGAATGGTTCATGGATGGTTAGCTATTTTAGCCTTCACTTTGAATTTATGTACCCAATTTCAAGATCTCAATTTTAAGGCCAATCACTGATTTTCTTTTTCTTCTTCTCTCGTTTTCCCACCACTTTTCTTGCAGTGTTTCATGTCACTGATCAACATGGGAAAAAGCTACCTGAAGATGATGTGGCTGAACGCATTCAACAGGTTAGCCATGCCAAAACTATTCCATTCTAACCCGTGACCTTTGCTATGTTTTAACTAGAAAATTGATGCAGAAAAGAATCACTTGGCTTTTTCCTTTTCCTAATGTCATAGTGAAATTGAGGAACGTAAATTTCGTAAAAAAAATATATATATATAATTAATTTGACTCTTCTGTAATGTGGAGGGCCTGATTATAAAGGATTAGCGCATTTCCGGACATATTTGTTGGTTTCATCAAATTACAGAAGTCATAATTATGCAAATATCAAGCCAAAGTCTTGAATATAAATTGCAATATTCTTATCTGGCCAAAGTCTCAAGTTGCTGTTTTGAGGATAATTAGTACAAGGAAAAATGGCACGCCTAGCTGTGTGTTTGTTAAATTTTGTGGCGAAAGACATGAAAATCTAATTCTTATTTGTTTTCTCAATCGTGTGTTTGCAGTGTCTGGGACCACGGGCGCGTAGTTTCCGGTCCCTAAGAAGGTCTGTAGGCGTCCAAGCTGCCACAGAGAACACTACCATCGAATTAACAGGAACAGATAGACCGGGGTTGCTTTCAGAGGTCTTTGCTGTTCTTGCAGACCTCAAATGCAATGTGGTTGCAGCAGAAGTCTGGACGCACAATTCAAGGATGGCGTCTGTTGTTTACATCACTGACGAGGTGACTGGATTGCCAATTGATGATGCTGATCATCTTGCCAAGATTAAGCAGCTTCTTCTCTATGTTCTAAAGGGGGACAGAGATAAGCGCAGTGCCAATACTGCCGTTTCTGTGGGTTCCACTCACAAGGATAGGAGGCTGCATCAGATGATGTATGCCGATCGCGATTATGATGTGGATGACACGGATTGTGGGACAACCAGCGAGCGCAGAAAGCCTCTTGTAACTGTGGATAATTGCACCGATAAGGGATATACAGTTGTTAACTTGAGGTGTCCAGACCGCCCTAAGCTGCTCTTTGATACCGTATGCACGTTAACAGATATGCAATATGTGGTTTACCATGCAACCGTAATTGCTGAAGGACAAGAGGCTTCTCAGGTTAGAGTGTAATGTCTGCTTTTCTGGTTATGATGATTTTGCTTTTCTAGTTGAAAATGGCCACTTAAATCTTCATGTCACTAACTTATTTGAATTTGTTTGTGTTGATAGGAATACTACATCAGGCATACAGATGGCTGCCCTATTAGTTCTGAAGCCGAGAGGCAAAGAGTAATCAATTGCTTGGAAGCTGCCATTAGAAGGCGAACTTCGGAGGTACAGACATTTAGAAGTTTGATGAAATGCCTGTAGAATTTTTTGCCGAAATCTTACTTTAGATATTGATTTCATCTCTTGTTTTGGATTCAGGGTATAAGACTAGAACTTTGTAGTGAAGACAGAGTCGGCCTACTCTCCGACGTGACTCGAATCTTCAGAGAGAATGGCCTTTCAGTCTCTCGAGCGGAGGTCACAACAAGAGGATCCCAAGCCGTGAACATTTTCTACGTGACAGATGCATCGGGAAATCCAGTGAGAAGTGAGACAATTGAGGCGGTTAGGAAAGAGATTGGCTTGACAATACTTCGCGTAAAGGAAGAAGAATTGTGCTCAAAATCCCCACTGCAGGGGGGAGGGAGATTCTCCTTGGGTAATCTCTTTCGGTCTAGCTCGGAGAAATTTCTTTACAACTTGGGATTGATCAAGTCATACTCTTGAGCAGTTTGTTCATTCCCATTCGGCCAAACAAGGTGCGACCCCAGTGCCTGTAAATATTAGGACACTCTGGCTTTTAGCTGTAAAGTGTGGACTAGACAGTAATGGAAATCTGTAGCTCAGTTACTGTGCTGAAATCGGGTCAAGCTTCAAACTTTGAAATCAGATTTCAACTTGTACGGTTTCATGTATAAATGTGTTTCCCCAGCTTCATATTTAGATCTTAAAAGGTACTGAAAATAAGCAAAGCAAAGTAACCTGTTCTTGCCTGAGACAACAGTCATTAAAAGAGCAAATCTGATTCGAAAATTGTCATATCTTTGTTAAATTCATCGAAATTTACATGCTTTTCATATCAAATTTTGATAAATCTGACGGTTTATAACTACGTATTTCACGCATGATATAGAATGCCCTTTTTTTTTTTTCTTGACTAATTATCAGGGTGTATCTGAAGATGAATTTGTTAGAATAGAAGTCAGTTGGAGTCATCTGTCATAACAAGCTGACTTGTCAAAAACGTCATCTATTTTCCTCGTTGTAGCCCTTTCCATTTTTTGGCAAAAAGAAATAGCTAAGAAGGCGTATTTGGCATCAAGATATTGTCTGTTTTTTCAAATATTACAAATGATTCCAAATATGCTCTCATTTCCCATTTGTCTGGTTTTTCAAATATTACAAATGATTCCAAATATGCTCTCATTTCCCATTCCTATAATCTCTCCTCATTAATCCTAAAGAAAGAGACAAACAAACCAAAAAAAAAAAAAAGAAGCTCCAAAGCCATCGCGATTGACTTTTTCCCACAAAGATTTTGATTTTATTTATTTTTTTTAATTTAAAGGAGTGCATATGGTGACAATGCAAGTTTGTGTTTGGGTGGGAAGTTGACATATAATTATTCTTTATAGATAGAGAAAGAGGGATATATATATATATATATATATATATATAAATATGTGTGTGTGGGTGTGTGTAGAGAGAGTGTCTGGCGGGAATCAGTTGGGGGGCAATTTGTGGATGAGCCACCTAAGTGGTGTGAGTAGGTAAGGTCACTATTTATGCAAAAATGTATTTGCATTTTCACCCCTCCCTTCCTACTTGCGTGTGTGGCGTGACTAGCGTGCACACACCAAGAATTGTCACTACGCATAACTACTTTTATTTCTTTTCCTCATAAACAAATTAAAAAATAAAAAAATAAAAAAGATTGCGACAAAGTGTTGCACGTACAATACATTCTTATACCTTATTACACATATATAATTTTTAGCAAACAACAGAAAGAAAGAAAAAAAAGATACTAATTTTCTTTAGTATAGGGTATAAAATAAAATGACTTTATCTTTTATTATTGAAATTTCTAATGGTACGATAAATCACATAAAAAAATTTACAATACAACAACTTCTGATATAATTGAAGGAATTTATAAATTACGGTAAGTTTTCAAGCGTGTGATTAATGAAATTATCGAGGTTGGTAGCCAAAAAGAAAAAAAGAAAAGTAAATTGATGAAGGGGGGTAAAATAAAATGTGAAGCAATAATTATCAAAAAGAAAATGCAATGAAGGATGACATTGATGAGTGCAATGATTTTGTCATTAAAGAAGATGCATGTGAGAAAACAGAAGAGACATTTCAATTGAATCCTCCAAAAAAAAAAAAATTAATAATTAAAATATAAAAAGTCGCCGACAGAATCTTAACGGGGTTAGAGAGAGAGAGAGAGAGAGAGTAGACTTTGTTTGCAAGAGACTTTTCGGCTTTTGAGCATAGAGAGAGATAGAGAGAGAGAGCATCCCCACACACTCTCTCTACAATGTACCGTCGCCGTCACTCTCCTCCAGGACGCGTGGCTCTCATTCAGCCGCCTGGAATGTGGGGCCCACCTTGATGAACCTGAGTGGGCCCCACAAGACAAGTCCATGCTTGAACACACAAACACACACACATGTATATGGGTTATATATATATATATACATGTATGACACATTTGACGCTGCTGTTGGCCAATCCAATCTAAAAATGCCAACTTGGAGTGGACTGTGACTCTGACTGTGGGTGGTCCCACCGGCAGCACTCACGTGCTCAAAATCCCATACCAAATCAGAATCCTCCTCGTGCCACGTGCCCCCACCTCTCCTTTCCTTTGGATTCTTGTGCTTCCGTTTCGACACTCCCAAGAGCCACTTAATCAACCAAAAAAAAAAAAAAAAAAAAAGACATCAATTTGAATTTTTTTGCCTTTTATTTTCTTTCTTTCCATGATAGAATCATTGACATTGACAGATTAATAGATATTTGGACCAAAAAGATAATAATCACAAAGAGGACGAGGAAAAAACATAGATATTACCTATATGAATATTGTATACTATGATGTGAAGAAAAAGTGGTTTTATAAAATACAATGATGTGAAGAAAAAGTGGTTTATAAAATACCTTTCCGATGCTTGCAATTGTGGCATGGTCAAGAGAGGGCACTGTTCTCGAGAAACAACTTTGTGTTTGCAACATTCCTTTTAATAACAATATACTAGGACTCTTTTGTTTATTTGGATTTTTGCTCATGATTTGAATTGTATACTATATAATTATGAGACAAAGATTAAAACTTTAAATTTTCTAATGAGTTATTATAATATGTTATGATTTAGTTTCTAAAAATCTTGTTCAAGCTTTCTTTAAATTTTTCTAATGAGTTATTATAATATGTTATGATTTAGTTTCTAAAAAACTTGTTCAAGCTTTTGAAGTTCAAGCTTTTTAACGAGTTTCAAAATCTTCTGAGCATATATTTTGTTACTTTATACAGAATCTCTCTTAAAGAGCGAATACTCTTGTGAAAAATGACACTTTTATGACATGACATGACATGTTGTTTTATCTTATAGATGAAACAAGTTTTTTAATCATCAGATTTAATTTTGGTGATTAGATTTATGAATGTACATATTAAAAATAAAATACACAACATGATGCAAAAGTGTTTCTACTCGTAAATCCAAACATTAATTTAAATTAATGACTAAAAAAACTAACTCTACTAGTAGAGCAAAAAATTACATCATATCATACAAAGTACCCTTTTCATAAATAAAGTTTTGGACTAAAAAAAACTGAAAGTAGGTTCATGTGTTTCTCTACGTAAGCTTGGTTGGAGAGGTGCGTTAGAATGATATTTAATTTGACTTTTTTTTACTCCTTATCTTTCAAGAAAGAGGTACGTACGGATAAATATATTTCCACTAATGCGAAAGCTATCTTTTTACTAATCAAAAAAATAAAATAACACTTGTCACATTGCTTAGTGTTAAAACTTAAAGATGACTTTTGAAGATGTGATAGCATTTACTCCGATAAGAACGTTGCATTTTCATTGAGCATTAGTTTTCTTGACTAAGGATAAAGATTCCAGCCAACCAAGAGAGAGTTTTTGGATAAGACAAGTTCAAGAAAGTTGTAAAACTGGGCCAGGGTGGGCCTTCCCTATTTACACCCTGGCCCCTAATCTCAGCCCACTTAGCTCAGCTCAGCTCACTCAGCCCAGCCCACTTTGCACCCATCTGCAATTGCAACTGGCATTACGTGTCATATTTATTGGGGTTGCATGAGGAAAGCATCATGCAAACATCTGGGAAGAAAACATTAAAATGAAAAATTTTAAATATAAATATTTAAACTGTCGTCTTAATTGGCATTTAGATATTAAGATTCTCAACATAATATTTAAATAAAAATATTTAAATATACATTTGAAAATAACTATCTTAAAAAGACACAGGTAAAAATGACATCTGGAATTATTTTTAAAAATTTACTTTAGATCACTTTAAAAGATATATTAGAATGAGCCTATTTTTTTTCTTCTTTTTTTGGAGGGGGGAAGACTTTATCATTAAAGAATAAAAACCTGAAAGACATTTGGATGCTCCATTTCCAGTTGTGCCCGTTGGACACATTTGGGTGGACCATTCAATGTCACCAAATGACAGCCAAACGGGGGTTCATCATTCAAAACATATAGCTTTTTTTTTGTTTTTTTTTTTTGGACACGCTAGGCATCCTCAACACATCAAAACTCCTTGTTATTTGTCTACAATATCATTTAAGAGGAGTACAGACCAAACAGAAAATTTTGGTGTTCTGTCAAATACAGGACTCGGGACAAAATGCCCTCTAATTCTTGATAGACTAGTCCGAAGCTCCAAAAGGAAGCAAATAACTTAGTAAAACTGATGAGGCTTCTAGATCAGGCCACTGGAAGCTCACCACAGTCGCTGATGGTCACCTTCTTTCTAGGACGGTCTCCGCGATCCGTCTCTTGTGACTCGATCAGCTGAACTATGTCCATTCCTTCCAAAACTTGTCCGAACACAACATGCCTTTGGTCCAGCCATGGTGTCTGCCATTCACAGCATGATAACATCATATAAGAATAATGTCTCGAGTCAAAAAGCCATAAGAAAAAACTTATTTTGTTTCTTTAATTCCTAAAATAAGCGGTTATATTTACACGTAATTGATTTTAAAAAAATTGTATGCATCATTTTCCAGCCAACTTACAAGTTACAAAGTAACAAAGAATGGAATTAGATACCTTGACTGTGCATATGAAGAACTGGCTTCCATTGGTATTGGGGCCTGCATTTGCCATGCTAACAATTCCCGGTCCAGTATGAACCACTGCAACATGAAAATTGAAATAAAAAACATAATTAAAAAAAAAAAAAAAAAAAAACCCTGAAAGAACGTATTTATAGATATCAAATTGCTACATTTTATCGGTAACACCAAAAGTAACTAGTAGATGAAATAATACCGATCATTTTAGTCAATTTATGTTCCTGCTTTACTTTTATTCAGAAAGTCATAACCAGCCTGTTGTTCGCTTCCCTAACAAACCAAAAAAAAAGACACAACCAACCTGCCTTAAGAGAAACATGGGAAGGTAAGGATTCACTTACACTTGAAGTTCTCATCTTTGAATGTGCGACCGTATATACTTTTACCTCCAGTTCCCTGCAATAAATTCCAGTATCAAGAGTTAGTAAATCATCTATTCGAGCCTGAAACCCTTTCTAACGTCACTACATTCATGCCATTGTTTGAATCTTCCAGGGGCTCGACGGAACAAATACACACACATGTCCGTCACATCTCCCAAGCTAAGGCCTAGCTAACTCCCGATTGAAAATTTGTTTTGCTTAAACTATTTAATTTACAACACACATCAATATCAATCCTAAATGTGAAGTACAATACAGATATTTGCAATGCACCCAAAAAAAAAAAAAAAAAAAAAAAAAAAAAAGAGCCTATAAGCAATGAGAAGAGCACCCACATTCCCCTTGTCGAAGTCCCCGCCTTGAATCATGAAATCCTTAATTACGCGGTGGAACGTTGATCCATTGTACCCAAAGCCTTTCTCACCTAATCAAGAAACGCAATTCATATTAAAATCAAAACGTGTTTAACAAAACACTAATACAAGAAATGAAGACAGCTGAAATAATAACAACACAAAGTCCCTTATCGAAAAACCTGTGCAAAGGGCACGGAAATTCTCGGCGGTTTGGGGAACATCATCACCAAACAATCCAATGACAATCCTTCCGGCGAGCTTTCCCACCGGATTCCCAATGCTTATGTCGAAATACACCTTGCTGGTCACTTTTGATTGCAAAGGTGCTACCTAAATTTAGACCAACAGTTATAAGACAAAGGCTCAAACTTGTACAATTTCTCACTAATCCCAAATTCTATAAAACCCCTAAAAATAATTGCGTAATCCGAAATCAAAAATTTTCTCATTATCCAAACACGAGTGGGAAAATCAAAAGGAACTAACCTCGGCCGTAGCTCGGATAGAGCTAGAAAGACCTGGTTTTCTCCGAGAAGAGAAGAGATTGGAGGAGGAAGAGAGAGGGAAGAGACGCGAAGACAAGCCGGCGAGGAAGTCAGACGGCGTCACCTTGGAGGAAGTCAACGAGACCCTCCGGAGCCTGGTTGAGCTGCAGGCGGCTGCTGGGGCTCAGAGCTCCCATCTGCGAAACGTTTCGCGAACCCGGAAACGAGCCGACATTCGACTGCAGATGAGATAAGATGTAACAAAATTAATAAAAAAAAAAAAAAGGAAATAAAAAGAAGAGACAAATTGGGAAAAGAAAGAAGAAAAGAAAACTTTTGTAGATATTCCTTTAGGGTTTCTAGTTGACCAAACGGAGATTACCAGGGCTGTGAAAGGAGCGGCCATAGATGAACGGAGAGGAGAAGAGAATTTGGCAAATAGGTGAGAGGCGATTACTGGAAAGTACACCACTAGTGCCTGTGGCTGTTGTAAAATATACAAAGGTTAATGTGTGTGTGTGTTTTGGTTTGGTTGGGGGTAATTTAGTCTTTTTATCTCTTTTACTTCGTGGGAAGCGATAAAATCAAAGAGACAAGTTCACGGAACAGCAGTTGAGGTTGAACTGCAAGGCCGAGGGGAAGTGATTCGAATATCTAGTTCGGTTTTTCTTAAATGACAATTTCACCCTCCTGTTTCCGGCTTAAAGATCCAGACCTGGCTATCATCCCCCCCGCGCCCCCCCCCCCCCCCCCTTTTTTTTTTTTTTTCTTTTTTGTCTATAAAAAATAATATTGTGCCCTACATATATATGTATAGGATATTAACATCCTCAAGGGCACGTTTGGTTGGGAGGAAAGGATTGGAATGGTTATGTTATTGGTAATGGTAATGGTAATGATAATGGAATAGAAGAGAAAAGAAGCTCTTTCATTTGTTTGGTAATTAGGAATTTTAAGAATACGAAGGAATCAAATTTGATTATTTCCTTACTCAAAAAAAAAAAAAAAAAATCTGATTATTTCTATGTTGACACAACCACCCCTCTTTTTCGGCCTTAGCCCAAAAAATAAAAAAAATAAAACCCTCTTTTTCAAACATGTACGACTTTTTTCTTAAAAAAAATTTCTCCAGGTTCATCGGCAGCCAAAATAATCCACCTGTTCTTGGCATTTTGTGTTGTCTTTTTTGTGGTCAAAAAGTTATAATTTTTCTCACTATATCAGCAACCTCAGCCTTTGACGCAGAACGACCGGGTGCTAAGTGATCTGGTGGGGGCGGAGTGTCAAGCGTCGCCGACGGGACTTCGCAAATTTGGGACGGCGTCAGGCGAAGAGTTGGCAAATCTGGCCGGCGCTGGTCTCTTTGTACCGACGATGCTCGTCGCGATGTCAGGCAAATAGTTGTAGATCTGGCCATTAGAGGAGAGGACGGTGGAAGATTTAGGCCGGACGAAATGTTAAATTCCGACGACAGGCTTGGCGGATCCAGACTTTGGTAGAGATCGTATTCGTGAAAGTAGCTCAGCGCCTAGGTGGTGGTGGAGAACTCGTCAGGAGGTGAGGATGGTGGCGGTTTGACGAAAACTTGTGAGGGTGGCCGGAGGAGCTGCGGTGGGGGCTGAGATCGGAGGAGCAGAGTCCGTAATTGGGGTACTGCTCAGGGAAGGTGGTAAAGAGACTTAAAAATATATATTATAATAATAAATAGTGAAGGGTAATTATGGAAAAAAATAAGGAAATGCACAATGGAATTGCCATTCCACTCATCTCATTAAGGAATGACAATTCCTTTGGAATGACTATTCTTGATTCTAAAACAAACCAAACAAAGGACTTGCATTCCTTTCCATTCTATTCCATTCCTTCCACCCCCCCCCCCCCCCCCCCCCAACAAACGTGCCCTAAGTTTTGGTGATGTGTACCGTAAGAATGGATGGAATTGCCTTCTATATCTCATTCCAAGCTATTACGAGAGATAATATGGTAACTTTATCAATTCGTATTGTCTACATCATCTAAATTACGTCTTATATTTTGGTTTTGGCAAAAGATTACATCTTTTAAAGTATATTATACCTTTTAAATCTAATTACTTCTCAGTTTATTCATATGTTTTTAGAAACTATTAAGATCTTCTTTATATTTAAAAAAACTTATTTCAATATCATCCCTCACGTATTTTATGATTAAAAAAAAAAAAAGGATAAAACACAAAGATACCCTTAAAAGAAGAACAAATCAAGAAGAAATTTTCACATTCACCTATCAAAAAATTCAACAAACAGAATATGCAGGTGTAGTACCTGCTTCTACTAATTAGTTAATAGTATTAAGATTTGATACTCTGAAGGTGTACTTATTTTTTCACCTTGAAATAAAATCCTCTATCATCGTGTAAAATACAAAATGAAAATGTCTTTAGCATGTGTTGGTTGCAAATAAAGGCAAGGATACTTGTGCATGTTTGGTAGGTGACTCACCTAATTACTTGACAATTAGGGTTAACTTTATTTAGCCCCAGTTTAGCTGGAAAAAAAAAATAAAATAAAAATAAAAAGAAGAAGAAGAAAACTGGCCCATTATATGGCGGGGGGTAACTTTGTTGAGACACTTTTTCTTTTACATAGTAACTTTATATATATATATATATATTGACTGAGATAGTAATTCAAGTTGTTTCAGTACTCAAAATAATAATAGATAAATACAACAATGCGCAATTGTGAAAGACAAATATTCCAGTTACATACTGCCCACCAATTTGCAGCAACAATGGCTAATTCTTCCACTTCCAGCACTGAAGCTAAAAGAACCATTGATTCCCATCTTCACATTTGGGCCTCTCCACAAGAAGTACTACTCTACCTATCTAACCAAAATCTTTCTTTTTTATTTTTTATTTTTATTATTATTATTTTATTTGTTTACTTTTTTTCTCCTTTTTTACTTTTTTTTTTCTTTGTTTTGTGGTTTTGGGGGGGGGGGGGGGGGGGTTGTGTGGGGTTTGTGGTGTGTGGTTGTGAAGGCTGCAGGCAAGTACCCTTATTTTTCAGGTAAAGAACCAACATTACATGGGGATATCAATTTATTGCTCAAGGTATGACTTTTCCTCATAATAATAATTAATTTTTTTTAGGGATTCATAATTATATTCTTGGTATACCTTATTCACAAATTGGCATATCAATTTCTATCAATTGACAGAGATTCAAACACAAAACACTGGGTTTTTAACTTGAACATCGTTAATTCTCTCTCTTACATTCTTATATTATATTTTATATATTATTTATATATACCATATTGTTTTCTTAGAGCATGGAAGAAGCAGATGTTGATGGTGCATTTGTTTGACCATTCTCTAGTTGCAAGGTCAGACAATGGAGTAAATTATTTGGAATATATCATCAATATATATTGGAGTAATTTAATTAGTTGATGTTTCATCTTAACCATATAAAGTAATTAAATATATATATTTTTAATATTTGGGAAAATCTTTTGAATATCACGTGCAGTGTGCTAAAAAGTTACCCGTCCAAATTTGTGGGATGCTGTCTTGCTAAACCAGATGAAGATGGAAGTGGGGTTAAGCATCTTGAAGATCTTGTTTCAAAGGTCTCTCCTATTAATTAATTTGGGAAATCTTAAATCATCTTGATAACTATGTCTCCTTAAAATTTTAGCTAATAATTAACATAAATTTTACCATTTGATAGGATGGTTATAAAGCCGTTCGCTTTAATCCAGAGTTATGGCCATCTGGTCAAAAGGTATTTGATTTCTTTCTTTGTATATATTATGATAAAGAACAATACAAGAGACTCCTTACAGATGCCATAATATATATATATATATATATATATTATATCAGATTCAAGTATGAGCTTTTTGTCTTGGATCAATCTGTACCTAGTTTGTCATCTTATTTTGGAGTTTTAAGTTTACAAGAAAATGACCTTTCTTTTAAGTTATTTTTGCATTAATGTCTCGAGCTTTTTTAATTTGAGAAATAAACTATTTATAATTTAAATGGTCCATCATCAATAGATTAATTGGTCAGTTAGTAATTGATCAATAAGAGCAATAATATATCGGTCTATTAGTGATATACTATTGATTTATTGGTGATGGACGATCTTTCAGCGATAGACTATTGTATAACACTGATGGACCATTGTAATAAAAATTAAAAATGGCCACTTGCTTTGAAAAATTTTTTTTTTAAAACTCCGGCTACATATTTAAAGGAGTTGTAAAAAAACAATCACCTTCCTAATTTTTCCCTTTATTTTTTAGGATACATTATTGTTTATTTATTTATTTAACTTGCGTTTGATATACGGGTTTGGAATGAAATTTTTAAATTGAAATTGGTTGACTTTTCAAAAACTAATTATAATTTTTGTTGATTTTTCAGAAAAAAAGACAAAAACTGATATGAAAATTTTAAGTTTGAACTTTGGAATCAAACACACCCTTGAAGTAGTAGTAATCATGCTTGAGGATTTATATATGCAGATGACAAATGAAGTTGGGAAGGCATTGTTCTCCAGGGCTGGAGAACTTGGAGTACCAGTGGGTTTCTTATGTATGAAGGTAATTATATATAGTGCCTTGTGATCATTACATACAAAACTATACATACATACATACATATTGTTACCATCTTAGTATAACCAACACGATCTTCTAGAAATGTGTATTCGTCTAATTATGAAATATGAAATTAATGTTGTACACTTAATTTTCAGGGTCTTAGTCTATGAATTTCAGAAATAGAGGAACTGTGCACAGAGTCCCCATCAACAATTATACTTATTGATCACTTGGGTTTCTGTAAACCACCAACGTCAGCTTTCTTTCCCATCCCTTTTTGTCTTTCTAAAAACAATTCTTAGATTTTTAGGATCACCAGCTTCTTAGATGTTATATATAAGTGTGTGTATATGTATATATTATCTTGCAGAAATGATGAAGAGAGCAAAGCTTTCTCTCAACTTCTAAACCTATCAAGATTCCCACACGTATCATAGTGACACTTGGATCAATGTTATTAAGTAGCACCAAATTTTGTTGGCTTTTCCTGTTTATATTAGACGTCTCAAATCCTTTATTATCGAAAGCAATAAAACCGAAAAAAAAAAAAAAAAGCAAGTATACACTAAAATTTATAATAGTTCATTGAGAATAAAGAGTTTCAATCACTTTAAAACTGCATTGTATGATGTAGAAAATTACATGAGAATCACACACACTTCACACCTCTCACACTCATTGTGTTTATTTCTGTCTTCTAATCCTAAAAAATGGGCCCCACAAAATTTTATCTGTGTGCTGATTTTACGTCAAAAAAGTAATTAGACTCCACACGTTTAACATTTTCAGAAAATATTGTAACAAGAAGTGGCTGTATCTGGATTATTATAATAATACTATGGCATTTCAATTTAAGTACCTTATTTATTAATAGCTAATTGGTTTTCTACGGCATGAATTGAGGATTACCTAGTGTGTTACCAAATCATGGTAAAAATGGATAAGTATCATCAGTCACAACTTTCATCAGAATTATATATAAGTAGCTTCTTTTAGGGTAATGCAATTGTTTGTAGTGGAACCTTCATTATTAATATTGAATTGCAATTTGCATTTGTAGGTATATATAAAATTCAGTGCCCATTTCAGGGTGTCGAGAAAGCCATTTCCATACAAGGATTTAGCTGAACCTCTCTCCCAACTTGTCTCTGCTTATGGTGCTAGCCGTCTCATGTGGGGCACGTACGTATCGTGTTTTTTGTATTACTTTAATCTTGATTAAGCCAAACAGTGTTTAAGCATTCAATAACGATTAAGATAAAAAAAAACTGTCACATGATAAAACGTAAAATAACCGGATCCCACTATGTTACATGGTAATTTTAATGTATTGCTACATATTGTCGTTTGCTCTACTGTTATTGTTTTATTTATCGTATATTGTTGTATCCCTTCTCTTGTAGTTTTGTATGTTTCTTGTGAAACACATTGGTCATTTCTTTTTTAAATAAGGTTATTGGAGACAAAATAGTAGATGTACCGAGACGTCCTAACTAGGTTGGTACCTTTGTAGCACCCTCATCATTTATATATCTCCAACATTTTATTAAAAATAAAACAAAAAACAATAATAGCTCCATTCCGACATGGTACAAACTATCCACAAAAAGGAAAAACAACTAAAATATAAATGCATATGAGAAACAAAGCAAAGCAGATTCTGACGTCAGAAGATATAGTCGAAACTGCACATTTGAAAATCAGAATTTAAAATATACCTCATTAAAAACCTTACTAATAAAACCAAATGAGAAAAACCTAAAAAGGAGGAAAAAAAAAAAATTGTTTATGCTTACTATATAACAACCCCATAGGAAAGAGAAAAAAACATCAAGAGAACCTAAACACTATCAAAAGAGAACATAAAAAAAACACATTGGTCATTTCTTATTTACAATGTCATTTTATATTTTTTCTCCTGTTCTCATATGCTATCGCTTCTCTCTTTGCCACTGGTTTTCGTTTCCCTTTTCTCGTCGTTTCTATACATCTGTCGTTTATTTGTTTCTTTGTTATTTCCACTTAATAGTTTTTTGTTTTTTTTTCATCTAATGTTGTTTCCTTCAGTCTACGTTTTCTTTTTTTTTTTTTTTCCCGTCACTATCTCCTTCCTTTCTTACTAATGTCGATTTTCAAGTTTCTCTCGTATCTTTTTTACTGCCAATTTATGTTTAAAATTGCAGTGTAGTTCCTATTTATCGCACTTTTCCGAATACCTGATGTTTCTTCAGTTTGCTCCATTGTCGTAATTTTTTCAATATCGTTCGGCCTTTTTTTTATTTTTAATTGTCGTTTCCTTTTTAACCTTCTTTTGGTGTCGTTTCCGAATTTTGATGTGGTTTGGAATTTGTTGTCGTAATTGTCGTCGTTGTCGGGGTGGTTGTGTTATTTTTCCTTTTTCCAAACCCCCACCACACCCCACCCCCCCCACCCCCCCCCCCCTCTCTCTTTTTTTTTTTGGCAATAAAACGATCTTTTTGTTGTTACCTGTTAATTGTTATTTTCTCAATTAGTGTCGTTTCTGTTTTGCCTCTGTTCCTTAATTGACTTTTTCTACTCTATTGTTTTGGTTTGGTATTTTACTGTTGTTTTGTCGTTCGGTCATTCGGTTTCATCTATTTTTTTCGCTGTACCCTTTTAATCGTCATTTCTATTTTGTCCTCGTTTCTTCTTTAGTCCTTATTATCTTTTTCTAGTTGATTGTCTTATTGGCTGTCGTTTTTCTTTTTTGGTCGTTTTTGTTGAAATATCGTTTTTTTTTTCTAGGTGGATTATCCTTTAACTTCGTTGACTTATTTGCTGTCAGTGGAGTTATTGTCGGGTGGCACTTATGGTTGTTTTCTCACATGGTATCATCCTTTAACATATTATAAATGTCGATGCCGTTGGCCTTTGCTGTCATTTTCCGTATTGTCTGTCGTTTCACTCTATCTGTCCTTTTCTGAACTTTTATGTCGTTTTATTACTTGTTGTCGTTTCTATTTTGTCGTAGTTTCCTGTTAATTGTCGTTTTTACACATTACCTTGTTTATTGTCGTTTACTCCCCGTTATGGGCCCACGGTAAACATTAGTCAGTCGACCTTCTCTGCTACAGTCACACAGTCACAGTCCATGTTTTTATCCAAAACCGTAAAACGAAACAAATGGCAGAGAAGCTGAAGCTCTTGCTTTCAGTTCCACTCGGCCCTCGCCATTCTCATCATTCTCGGCCATTTGCGTCGCTTTTTACCAAAACCCATTTCAGGTCCTCTTCTTCTTCAACAACAATGGCTTCTTCTTCTTCGTCTATACCTGACGCCCTCACCACCAAAATCATCGATTCTCATTTGCATGTTTGGGCGTCTCCCCAACAAGTATAGTAAACCCACTTTTAATCCGCCTTCATTTTCATATTTCCCCCCTTCTATGGCTAAAACGATCTTCAACTTCTTTTTTTTTCTCTGTTTTTTTTTTGGGGTAACAGGCGGCGGATAAATACCCTTACTTTCCGGGAAATGAACCTACTTTACCTGGGGATGTCGATTTCTTGCTCAAGGTATCTCTTTCCATCTTCCCTTTGCTTGTTTTAAATTTTTTTTAAATTATTTTTGTGGTTTCCAAGATGAAATTTGGTCAGTGTAGATTTTCTTTTCTTTTCCAATTCTTGTGATTGTTTTCGTGTTTATGTATACATATTTATATATATATATATATATATATGTTTGTATATGATTGGCAGTGCATTGAAGAAGCGGGTGTTGATGGTGCACTTATAGTGCAGCCCATTAATCACAAGTTCGACCATTCTTTGGTTACAAGGTCAGATTATTGTCCCCTCGTTTATTTCATGTCTTGAATCTTGATGTTCTTTTCGAAATACTATTTTTGTCCCCTCGTTTTTTGAATGTAAACAAACTTTGGATTTTGAATAGCTGCAAAGGAACATAAAGTTGTTGTTGTTGTTGTTTTTTTTTTTTTTTTTTTCCCTCTAATTTATTTCTTTCAATAGTGTGTTGGAGAAGTACCCATCCAAATTTGTGGGATGTTGTCTTGTTGATCCAGCTGAAGATGGAAGTGGGATTAATCAGCTTGAGCACCTTGTTTCAAAGGTTTCCTAGAAATCCCAGATAATCAACTTACTAACCTAGTGTTATGTGTACCCCCCAACATATTAGCTTTGACAGAATACTCTTTGACGCTAGGAGGGTTATCAAGCGGTTCGCTTTAATCCGTATTTATGGCCATCTGGTCAAAAGGTATTAATCACCATTTTCTTCTGATGTGAGCTTGTAACATGTGTCTTGCCTGTTTGATAAGATGATTGTAGGAACTCTTTACATGCTTTTAAGTGCTAGACAACAAAGTTTTCTACTTACCTTCGTATTTAAAACTGATGAATGACGAGTCACTTTAAGAAATGTACTACTGTAAATTCATTATCCATGTTGACCCCGAAAATTTTCCTTCCCAAAATTTCATGAAAATCCTGTCATGCGTGTACTAGATGCGTGGTTAAAGAGAGAGAACCAATGCCTTTTAATGGGCGCTGTAAATGTTATATAGACAGCAACTCATATAAGATAACATTATCTTGGATATATCTTATTGGACCCCAAAAGTGTTCTTGCTCTAATTTCGATCCTTCTATATTAAACTAATTGCATTGCAAAGGAGGTTATCAAATGCTCCTCAGCGTCAGTTCTAACAATACAGTGTTTAAGGGTTATGATCTGTTTTTTCTTGAAATACTGGTGGATTTATACAGATGACAAACGAAGTTGGAAAGGCATTGTTCTCCAAGGCAGGAGAGCTTGGAATACCAGTGGGTTTCATGTGTATGAAGGTATTATTCTGCCTTGTTACTAGATGTGTCCATATATCTAACATAAAATTTTTAACTTTAAAGGGACATTTTCAGGGTCTCAGTCTTCATATTTCAGAAATAGAGGAATTATGCACCGAGTTTCCGTCCACTGTTGTATCGCTTGATCATTTGGCTTTCTGCAAACCACCAACGTGTGTTTTCCTTCTCTAAAATTCCCTCTGATCAACGTATCTCTACTATCGTCACTTCTTAGATCAGAAGATGTAATCTTGCAGGAATGATGAAGAGAGTAAAGCTTTCTCTGAGCTTTTAAACCTATCCAGATTCCCACAGGTATAAGTGACATGAATACATTTCAACCATTCTCTTTGGTGTTTATCCCCTTGACACACTCGTCACCCTTGTTGGAGAGCACTAAAACTTGATTGGGTTTATAGAAACTTATTGAATAAGTTGTTAAAAATCAGTGGATTCTAATGTCTTCTTTGGAACTCCAATTTTGTTTATTTGTTTATGTCTTTGAGCTTGGGGTTATCAGTCGCAACTTCTGTCTGAATATTGTAACTTTACGATGCGTTATGAATCGTTTTTTGAGTTGTAGCCTGACCAATATGTTTGTTGTTTGTGTTGGATTCTTGATGTGAATCCTAATCAATATTTGGCTGCACAGGTATACGTAAAATTCAGTGCCCTTTTCAGGGTATCAAGGAAGCCCTTCCCATACGAGGATTTATCCCACTCCTTGTCCCAAGTTGTTTCCGCATTTGGTGCTAACCGTGTCATGTGGGGGAGGTAAGCGTCTTTCTTGTTTTGTTTAACAACAAGACCAATAATTTTGAAGTATTTGAGGAGAAATGAGATAAAACTGACAACATTAAAAGGAATAAGTTTGGTGTTGTGAATGAATTTGGTGCAGTGACTTCCCATTTGTTGTTCCGGAATGTGGCTATAAAGGAGCAAAAGAAGCTGTTTCTCTCATTGCCAATCAAGTGCCTTTATCAGCTTCAGAGATCGAGTGGATCATGGGAAGGACAGTTATGGAAGTTTTCCCGGGTAAATGGCGTGGATGAGCAATGACGTTAATAAAAGATTAGCATGGCCCCTGCGCCAGGATGACAAGCCCAAATTGAGAAATGGTCAAATTTTTTCTGTTCTGCAAAGAAAAAAAAAAGCTATTATTTTAATGGATATTAGTAGTATTTTCTGTTGTTGTTGGCTGGATAATATGTAAAAATAGATAAATAAATAAATAAATAAAAGTAGTGGTGTAGTTATTACAATCATCTTTAAGGAAAATGCTGTGTTAAATATATCCAAGTCTATTGTCCGGGTTTTGTCAAGCTTTTTTTGCCCTTTTTTTTGTCCGTTTAATTTCATGAGGTAGCTGGTTGCTGTGCATGTTCTTCAATCAATAGCATGAGTCACCAAGAGCAAATGTGTGAGTGCATTAAACGACAAGCAACCACAACCAGCCGTCTTTGATTTGTAATCCGCGTGGTTCAATACAAAAACACTAGTCATACGCTTTACCATGAAGGGGGAAAAAGAAAAAAAAAAAAAAAAAAAAAATTTGTGAGAATAATCCTTTAGTATACATGTTTAGGATTTTTGCCTCACTTAACAACTCATATGTTGTTTAGTAAACCATTTTATCCTGTTTATTGTACATGATCCCAGCCTCATCTTCTGCCAAACTAGGAATGATCTGTGTGAGCTTCTATTCATCCATCCTTGCCTTTTATTTCTTATTGTTATTACAAATTTTTTTTTTTTTTTTTTTTTTGCCCTCAAGTTAGACAACTTCGTTCGTTATTAATGTCTTGTTATTTTAATACTGTCCTTTTCTAATCCTTAGCTAATTCCAATTAAAATGATTTCTAATTAATTATAATTGAAAGAGGAAGGTTGTTTTAAGAGAAAAAAGTCAAACCTTGTGATGACTTTTTAATATTTTATTATCTTTGCTGATAAGAATACAAAGTTGGTTGAAGACTTGAAGTTGTAATATTCTCAAAACTATATAACAAAAGACTTTACAAAGTCTTTGTTTTTGAAGTTTTAATATTTTCAAAACCATAATAACAAAACACTTTACAAAGTCTTTGTTAAATAGAAATAATTTCTTATTATTGATAAATAAAGACATGTCAAGTTGCCAAGAGTCGACAATTGAGAACAGAAATAATTTCTTATTATTGATAAATAAAGACGTCAAGTTGCCAAGAATCGACAATTCAGTTTGGTATGTAAGAAGAAAATCGAATACATTATTATTTAGGCTACATGATTATATTTCAACGGTGCTTGCTCTTATTTATTTATTTATTTATTTGGATTTTTCTACTTTTTTTTTCCTTAAATATAACATTTTCATTTTTTTTATTAAAACATTTTAACCTTTTTTTTTATTAATTTTTTTTATTTTTTAAATTTACCGTTTAAGTAACATTTTTCAAAGATATTTTCACTTAATTTTTTTTACAAGAGAAGAAAATTAGTGTACGGATTTTTTTTTATTTAAAAAAAATTGGATTTGGATTTGGACTTGAGTAACTTTTTTATTCATCAATCTATAATCCAATGGTTAATGTTTACACTTTTTCTATTTATTTTAATTAAATGGCATGCTTTAATTCACATAGCATATTCCTTTTTCTTTTTTTTTCCCCTTTATATCTTACACGTCAATATAGTAGCTTCATGAGAAATCAACAACAAACCATTTTTGCTTTTTACTAACCATAAAAGGACAAATTATTATTATTTTTATTATAAATACTCTCCACTTCTTTGCATTACGTTGCTTGTTCTATTTTTTCTTTCGTTTTTTTTTTCAACATTGAATTTTTTATTTTCTCATAACAATTATTCATATAGAAATTTAATAAAAAATTTTTGTATTTAACTGAAATTATAAATTAATATTAACCTAGAAAAAATAATTTTTTATAATGTAACATTAATTATCATATTCAATCTCAAGTATCATTTATATTTATTCAAAGAAAAATAATTAGAAAAAATTATTTTCTTATAGTAAAGAAGTATTATTCATACTCAATTTCATCTATCCTCTCTTTTTAAAAATGCAAAACCAAATTATTACAAATGGGAACATGGGAACCTCCCCTTATACTAGTATATAATAATTTGCGTTTTGGTGGTTGAAGGGCGTGAATATTACATGTTTTTAATATTTATATAAAATTAGATTCGTTTTGGATAGGGTTTTGACATTTATATATATATATATATAATTAGTATATGCGTAATTTGGTGGCTGAAGGACGTGAATGGCATAGGTTTTTGACACTTATATATAGCTATCGATTGTAATAGATTGTAGATCATAGATTATAAGATAGATTTATAGACAAACAGGTCTTCTTCACCAACAATGGCTTCTTCTCATTCTCTACGTGAAACCCACGTCACCAAAGTCATCGATTCCCATTTGCATGTTTGGGCGTCTCCTCGACAAGTATAGTTATCCAAACCCACCATTTATTCACCATCATTTTTATTCCTTTTTTTTTTTTTTTTTCTTGTATGGCTGAAACGTTCTTGATCAACTTTTTTTCTTTTTTCTTTTTTGTCCCTTCTTTTTGGCCAATAGGCGGCGGATAAATACCCTTACTTCCCGGGAAATGAACCCACTTTACCTGGCGATGTCGATTTCTTGCTCAAGGTATCTCTTTCCATCTTTCCTTTGCTTGTTCGCAATTTTTTTTTATAAAACTTTTTGTCATTTCCAATATGAAATTTGATCATTGTAATTTTTCTTTTATTTTCCAATTCTTGCGATTGTTTCGTGTGTATGTGTGTGTGTGTGTATGATTGGCAGCGCATGGAAGAAGCGGGTGTTGATGGTGCACTTATAGTGCAGCCCATTAATCACAAGTTCGACCATTCTCTAGTGACAAGGTCAGATTATAAAAGTAAATCATGTCTTAACTCTTAACGTTCATTTCGAAATACTTTTTCTTTCCCCCTCGTTTTTTGAATGTAAACAAATTTTGAACATTGAAAAGCTGCAAAGGAACGTAAAGTTGATATTTATTTATTTATTTATTTGAACAGTGTGTTGGAGAAATACCCGTCCAAATTTGTGGGATGTTGTCTTGCTGATCCAGCTGAAGATGGAAATGGGGTTCAGCAGCTTGAGCACCTTGTTTCCAAGGTATTTTTTTTTTAATATAAAACTCAGATAATCTACTAACCAACCCAGTGATTATGTCCCCCCCACAACATACTAGCTTGACAGATTACTCTTTGACACTAGGAGGGTTATCGAGCGGTTCGCTTTAATCCGTATCTATGGCCGTCTGGTCAAAAGGTATTTATCCTCATTTTCATCTGTTGTGAGCTTGTCGTGTATTGTATGATAAGATGATTGTAGGAACTCTTTACATGCTTTTAACTGCTACCAAAAAATAATAAATAATAAATAATAATAATAAATACGATTAAACTGATAATTAAATGGTGAATCACTTGAAAGAATTCACAAAACTTTATGAAAAACCTGTCATGTTAATGACAGATTATATAGACAGCAACTCATATTAGAAGACATGATTTTTGATATATCTCATCAGAAGTGTTCTTGATCCAATTTCGTTCCTTCTATATTAAATTAATTGCATTGTGAAGGAGCCTATAAAATTCTCATCAGCGTCAGCTTTAACGTTATTGTGTTTAAGGGTTATGATCTGTTTTTTCTTGAAAAATCGGTGGCGGATTTATGCAGATGACAAATGAAGTAGGAAAGGCATTGTTCTCGAAGGCAGGAGAGCTTGGAATACCAGTGGGTTTCATGTGTATGAAGGTATTATTCTGCCTTGTTACTAGATGTGTATATAGATATTTAAAATGAAACTATAACTTTAACGGGACATTTTGTCAGGGTTTGAGTCTTCATATTTCAGAAATAGAGGAATTGTGCACCGAGTTTCCGTCCACTGTTGTGTTGCTTGATCATTTGGCTTTCTGCAAATCACCGGCGTGAGTTTTCCTTCTCTAATGTTCTCTCCAACCAGCATATCTCTATTGTTGTCACTTCTTAGATCAGAAGATGTAATCTTGCAGGAATGATGAAGAGAGTAAAGCTTTCTCCGAGCTTTTAAACCTATCCAGATTCCCACAGGTATAAGTGACATGAATACATTTCAACCATATATTCATTTTTGTACGCTAGCGCTATTTGTTGCTCTAACTGTTACCACCATCTTGAGAAGCCCTTTCGTGTTTATACCCTTGACACATTTGTAACCCTTGTTGGACAGCTCTAAAACTTCATTGGGTTTTTAGAAACTTTTGACATAACATGTTAAACCTGTAGATTCTAATATTTTCTTTCGAACTCCATTTTTATTAATTTATTGGTTTCTGTGAGCTTGGGGATAGTGGGATTCAATCTCCAGACCTCGTCATTGGAGGCAGGAATGGAATTATTATAGTTAGGCCATGCTTGGAACCATTAGAACATCTATTTGAAGTGCCTTAAATTCTTCAGTTCATATTTTGTTTGGCAAGGCATGGAGTGTAATGATAGCAATCGGAGGATTTAAAGGCTTTTGTCTGAATATTGTAACTTTACATTGCGTTATGAATCGTTTTTTTTTTTTTTTTTCAGTTGTAGCCTGACCAATATGTTTGTTGTTTGTGTTGGATTCTTGATGTGAAATCAAAATCAATATTTGAATGCACAGGTATATGTAAAATTCAGTGCCCTTTTCAGGGTATCAAGGAAGCCATTCCCATTCGAGGATTTATCCAACTCTTTGTCCCAAGTTGTTTCGGCATTTGGTGCTAACCGTGTCATGTGGGGCAGGTAAGCGTCTTTCTTGTGTTTTGTTTAGCTAACAACAAGACCAACAATTTTGAAGGTACTTGAGGAGAAACAAGATAAAACAGAGAACATTAAAAGGAATGAGTTTGGTGTTGTGAATGAATTTGGTGCAGTGACTTCCCGTTTGTTGTTCCTGAATGTGGATATAAAGGAGCGAAAGAAGCTGTTTCTCTTATTGCAAATCAAGTGCCTTTATCTGCTTCAGATATCGAGTGGATCATGGGAAGAACAGTTACGGAAGTTTTCCCTGGTAAATGGCGTGGATGAGCAATGTTGTTATTAAGCGAAGTGCAAAGAACCTGAATGACGCAAACTTAAAAGATTAGCATTGCATGACAAGCCCAAATGGAGAAATGGTCGAAATTTTTCTGTTCTGCAATTTTATTATTATTATTATTATTTTCTTGATGTGGTGGGATTGTGTGTGTTGCTTGCTTGTATGTTACCAAAATAAATAAATAAATAAAACTTTATGTTGTTGTTGTTGTTGTTGTAATTAAAGAAAATGTTGTTTTTCTCTCATAATTTGTCCTTTTTTGATTATTTTACAATGTACCCTTTAACTACCTTATTAAAATAAAGTAAAATAAATGTTCGTTACAAGATTTGTAAGTGGCAAGACATTGGTAACTCCATATTACTATATTAGCAGTGATTGGGGAATACCATTTATTTGCCGACTTATGGGAAAAATATGAAAGTTACTGGAACATAAAATCAGCAAGTTAATTTTAATACATTTAAACATCTTTCTAAGGTGTTCTTTTTTTTTTCTTTTTTTTTTTTAACATCTTTCTAAGTTGTTTTATATTATACACACATACACACATACATATATATATATTTATATATGAAGAAAGGGATCTAGATCAACACCCTAATTTTCCCATGATTTTATAAAGGGCTCGAACTGCACATCGCTTTATGTGAAAGTTAAAAAAAAAAAAAATTCATCTATGAATAAAGCAGACATTAATTGGTTGCATTCGTTTTTGCAGTTTTTACTTTCTAACTATTTTTTTTTTTTGGCTGATTTTTTATTTTATAACTTGCCGAAGACCCAAATTGCAGTATGACGAAAAAAGAAAGAAAGAAATAAATAAAAGCCCTTTTGACAAATTTTTACTTTCTAAAACTTTTTTTTTATATAATTTAATATATATGATAATAAGATTAAATGTGAAATTACTGTTACTTTCAATTAAGCTTTAATATACAACAACGTTTTAAAAAGTAAAATAGTAGTTAACAGTTTGTCCTTTTATATCAACATTTTCAAAAATTCAGAATCATTTCAAATATATATATATATATATATATAATCCGAGGATTAAAACGGCACAACTGCAACAGTTTAGGTATTAACCAAGCAATTTACTTTAAAACTAAATATGTCTAAAAGAAAGGGAAGAAAAGGGAGGCACGTATCAGCAACAATTAAAAGCTGCAGCTTTATTTTACCTATGTACATGACTATCTAGTATATACTATCTACCAAATATTTTCATTATAAACCTTGCAAGTCTATACAAAAACTATATCACGTTACTGCACACTGATATGGAAACTAGGCAATTCTGCCACAACCCCCTTTTTTTTACCATTTTACCCCTAAGATGTACAAAGGGAGACAAAAAATCAAAGAATTTTCACAAGGAATAATTTACCCTCAACCTCTAAAGACCTATATCAAGATGATTATACAACAGAGAAAAAAGGTTTAAACTAATCAGGCGCTAATCCTCCATGCGTTGTATTTCACCCATCATAATGCGAGTGGAGTTGGAAACTTTGAAACCGAGAAGAGCGGGATTGATTTTTTGCGTCCCTTTCTTTCCCTTCTTTTTGCCACTTCGGCCTTGCACTGCTCCATCTGCCGATTGTGGAACACTGGCAGTCGAATGGGAATCCATTGGAGCAGTCTTCTTGGCATTACTCTTCAGCATGTCGATGAAGGATGCCTCTGAGATATCAGCCTCGCTGCCGACAGACAAAGTACGAGGGGTGTGCATATCCCTCTTGGATATGATGTCCGAACCTTGGTTTATTGGATTACCCCCCACTGTATCTTGACGAACCCCTGAAAATGAAAATTATGGATTTTGCTTTGATCAGTTCAATTAACTGAGTTTATCTTAGTCCCTCATTCACAACCTATCCCCTTCATCCCAGCGAGATACAGAAACCTGAAAGAGTCTATTAACACAGCAACATACCATCAGGCACACCACTCGAAGAATTTTTTCCACCCGATGCTGGATCAGATACTTGTTCAGACAATGCATCCTGGGATGACTGTGATCGTGGCATGGACGGGCGTCTAAGCAGAACATTTTCTTGCCCTTTGAATGAGACTGACATCCTATAAATAAAACTGATCTCAGTACCAGTAGGTATAAACAAACCTATATGGCTGGCATTGTCACATTCAAATAAAGTAGACTAATGTACAAGTACTAGAGATGCCAGTTAATACCAAGCCGTCCCCTTTGCAAAGTACCTCTACACACAATAAAGACGCAGAATGCAACGACAAATTTGAAATATTCGTGGTTCTGTAAAATGTACGGAAATAGACTCACCTATCCTTTGCAACATCTTCCAAAAACGAATTAGATGGTCCAAACTTGTTATCGTTCATGGCTGAACTCCCACCTGAAAAAAAATAAATAAATAAATAAAAAAAGCACCACCAAGTTTCTTAGAAATTTGCAAGGGATTCCAAAGCGGCAAGAGAAGGGGGAAGAAAAAAAACAAAAACAAAAACAAAAGAATGAAAAATATGTTCCTGTTACAGTGACTAAAGAACAAAGAAAACGAAAAAAGAGAACAAGTTACCTGTGATTCCAAGGGAGGAATGCCTGCTTAGATTATTCACTGATCTCTCACTGTGATCTAGAGCTGCGAATCCATCCTGCTTAACCATGCTTTCCTCAATCTCAAAATCCCGACCTTTTGCCATACCCTCACTTTTCAACCCATGCACTTCCACAAGCTCTTCACTCACTGAGGATGCTCTAGAATCAGATAAAATGAGTGGTTTTTCATTGCTGGCCAGCTCTTTCAGTGGTTCGTATGGATTAGAACCATAGGCTCTCACCCCACCAAATAAATTATTTAAATTAGCTTCTTGGTCTGGATGAAGACTCGAAGGGATATCCGGTGAGCTTGATCCAAGGAATTGGCCATGTAACACCCTTCTTTCAGTGGATGCAGCATTGTTCACATCTAATGTATTAGTAAGTTGATTGCCTGACCTGCAATTGAGCAAATCCATCAATAACTGCTTTGATTGCTCGTCATTATGTCGATCCTGCATCCATAAAGATGAACCCTCAGATGTCGCTTTTAGTTCAGAATTCCTTTCCTGCCAATGAGAAGTGAGGTGCGACTGTTGAAACCGGGAATTAACCAAGTTATCATCTAACTGCCCATTCTTCTCAGACCAATGGCCTTCACATGTATCCATATGTGAACCTTGAAATTGGTTAGGAGTTAAAGGGTAACGAGGACCATGAGGCTGGATGCTAGAACGAAATTGTCCCACTTGACCAGTGGACTTCATATGTGCACTCGACTCCTGGGCACGAGCCATAGCATTCACAACATCCAGGTTCATCCCTGAAGCACCAGGAGGCAAAGCCATTGATCGCTCAAATGCCATTGACCCAGATTCATAAAGCCCTTGTTGAAATCGCTCTTGTAGTGTAGAGTTCCGCTCAAGGTGACTCAACTGTTCTACATGAGATGGCCTCTGTTGCCGCTGATAAACATCTAATGGATTAAACCCAAAAAGCTGAGCTCGGTCTCGGTGACTGTCATGCCTGAAGAACTGATCGGATTCATCGATTGGCCAGACAGAATTGACATGCCTCTCTTCTTCCATACCGGTCCGCTGCCTCAGTGCCATTGACAACTGCCTCGCTTGCAGCAGCTCTTGCTGACGTATCTGATCTTCAATAGATTGTAGTTGTCCATGCTGTGAACGAGACAATACCTCCAATAAATCTCTTGGATGTTCCTGTTGCAGAGAGTGACCATATCTTGCTTGCATGAGCTGCTCCAGAGATGGATCCACGTGCTTAAGAGGGTGGTGAGGTGGTTGTTGCAGTTGATGCAAAAGTTGCTGCTCTACGAAACCCTGATCTCGAACATTATTAGCTCTTATGAGGTCAACAGGTGGCTGTCCAAGACTAGGATCCTGCATTTGAGCACGCAACAATTGTTCAAACAGCACCTCCCGTGCATGAGATTGCTGTTGTTCCTGCAAAAGCTTTTGCTTTTGATGGAATTGTTGTTGTTGCAATTGATGATGTTCCTGGACCTGAAGCTGTCGATGCTGCAATTGAAGCATCATAACATGATCTAATTCTGGTGCTGAAAGGTTCGCCAACTGCTGCTGGTGGTGAATAAGATTTTGACTTGGCAATTGCTCTAAAACTGATTCATTGAATTGTCCAAAAGTAGACATATTCCTTTGTTGGAGCTTCTGCTGCTGCAATTGCTGTGACATAAGCTGATCTGCTAAATCAAGATGGCTGGGTACGCGTTCCATGTGTGAGAAATTGCGAGCAGTCATCACATCTTGATACAGATTTGAACCCGAATGCATATTTTTCACATAAACATCAGACCATGCTTCGGCAGCAACAGCTGGATCAGCAATGCGACCAGAAGAAGTCCTGCCCAAGCTAGAAGGTGTACTATTATGTCTCGTTTGAGCACCTTCTAGTTCAGACCACAAAAAGCCAAAGGGATGCAACTCAGTTTCAGTCTGATTTCGCAAACCAGGTTCAGTAAATTCAGGCTGTGGAGGAAGGTGGCTGCTATAACTTGCTACAGAAACATGGATGTACCCTGTGGATGTTGCGGTAGGATAGCCAGTATTCAAAGGTCTTCCTGGCACTGAGAGACAGAACTATTAGTGTGGAATTACCAGAAATCCCGTAAGTAATTATTGATACAGGTTAAAACCATCATCATGTACAACAAAATCCTTGAAACGTTGAGATATTAAAATAAATTCAAAATGCACTATGGACTTCAAGTCAATACCTTCGTCTTGTGTGATACGATCATAAAAGCTATGACCCTTCAAAAGTGGCAGTTGCTGTGGATCTTCAGGTTTGGATAACTGAACAAGCTCAGCTGGGAGGTCATTGAACTTGGACAATGATAGGCTTGCCTCATTTCCAACAGATGAATCAGCAATCCTGGAAACAGGAGCAGATGATGGTAAAGTAGACCCCAAATTCACTCCGACAGCTCCAAATTCTTCTAGCTCTGGGTTTTGATTAATGTTATCAACTTGCCCAGCTGAATCTTTCAGATGTGGCATCATCTCACCCAAATCTTGGAAAGGTGTTCCTTCGGGAGCATCTGCTAGACGGACAGGCAAGTCTGTCCCGAAAAAACCTTGCTCGAACCATGAGATAATATCAACCCCTAGAAATGGTCCCTGGATCGCCCCTTGAGGATCAAGGTAGCACAAACATAAATCCTCAGGTGGGACATCCTTTTCCAACTCTCTTGCCTCCCTGGTGGTGTTGCCATTCTGATAGTGCTGCATGGAAAAAACATATGTAGTGAGAACTTGAAGTATCAGGTATCTTCATGTCAAAAAAATAAGGAAACAAAAGTGGAAGAATCAATATCATCAGAACATCGATGATTGGGTAAAGAAGATTCTACCTTTTGCCTACTTATGTCAATATTAGGCTGAACGACGCTATGATATGCAGCATCAGTATCTATGTCACCACGTGTACCATTAATAACTGCTGAGATTGTACCATTAATAGCTGCTGAGATTGAGCCAACGGGAGCATTGTCTGATGTGAATTCATCTTTGTTTTCTTTATGATTCACATCTTTTCCTGAAATAAAATATAATGCAAACATTTATATGCCATCCTAATAGATTAAATAAAAAGCTTGTAATAAGGAAATATTTAAAAATAACTTCAACCGCAACCCACCATCTACCATATTTCTTTGTGTATCATAATTCCAATGAGTACCATCCGGCATGGTGTCATAAGTCTCCTTCATGAGGTTTGAAGAAAAAATTTCCAAAACTTCGTCTACTGATTCAAGTTCTCCAACACCTAGAAAGCCGACAACTTTAAGACTGAGATTGACACTTAATCTGGACAGAGATCAAAGGCCACACAGCTGGAACATACCTGCTAAATTTTCAGTTGATCTCCCCTTTTGATATAAATTATAAATGACACCGCTACTTGTAACCTTGCCCTTCCATATATTGCTAAGAATATCCTATTATTATTTAAATGCAAGACAGAAAACAATTTTCAAGTTAAATAACAACTACACGGTAAAGGTTATGCAGAAAAATAAAGCTCATTGACAGATCGTATTTGTTACCTCCTCCGCAGCATCAGGGGAAACAAAAGCCAATGGTTCGGTTAAGTCTACTTGAGTTATAGGTGGTACTTTTTCCATCTCATTTGGCATTGTAGCAAAAGATGGATCAAGCTTCTTCAGACGATAAAGGTCAAGAAGCTTCCCCCTTGGATAGCAAAAATTATCAGATGAGTCTCTTGGCTTTCCAGGAGCACTCAGAGTTTTGTCTGGATAAATAGAATTAGTTGGGCCCAAAGAAGATGATCTCCCAATCACATTTCCCCTTCCCCGACCAAGGGTAAATCCTGCATAGGAACCCTCTGTCCTTCCTCTTTCAAGTCCAAATCCAGGGGCAGCACGATATGTGGCTGACCCACTAGGGTGAACCTCCATTCTATGACGTGGTCTCCACTTATCTCTTGAGTCAGAGTCACGTTCAGAAGCAGACCGATTGCTACCTGCAAAAGACTGGTTTTCACTGTGGATCTCTTCCTTCTCCACATCTGTTCTCTTCTCAGTTCGTGACTCCTTATCTTTGTCTTCAGGACCCCACCTCGATGACCATTTGCTATCCCGTCTTGCTTCATGAACAGAGTTACGGCCATCATGCCATCGGTCAGAAGCAGGTGCTGCTCGATTCTCAGTTGTTTCCCTCATTGAAACATTTTCTCGCCGCTCTGCTTTCCTGCGGTCCCTTCTACCACCAAGTAAGCTAGTTTCTCTTTCCTCTTCACGCCAGCGGCGGCTACTTTCACCATCAACGTTGAGTCGCCTCCAATCCTTTTTGTCCTCAGACCCTTCCAAACGCCAACCATCCTTTTGGCTGTTTTCTGTGGGCTGTCCAAGCGAACTCGAAGGACGCATTTCCTTCCATTTAAAAGAACATGAGAAACATAAATATAGTCGTGAAATGCCCACGACAGTAGCTTACATGGAATAAACGAGTATCAAACAAATGTTCACATACTTTTTCAATTTAATTAATCCATGAGAGAATTAGAATTCTACTTAAAATTGCATGTGCTTGTAAAGGATTTTAGCACAGGATAAATGACCTTTGGCTTAGTACCATCAAGTGGCCTAAGTGTTCAAAGATTTTGAATCATCCGGTACTGTCAAAAACTGTCGTTTAAAAGAGAGGAGAGGGGGGGGGGGGGGGGGGGGGGGGTGTGTTGTGGGAAAGCAAAGAGCAAGTTGTTTCTTTCAATTTTCTACTTCCAAGATAAAACAAAACTATACTAAAGTACATCTCCAGATTTTTATTCCACATAAAAGTGAATGTAAGCAAGACCCAAGATGGCTCAAAAAGCACCTACCATCTTAGACTCAGCTGGTTTGGCGTAAAGCCACTGGGGGGACAAAGGCATGCTGCTTTCGGAGGCCAGTAAATCTGCAGTAATTGGAAAAATCACCAATAAAAATCACGTAAGAAGGAATAGCCAACAAAATTCACCCTCAAGACGCTCCATCCTAAAAATAAGGAGAAAGAAAAAAAAATCCAAGGAAAAATATAAATACCTTTAGACTCATCAAGACTCGCAGAAAGCATCTTTTCTCCACCATTTCCTCCAGAGCTTTCAACTAACACACGATAAAACACACAATAACAACTAAATAAAAAATGAGCGCTCAGAGAATCTCAAAATGACGTGATCACTACTTTTTCTAAACAATTGCCGTGTTATAATTAAATCAAATTATCAAGAATGAAGTTGGACTCTTGGCAAGAATGAAACAAAAAATTGTGATCTTTAGCTACTTCAGAAACTGTGAATTCGATAATTGATACCATTTCACGAACAAACGATCATAATTATGCAGTAGTAGTTTTGAGATTTTATAACATTTGATATGCAACGATACATTAGTTTCAAAATAAAACTATAGGCCAAAACCTACCATAACCAGAGATGTCAAATTTAACAACTACGCCGATAATTTTTTTTTTAATATATATATATTTAAAAAAAAGCCGATAAAAGAAATCTCTAACCAATCAGTAGATAGTTTAAACTTGAGATATTTTCCAAAGATATTAAATAACAAAACCAATAGACGGAAAAAAAAAAAATGAGAATGCGATCTGAAGCGTACTGATTAACGAATTTGAATTTTTTCAAGTCCATATCAATAAAAACCAATCTTTCATTATTACCAAATCCATCTAATTCACAGAATACGCATTGAAAAGCACAAATTCACCAAGAGAGAGAAAGAGAGAGAGAGAGAGAGAGAAATCAAAATCAAAATTGGAAAGAAATTAGGGCAAGAAATACCTTTGAAGGTCCAAGAACGATCGGAGTGTTTGGAGGAGAGGATATCGTCAGGTAGATCGAACTTGCCATCAGCCATGGGAAGGTCGATAATCGAACAAGTTGAGAGAGTAACGAGATCAACAAAAACGAAGAAGAAGAAGAAGACACTGGATTTTTGTAGCTCCAACGGAAGACGTAGAGAGGACCAAGAACAGAGCTGGAGGTTCAACGAATCTTTAGGGTTTTCTAACAGCAATTAGCGAGCAACAACACTTGCAGAGTTGCAGAGAGAGAGAGAGAGAGAGATGGAAAGAGAGAAAGGAGAAAGGGTGCGGAAGGGTTTGGGACTTTTGGGTACGGCCAAATCAAGTACGTGAAATTCCAAGGAACACCTCCTATAACATCTTCAAATTCGGGAGTAAAATTACTATTGCATCGATTTCAAATATATATATATATATATATTACTATAACATTTTTATTTAATAATATATTAAAATATAATTGATTAGATATTATTTGAGATATTAAAATTAAATATAATATGTGAATTTTCAAAAACCAAAATATCATATAAATATATATATATGATACAAAATCCCGCAAATACCCTTCAAAATTGGATGGAGTCTAGATAGTCAAAAACTACAAACGAAATTGTGCTTAAGCAAGCATAACAATTTCTAAAAATTGAATTCATATAGATATAGTCTAAAAATTATCAATGTCAATATGTGCATTAGTATTTCATTTTCATGTTACTTTCTATCGATCCGCCTTCCTAAAAGTATCTTTGATCGAGCGTCTAATCAAAAGATAGAACGATTCTCCCATACCAGTTGACTAGTCGAGAAGAAACTGCTGCGTGCCACTCTGCTGCAGACTTATCTAGAACTTACGTTTAGAGATGCAAGAAGAAAACTTCTTTGGTGCCAAGTGGCTACCCTCTTCTTCTACCAAAATGTAGTTTTGTTAATATGCGTGAAGAATGGTTGAACAGTAATATCAGACTAACCCATAATCACATACAAAAGGGCGGATAGAAAAACGGGCATATACAAGAAACAATCTAGCTGCATTGTTTATTCAGTTTTGTACAAATCTATGGAACGGTTTATTTTTTTTATTTTTTTTATTTTTTTTTTTTTGTCTGTCTAGGCAATTATTTTCATTATAAATCTTGTTAGTCTATACAACACTATATCCGGTAGCTGCACACTCAGATTTGTGAACTAGGCAATTTTGCCACACCCCTTTGTTCACCATTTCCGCGACAGTGTTAAAGGGGTTAAATTAAAAAAAAAAAAAAATCAAGGGATACTTCACATTCTGAACCTATTGATCTATCAAAAAACAAGGATTACACATAAACGAGAGCGAGAAAACATTAATGAATGGCACTAATCTTCTATTCTTTGTATTTCACCCATCATTATACGATTGCTGGTAACTTTGAAACCAAGAAGAGCAGGGTCAATTTGTCGCCCTTTCTTTCCCTTCTTTTTGCCACTTCGGCCTTGCGTTCCATCAGATGAATCTGAAATTCCGGCCGTCAGATGGGTATCTGTTGGAGCAGCCTTCTTTGCAGTACTCTTCAGCATGTCAATGAAGGACGCCTCTGAGACATCCGACTCGCTGCCAGACAAAGTACGGCGGAAACGCATATCCCTCTTGGAAGAGGCCGCAACTTCTGGTCCTTGGTTTATTAGATTTCCTGCTGTATCTTGCCGAACCCCTGAAATTCAACAGTTATAATTGATCACTAGGCTATATTTTATCTCAGTCCCCCATCCCAATCCACATTGAGGAATAAAAAAAAAGAAAAGACACACGAGGCAGAACACTGCATCAACTATTCCCGCAACAGTTTCGTGCATTAACAACAGCATGTAGGCATAACGATTATGGGATTGAGATACCAACGTACCATCAGGCACACCACTCGGAGAATTTATCCCCCTAGAAACTGGATCAGATGCTAGCTCAGGCAATCCATCCTGGGATGACGGCGTTCGTGTCACGGAAGGGCGTCTAAGAAGAATATTTTCTTGCCCTTTTAGCGAGACTGACACCCTATCAGCATAAAGCCAAAAATTTTTAAATATTTTAGTAGTAGTAGTAATAATAACTTAATAAGCCATTCACTTCGGTATTGCTTTTTGGTCCCTGAGGGCTCTACAATCAATTGGAATTGTTTGTGGTTTCCAACAGAAGAACATACAAAATGGAACTTACCGATCTGCCAATCCTGCTTGCTCAACCATGCTTTGTTGGATCTCGAAATCCCGACCTTTTGCCACACCCTCACTTTTAAATCCATGCGCCCCCAAGCGCTCTTTGTTCACAGAGGGCCCTCTAGAATCAGATATCAAGGGCGGTTTACCACTGCTGATGTGCTCTTCCTGTGGTGTTTCACGTGGGTTTGTACTATATGATCTCACCCCATATGAATTGTTTAAATTAGATTGACTTAAAGGGATATCGGATGAGTTTGACCCAGACCCAGAATACCGGCCAAATAACATCCTTCCATCAGAAGACGACCCACTGCTCACATCTAATGGATCAGTAAGTTGTTTGCCCGATTTCGGATTGAGCAACTCCATCAACAATCGCTTTGACTTCTCATCATTAACTCCATCTGACATCCATAACGTTGCATCCTCAGACGTCACTTTAACTTCAGATTCTCTTTTCTGCCGCTCCACATGGATATGCAACTGTTGAGACCGAGAATCAAGAAAGCTATTTTCTAGAAGCTCATTCTTCTCAGACCAACGGCCCTCAATTCCATCTGTATGTGAAACCTGAAATTGATTAGAAATTAAAGGGTGATGAGGATTGTGAGGGTGGGCACCAGAGAGAAATGATCCAACTTGGCCAGCAGATTTCATACGTGCGCTTGAATCCTGCATATCCAAAGCATGAGCACGAGCCATAGCATTCACAGCATCAAGGTTCATCCCTGAAGCACCAGGAGGCAAAGACATTGACCGCTCAAATGGCACGCCAGGGTCATAAAGCCCTTGCTGAAGTCGCTCCTGTAGTGAAAGATTCCGCTCAAGATGACTCAACTGCTCTTCATGAAATGGCCTCTGTTGCCGCTGATAAACATCTACTGGACCAAATCCAGATGAGTGAGCTCTGTTGCTACCAGTGTGGGCCCTGAAAAACTGATTGGATTCTTCCGAAGGCCAGACAGAATTGATATGCCTCTCTTCTTCCATACTGGCCCGCTGCCTCATTCCCATTGACAACTGCCTCGCTTGCAGCAGCTCATGCTGAAGCATCTGATGTTCCAAAGACTGTTGTCCATGCTGTGCACGAGATAGTAACTCCAATAAATCTCTTTGATGTTCATGTTGTGGCGTCTGACCAAATCTCGCTTGCAAGAGCTGCTCCAAAGACGGATCCATGTGCCTAGGAGGGTGGTGAGACTGTTGTTGCAGTTGATGTAAAAGCTGCTGCTCCAAAAATATCTGATCTAGAACGTTATTAGTTCTTACAGGATCAACATGAGGCTGGCCAAGTCCAGGATCAATTTGACCATGCAACAACTGTTCAAGCAACACCTGTCGAGCATGAGATTGCTGTTGTTCCTGCAACAGCTTTTGCTTATGAAATTGCTGTTGCTGCAATTGATGATGTTGCTGGAGCTGAAGCTGTCGATGCTGTTGCAGCTGAAGCGTCCTAAGATGTTCTATATCTGGTGCGGGAAGGTTTGCCAACTGTTGGGGGTGGATAAGATTTTGACTTGGCAAGTGCTCTAAAACTGATTCATTCAATTGCGCAAGATTAGACAACATGTTTCGCTGTTGGAGCTTCTGTTGCTGCAATTGTTGTGACACAAGCTGATCTGCTAAATCAAGATGGCTAGGTTCATGTTCAATTCGTGATAGATTGCGGGCAGGCATCACATCTTGATATAGGTTAGGGTCCGGAAGTGTGTTTTTTCCATAGATGTCAGACCATTTGTCAGCAACAGCAGCTGGATCAGTCATGCCACCAAAAGACGCAGTCCTACCTAGGCTAGAAGATGTACTAAATGACTTCGCATGTTTTGTTTGAGCACTTTCCAGCTCCGACCACAGCGAACCAAAAGGATGCAACTTAGTTTCTGTCTGATTACGCAAACCAGGTTCTGTAAATTCAGGCAGCAGAGGAAGGTGGCTACCGGAACTTGCCAAAGAATCATGGGGGTTCGCAGAAGCTTTCGCCACAGGATAGCTAGGGTTCAAAGGTCTACCTGGAAATACAATTTCTGAAAGCACAGAGAAGTATTATGACAGGGTCTTAAAAAATAATTTACAACAATTAAATAAGTCATAAACAAAATAATGACGTAAGTTAAAAACCTTCATCCAGCGCAACAAATTCATGAAAGCTTTGACCCTTGAAATGTGGCAGCTGCTGTGGATCTTCGGGTTCAGATACTCTTAACCGAACAAGCTCAGCTGGGAGACCATTGAACTCAGGTAATGACGGGCCGGGCTCATTTCCAACAGATGAATCACTAATTCCGGAAACAGGAGCAGATGAAGGTGAAGTTGACCCCAAATTTACTCCAAAGGTTCCAGAATCTTCTATCTCCAAACTTTGGTTTATACTATTGCCTTGCCCATCCCAAGCTTTCAGATGTGGCATGATCTCACCCAAATCTTGGAAAGGTGTTCCTTCAGGAGCATCTGCCAGGCGGACAGGCAAGTCTGTTCCAAAAAAAGCTTGCTCAAACCATGAGATTATATCGACCCCTAGATATGGTCCCTGGGTAACCCCTTGAGGATCAAGGTAATACAAGCATAAATCCTCAGGTGGGACATTCTTTTCCAACTCTTTATCCTCACCAGTGGCATTTCCATTCTGATTATGCTGCATAGAAGACAAAATATAGTGAGAACTAGAATTATCAAGAAGCTCGGCAGAACCAGTGTCATCAAAGCAAGGACGACGGGCAAACGAAGAATCTACCTTTTGCCTATTTGCATCAGCATTGGGCTGAAAGACACTACAGTAGGCACCACCAATCTCTATCTCACTACAGACACCATTACTTTCTGAACTAATTGAGTTCGATACACCAGGACCATCCGCTGAGGAGGCAGCTCTACCTTCCTTCTCTTTATGCTTAACATCTATTCCTGAAAAGATAATATAATTCACACATCATTTATTTGGAATTCTAGAATTTTAAGTTAATATTCGAAAAGTAAAGCAAACTGCAACCCACCTTCTACCATTTTCCTTTGCAAATCAAAGTTCCACAAAGGACTATCATCATCTGCTACATGCATGGCATCATCAGTCTCCTCAACAAGGGCTGACGGAAGACCAACCGATTCAGCTTCTCCAACATCTGAAAAGACAACACCTTTAAGAATGAGAATGACATGAGCTCTAGACAATGGTCAGAGGCCACTAAGCTGAAAAAAAGTACCTGTTATATTTTCTGTTGATATCCCCTTCTTAGAAGAATTATAAGCTACACCACTACTTGTAATCTTTCCATTCCATATGCTGTTAAGGATGGCCTGCGATCCAGAAACGAAAAGAAATTGAATTTCAATTTAAAAAATGATACGGAAAAAGGAAAAACAAACAAACTCATGGCAAAAATTGTATTTGCTACCTCCTCCGCAGCATCAGGGGCAACAAAAGCCAATGGTTCAGTGAAGCCTGCTTTAGTTATAGGTGGTAATTCCACCATTTCATTTGGCATTGTACCAAAAGATGGATCATACTTCTTCAGACGATAAAGGTCAAGAAGCTTTCCCCTTGGATAGCAAAAATTCTCAGATGAGTACCTTGGCTTTCCAGGAACACTCTCAATATTGTCAGGACAAATAACGTTAGATGGGCCCAAAGAAGATGATCTCCCAATCAAATTTCCCCTTCCCCGTCCAAGGGTAAATCCTGAATGTGAGCCCTCCATCCTTCCTCTTTCAAGTCCAAAACCAGGTGCAGCACGATATGTAGCTGACCCACTAGGGTGAACCTCCATTCTATGGCGTGGCCTCCACTTATCTCTTGACTCCGAGTCACGTTCAGAAGCAGACCGATTGCTACCTACAAAAGTCTGGTTTTCACTATGAACTTCTTCCTTCTCCACATCTGTCCTCTTCTCAGTTCGTGACTCCTTATCTTTATCTTCAGGACCCCACCTTGATGACCATTTGTTATCACGCCTTGCTTCATGGGCAGAGTTACGGCCATCATGCCATCGGTCAGAAGCAGCCAAAGCTCGATTCTCAGTTGTTTCCCTCAACGAAACATTTTCTCGGCGCTCAGGTTTCCTGCGATCTCTTCTACCACCAAGTAAGCTAGTTTCTCTTTCTTCTTCACGCCAGCGGCGGCTACTTTCACCATCAGCATTGAGCCGCCTCCAATCCTTTTTGTCTTCAGACCCTTCCAAACGCCAACCATCCTTTTGGTTGTTCTCTGTGGCCTGTCCAAGTGAACTTGAAGGACGCATTTCCTACCATGTAAAAGAATTTCAATAACAGAAACCTATAGTTACAAAAACCCAAAGAAAGGCAGCTTATGTGGATAAATTAATACAATTACGGAAAATAACACATGGAATAAAGAGGCTTGTTCTGTTCATTCCATGAAATAATAAAGAAATAACAGAACAAGGTAACGAGAAATAAAAAGCAACAGCTAAAAACCAGAATATAATTCACTGGCCTCTGGCTCAGTGATATAAGGGCCTAATTGCAGAAGCCTTTAAATCACCTGAGCTACTTAAATCTTGGGGTGAAAGCCAAGCCAGGATGCTAAAACAAGTTTCTCCCACTCCAAAACGAGTAAGAATCATACTATCATTTATTTTCTGAAAGTAACAATACAGAACCACAAAAAGTACGTCTGAAGTTATATTTCACTCTTTTCAAAAAGTTTGACATTTAAAAAGGGGGGAACAAACAGAAACTTGTTCCTTTCAATTTTCCTTTCTCAATTTAATAAAGGACTATAACTGTAATACATATCCAGTTTTTTTTTTTTTTTTTTTTTTTTTTTTTTTTTTTTTTTTCCCCCCAGAAAGAAAAATAAAAGTGAAACTGAAAGCAACCATGATCCAAGATTAACCCAAAGAACATACCATCTTAGATTCAGTTGGTTTGGCATATAGCCACTGAGGAGACAAAGGTATGCTGCTTTCTGAGACCGGTAAATCTGGAGCAATTGGTAAATCACATTAAAGAAATAAATTAACAAAATGCAAAGTTCTATCCCAATCCCCCGCCAAACAAGGGAGGACCGAAAAACAATTGCAAAGAGGATCTAAGGAAATAAAGCTACCTCTTGACTCATCAAGTAACCCAGTAAGCACCTTTTCCCCACCATTTCCTCCAGAAGTTTCAACTAAAAAAGCATGAAGACACAACAGAACACATTATAAACGAACATAAAAGACAGTTTCCTTCTGAAACCAAGGTGATAGTAAAAAATGAATGAAATAAGAAAAACAAAATAAGTGAGAAAAAAATAGAACATAACCAAGAAGGATTTGAAATATTTAGTATTGTAATCATTAATTTGCACTTGCTTTTATTAATCAGAAACTCATTGTGGATACGATGCATTTGGATCCATTGCTGAAATGGAACATTGTGTAGTGATTTTGACACGATCTGATGGCAAATCCATCATTATGACTAAGGCTGTCAGAGTGGCTGTTCATGATAGTTATCAGAATTTTAGTTTTTTAGAGTTCACAAAATTCAACGGAGTTTTGGAATAAAGAGCCGAAGTGAGCACTTACGAGTAGCTTGAACATAACACTCAATTTACAATGATTCATCATCATAGGCAAGAAATTCTCGTTAACTACGTAGATCTAAATCACAAAGCACGATTTAGTGTACTTTTGCAGTGCAATGCTTGTCTACTAATTAAGTGACGTAAAATATATATATATATATAATCTAATAGTGAATTGAACAAATAATAATAATAATAAGTGTTTAGTAAATAAGCTACATAGTTGTAGAATAAGATCAAATCAATGCAGAATTCCTTATTCGTCTTATCTACTTCTCTAGAAAACTGAAATGAATCCCTGAAATAAATACATTAAAAAAACCAAAACCAAAACCAAAACCAAATACATTGGAATTACAGATTTACAAAGATTCATAGCAAATTACCAAATATTTTTATTGAATTTATTTGCAAATAAAAATAAATCATAAACCAGTCAGGTTATCATCAGAAAATTGACCCCCAAAAAAAAGGATAAAGAAGAAAAATTCATAAGAAGAAAAAAATTGAAGAAATTTTGATCTGAAAAGAAAATAATAAACAGAATTAAAATGTACGAAATTCGCATATCAGACAATACTCAAAACACCAATTGACGAATTTAATTTTCGATAACGAAGAAACAAACCAAGTTCAATAAATTAATCAAAGTTCAACTTTCACATTAGCTCCGAATCCAACAAATCGACAGAAAAAAAAAATCGGAATCCACAAATTTAGCAAAACCACAAACTAATCAGATAAGCAGCAGAGGAAGAAGGAATACCTTTGGCGGTCCAAGACTGATCGGAGTGTTTGGAGGACAGGATATCGTCGGATAGATCGAACTTGCCGTCGGCCATGGGAGGACGGTCGAGAAACGAAGAAGCAAGGCGAGAGATTGACGAGATCGAAACGAACGAGAAGCAGAACACACTGGATTGCAGCTTCGCTGATACGCACCGAGTGCGCACGCAAGAGAGAGAAGGAGAAGAGAGAGAAGGAGAAACGGAGATGGAGATGGAGTTTCAGGGAATCTAGGGTTTGAAACAACAGGTTTTTGTACAAGCACTTGTAGAGCCACAGAGAGAGAGAGAGAGAGAGAGAGAGAGAGAGGAGAGAAGAAGGGGGTGAGTTGAGGGAAGGGTTTGTTTGGGTGGTGGTCAGAACAGCCAAATGAACTAATCAAGTTATTCAGGTTGCTTACTTGTATATTTTTTTGTTAATTATTTATATTTTATTTTAATTATTTTCATGGATACCTCAAAATTTCAAATTATTTTCATTTTATCATTTAAATTTTAAAAATCACACTTTACTCCTTAAATTTTAATTAATCCCACTTAACTCTTTTTACTATAATTTCAGTTAAAATCAGAAAGGCAAAAAAAAAAAATGTTAGTATAGTCATGTTCTCTTTTTCTTCTTTTTTTTTTAAATAAAAATCCTAATAGAATGGGCATAATAAGGCCACTAATCTCTTTTTTCATTTTTTTAAAGGAAATAAATTTAAAATATAAACGATAAAGTTAAAATTTTTAAAATTTAAAAGATAAAATAGAAATGTCTTAGGGCTTGTTTGGCAACGGGTTTGGTTCAATTTTTTTTTTGTCTTTTTTTCAAAAAGTTTTTTGTCTTTTCTGAAAAGTCAATAAAATTTACTATTTAAACTTATAAATCTTAACTCAAATTTACACATCAAACAGGCCCTTAAATTTTAAGGATATAGAGGAGTTTTTTTTTTTTTTGGGGTGATTTTATTCTTATATAGAGGACTGTTATCTGATAAGTGAAGCAACACAAAGACGTTGACATTGTTGATCACTTATATTTGATCGCGATTGAGTATATTGTTGGGCCGGCCCAGTTAAGATCTTTCTCTTAATGGACTTCTGCTTTTCAGTGACACCGCCTCTGATCTGGACCCAAAATGGCTAAACAAACGCACTTATCAGCCCCAAGCCTGTCCAAAGTTTTTCCTTCTCTTTCTTACTCCCACCATTTGAGAAAATTGTGTTAAAAGCTCCTCAAATAGACATTTTTATCTTTTTTTGTCCTCTCTAAATATTTTTTTGAATTTTTGAACATTAATGCTTATATAATTGGATGTTTAAAAAAATAAAATTACTATAACTGGGGTAATAATCAGAGATGTGCTTTTTTTGAAGACAATCCTACAAATCACCCTTTCCATTAATAGCAGCAGTAACATTTTATTTTCAGAATAAAAATAAATGATATTATATATATATATATATATATTTTTTTTTTTTTTTTTTTTTGTGGGGTATAAGTGGAGTTTTTCATTCCAACAAAGACAAGCTTTAATACTAAACAACTGCTGTGACAAGTTCTAGAGTGCCTAGAGGAGAACATAAGAATACCAAAAAGTGGAATAAACAAAACAGATGCAAAAACTGAACATGAAAAACAGACACAAGGCGTAGCAGTGGGATCAGGCAAGACAAATCCACAAAGCAGTTCACTAACTACAGTGGAGAATCAAAATCCACTCCCTGCTAATTACTTGTAGTCCACCATCTCCGCCCCGAGCGAATGGACAACAAATAAAAACATGACACTCATCTTCATCCCTTTGGCCACACAGAGGACATAGAGCATCTGCATTGAAGGATAATAGCCTGCCTGAAATGTAAAGTAAGCTGCCATTTAGCTATGCTCCGTCTAAGAAGACGCTGTCACTTGTGAAGCTTAATCCTCCATGTCTAAGTTTCCATAAGAGTGATTGTGGCACCGATAGCAATGGAGAAGCATGAAGCATTGAGAGATCAATACACCAATTTGGTCAAAAAGCAGCCTTTTCAATCTTTTAATCCAAATAAAACTTATCTCGATTGAAATTCCCTGGCACGGTGCAACTGGTTAATACTATTTGCCATTGCGTCATCGAAGAGAGAGTTGATCAAAACTTCATTCCACCTAGAGCTGCATTGCACTCTCAAGTCCCCAACTGTAAGATCCACAGTCACACAGCATCAGTTGTTGCTGTAGGCCTAACGTTCAGAAGTCAGCTCAGTGGACCGCGTCTCTTGCTTCGTCTGGTCTATCTGCAACCAAAGTCGGATATGGCTAATGAGGGTACGGGAAAGGGTATCAGATAACAGCTCTAGATTCTAACCAAAAGCTTTGTAAGAACCATTTCCTCATCACTTCTTTCTAAACTTGCCAAAAGGCCTTAGTAGGAGAAAAAAGTATAGAGAGGACGGGCGTGGCGTACCAAGATTGGTAAAGGGTCTTCAAAATTTACCGTTAATCCTTGTTAAGACTCACATTCTGATCCTTCCAACTAATACCAACCACAATAAAAACAAATTTCATCCCTTTTTTCCTCTCCAGTTTCCTCACCCAAGTCATATATAATTTGCCTAAAGTAAGATTCCATCTACATTTTTTTTTTTTTTTTAATTTTTGTAATGAAGTTTAGCCTTGCATTTTATGAGTGACATTGTTATTATCCATTTGGAAACAGAACATCCCACCAATAAAATCATGCTATATTACTTTTTTTAAACCAGTTGCAAATGAAATGATACATAATAGTACTCTGCAAGACTGAACACCTTCCTTCATTACCACAAGTGAATTCACATCAAATTTATTGGAAAATCATCACAAGATCTTCTATGAATGAAACTTTCAAGCAAAAATTAGCAGCAAACACGAAATCAAATCTTTACATTGAGTCACATCTTAGTCCTCTTCTGACTATCTGTTTCCACACATCTTAGCGGCATTTGGGCACTTTCCCGAGCGATCGACGGCAGATCTCTTCTTCTTCTTCTTCCTGAGCTTATCGCACACGAAAGCCCTCTCTAGCTGCTCCACCCTCTGCGACAGCGAGCTCAGCAACTGCATTTGCGTGTAGTTTCTCTCAAACAGATCCGCCATCAGCCCCATCATCTTCTCATTGTCCTCCATCATCCTCTCCAGCAGCTCTTTGCTCCTCCTCTGATGACTCCAATTCTCTTCGGCGTTTCTATCAGAGTCGTGTCGTTGTGCAATCTCCATCCCATCCTCTCCTTCTTCCTTCACCGCCATGGCACCTCCGATCGAACTCTGAGGATTCGCGGAGGATCCACATTCACTGCTCTCGCTGTCACCACTACTCGTTCCAATGCTTTCCTCCATATCTTTCACCAAAGTTTCTTTGTTCTCTGCCATGGCTGATTCTTCTACTTTCTCCTCTTCTTCAACAGCCGCGTCGTCAGTCTTTGGAAATTCTTCTGGAGCTACCTCTTCTGCAATGGTCGAATTAGGCATAGGCTCATCGCGATTCTGCAGCTCCAAATCGGAGTCTTCTGCAACCACAGTAGCTTGGTCCTCCTTTTCTAGGGTTTGACCCAACTCAACTTCGAAGGAATTCGGACAATTAGCGCTTAATTCAGCCGACGGATCAATCTCAGAGGCTTTAGGTTCCGGTTCTAAGGCACGATCCTCAGCTTCATCTTCATCACCACCAACTCCAGAATACACACCTGAATCTCTGGTCTCCATGGCGTGATCAGCAGATTGAGAGATGGATTCCACGTTCGCGACGTCCGAAGTCTCATCGACGGCATCAATGGCTTGATCACCGGCGACAATTGCATCAATTCGCTCCTGCAACGCGATCGCCTTCTTGATCACAGCCTTTCGGAAATCCCTAACTCCAGAATCCACCCCTCTCACGGAGTCCAACCTGAAAAGCAAGCTCATCAGCGTCTCATTCATCCTCAACCGCTCCGTGGCTTCTCTCCGAATCGATTCCGCGGTCTCTCTCCTAGACATCTTCCTCTTAATCTCATCGACCTCGCCTCTTATCACCGCGATCTTCTTCACGCTCTTTCTCACCAGGTAGCCTCTGAACACCTTCTGGATCTTCAATGCCGAGTCGGACCTGTTCCGCTCCGATCCGACGAAGTGGACGGGGATTGAAACCACCTTCGGCGACGACGACCAGTTCGCCGCCGGGCGGTGGACCGGAACTTCTTTGACACTCGGCGAGTAGCGAGGACGTGGCTGGAAGTTGCTCCAATGGCTGCTGAAGAACGGACTCTCCATCGTTGATGAGAAGTGATTAATTTTCTCGAGAATCAAACGGATTTAGATTTTCTTTTCTGGGTTGAAGAAATGATTTTTGTTTTTGTCTTTAAGCTTTCGATGAAGAAGGAAATGGCTGAGGAGATATTTATAGGCTATGGAGGAATCGAGGATCATCGAGGAGAGGAATGAAGATTCTGGAAGCTTCAGGTGAAATATTTTGAAGGAAGGGATGTTTATGTATTAGAAGGAGCTGAGGAAGTTCTGGAAAGCCGTGGAAGCTTCTTATTTAATCTCTCCGAGTTGGCGTTTGGATGGCGATCTAACCGTCCAAGTTCATTTGCCACGTCGACACTAGCACTACATGTTAATAATTTGATTTTTTTTTTTTTTTCATTTCAAAAAAAAACATAAGGTTGTTTTTTTCACCGCTGAACAAGCCCAACATTATTAATAAAATTTTCAATTAATAACTACATGACTATTAAAAAATAACATATTTTAAATGAAAATTTCAATTAATAATTACATGAATGTTAAAAAAAAAAAAAAAAGGAGTTATTTTTACCAAATTGGTTCAAGATCGATACTGTTTCAAAATTATGAATTCATAACTATAAATTTTGTTTTTTCCTTTTAATTATATAATTAAATCTTACTTCAACCTCTCTAATTGGTCATATTGGGGAAATTTTAATTTTTTTTTAATGAATTTGAAATTAAAACTCTCAAATTTGAACTATTTTCTCACCCACCGAGTTAATCCCAACAAGCTACTGTACACTTTTTTACAGCTAAACACTTGAGATATTAAAAAAAAAAAAACACTAGCAAAACACTTATAAATTTGTATCAACTAAACACTTAAATTCTTGCATGAAAAAAATTAGCACTTAAATTCAAAGTAACAGGTGTTTTCTAATCTCTCTGTATAGTCTTGGAGAGAGTTTAGTACATATGTTAGTCAAAATCACATATAGCCAACGTTTGGTAATACAGTTGAGTTTAAACTCAACTGTACTTTACGGTTGATTTTTCGTTTTCTTCTGAAAAAGTCAACAAAAATTATAACTAGATTTTAAAAAATCAACCAATCTCAACTTAAAAATTTTATCTCATCTCAAACTCAACCCAAATACTAAACAAAATCAGAAGAAAATTCAAAATTTGAAGAGATTTTTTGTAATTTATCTTTTGTTTTTCATTTTTGTAATTTTTGAATATGGGAGGATAACAATAAGAAAAAATTAGGTATAAGAAGATATCAAAAAATTTCTCTTAATTTTCCTCTCTACATGGTTGAAAAAAAATTTAGACAAAAAAAAAATAGCGAAGATAAATTTATGCAATCTTTTATTATTATTACTAGTTACATTACATGTACGGAATAGACAATAAAAAAAATAACATATGCAAATAGATAAACAAAACAAAATGAAAAAAAAATACCACATCACTGGAGCCACCATGTGTTGACACCACAGCAACGACCAAAAGGTCACTGTAGAGCATGATTTGCTCTTTTATATTTGATATAGATAGATTCTTAATACTAGCATTATTATTATCATTATCATTGTTATTATTTTTTGGTTAAAGGTGCACTTGCCTTCTTTTTCTTTCTTTAAGTTTTATTGGAACTTAGAAAACATAATTAATAGTGCAGTAGTGGTTATATGTATAGTCTAACAAAGATTTCATATCTCACTACATCATTAAGTGATAAAGTTTAAATATCCCACTTTCACATTCAAAATAAAATTAAATAACAAAAGTGCACCAAAAATAGTGAGTTATGCTTTTTATCAAAAGAAGACAGTGATTCATGCTCTAAAATTTTCAGTGAGATTCATTTTCGTTTGAAATAGTATTCATATATACATATTCTTCCCAAATTTATTTATCAAGGCAAAAAATACGCCTCAATTATCGTTCATCATTCACAACTCCTCCATCTCTTGACGTGTGTAGAGGCTACTTATGTATATATATACACATATATAGGGCGCTTCCACTTATTTATTTATTATTATTATTATTTTTTTTTTTTAGAAAATTAGGAGTGGGGGATTCAAACTTTTACTTTTAAGTGTAGTCAGGTATAGTCTACAAACAACACAAAACATTAGACTATCAGAGGACATTCATTCTGTGTGGAATTGTAATGCCAGCCCTCTTCAGAAGCTCCATGGAAGCTCTCTTTGCCAGTGAAATAATCTCTTCCTGTCCAGTTAACAATTTTGGTTATATATTTTAGTAAACCATAATGGAGCTTCCCACAAGGGCATAAACACTATTATATGCTTTTATAACAATTGTTAAATAAATAAAAAAATAAAAAAAACCTCAAAAAATACTTGAGATAATTAAAGGACCATTAACGACTGAAATTAGCTTATTAGCATCTAAGTGAAGCCAAGGGGAAAAGATAATCAAAAGTACCTCATCCACATTTAATATCTTCTTATTCTTCAAAATCCACTGGCCATTGCACATCACTGAAACCACATTTTCAGTCCGCATGCAATACACAAGGCTAGAAATGCTGTTGCATATTTTTGAAGAAAAGAGCCTTAATCCACTAGAATGAAGTCTGCTATAACAATCCTAGATTTCAACCATCAGCCATAAATACATATATATATGTGTGTGTGTGTGTTTGTGTCGTGTTTATCAGCCACAAGTTTAAGACTGTTAAGCATGTTCTTGTAGATTAACTAGAAAATGGATTGTCATCCACAGTTTTAAACAACGGTTATTACCAGTCATGAACAGGAACCATGGACCAAATTGAAGGATTCACCACAACCAAGTCAGCCTTCGAAATTATGCAAGAGAAACATTCATCAGCTCTTAACCATAAGTTTTTTGTACGACACATAATCATCAAAGAGGAAAAAACAAAGAGCAAAAGATAGAACCCCCTATGAATGTGATTCTTCTTCTTCTTCTTCTTCTTCTTTTTCTTTTTTTTTTTTTAAATAAAACCAGACTTTTTTAAAGGCTAGAAACCCAACCTTTTTGCCTACTTCAAGCGAACCGATTTCATCGTCCCAAAGTACAGATTTCGCACCATCGATAGTTGCCATTTTGAGAACCACTTCAGCCGGGAGAACGGTGGGATCAGTAGTACCCTTTGCAAATGCTTCCCTTCCTTTATTAATCAAGGAAGCTAGGTACATCTCATCAACTGCAAGGAGGTAAATCCTCTCATGAACAGCCATCACTCTTCCACTGAGCATTTCAAACTATCAAGAAAATACATTTTGATACAAGAAGTCGATATTTTTGGCTATATAACCATGCAGAATGGCAACAAACAAGAAATTTCAGTTTTTTCCCAACCAACTTCATCTTGACCTGCTTATTTAAACTCCCTATACAAACACAAATATGGCCGTTTATCTTGGAATCAAATGATAAAACTATGGTGTAAAACAAAGTGGAAGAAACAGAAAGAGAGAAAATATGGAAGTTAAACTACAGCTTTTCCATGTAGACATTACAATGGTAAACACGGAGGAAATAGTAAAAATATTGGGATTTAGAATATTGACGAACCTATGCTCATTCTGTTGTTTGATGGTGCCCCATCTGTCCCTAAAGAGACACAAACGCCAGAATCAAGCATCTCTCTTATAGGCGCAAATCCAAGCATTCGCATGGCAGAAGCAGGACAATGAGACACTTTAACTCCAGCCCTCGAGAGAGAATTGATCTGAAAAAGACCCAGCAACAACAGTCACCAACACTGACACCGGAAAAAGAAGTTGATAGTTACCAAAAAAAAAAAAAGGGTCCAATTATTTGTAACCATTATTAGCTTTTTAAATATAGATTTTCTAAACAAAAAATACCAAAAGGTCAAACAATTAACAGGAGGAGGAATATGATATATGCAGCAACATCTTTAACCCCGCACTTAAACATTTGCTTTGACAAGCTTTCAGGCCAACAAATGACAAGACATTTTACGCCTTATATTGAACATAACAATGTTATTTACAAAGCTCTGATTAGAAACTTAAAAAATCCGGAATTCTTCTTATTGTAAAGCAAAAATAAATAAATAACTAAATAGAGAACAGTTTCGAACATATAAAGTTACAAAAAGACTATCGGACGAAACAGATGAACACAATTAATGAAATTGTACGGACACTCTTAGAAGAGTACTTGTGGGTTCAATCAATAACAAGAAGTCTATACCAGCATCACTCACCAACTAATCATTTACACCTTACCAAATTACTTTGTTTGCAAATTGTACAAGCAAGGAAGCGTAAATGAGATAATTATTTTTCCTTTTTTGTTGGCTAATAAGAAAGCCTACATTAGTTTATTAGGCTTTCTTCACATTCAACACAAAAATTAGAAGCAGCAACTAACCTCAGCACTGTTGACCCAAACAGTGTGGGCAGCTAGTAAATTATTTTGCAGAAACTTAATCTTCTCCAAATACGTAACTGTTCCATGGTCAGCTTTTCGTCTCTCAACCACATGTTGGTTCTCGTAGGCTATCTCTGCAACATGCTAAACAGTGAAAAGGATCAACCTTACGTTCCACAACATTTTTATGTCCATATTGACAAAACTTCAAGAATTTACAAAAGAAGGAAGTGGGCAAGTAGGTTTGATCCCAATACTTATGCCAGAAAATACAGGAACAAGGATGTTTATTGACAACATTTTTCTAAGGAGACAGAGAATTTGAAACTCATCTCAAGATATCGAGGATATAACAATCTTTCAAAGCCATAATCTGTTATTTCTAACGCAACATCCAACAGAAAACAACCATACCTATAGAGAGAGAGAGGGAGAAAAGGGATAGAGATGAATACTGAATACCATGTGGATTCCAGTTTTCAGTTCTCTTGCAATGTCTCTAGTTTCAAGTAGTAGACGGTCGGTCGAATTCATAATTTGCCTAATCCCAAACCATACTCTAATGCGCCCACCCGCTGTATTGTGGTGCTTCATGTAAAGCTCTTTTTGAGACTGTGACACCCACATGGCTTATAAACATCAATACCATTCCAAGAGAAAAACTTCAATCACCAACGAGAAATCCAACAAGTACAGTCCATAAAATTTATGTCGAACCTGAATACAGTTATCAGTGGTTCGAAGTGCCCACGATGGCGGCAAACCATCACCGGCATCCATGGTTGACTGCACTAAACAGGCGCGCAGGCCCAGTAACTCCACGGCCCTGGCCATTTCGGACACGTGTTGCCCACCTGCTTCTGCAAAGCAAGTCACCTGATGTGCCACATTTTCACAAACACCTTCATCAAAAGCCCAAAATAACTATACCAATTTCCAAAGAGACATTTTAAAAGCTTCACACAACTCCATCAAGTCCAAAATACATTGCAAAAAAGAGACAATCTGAAAGGCTATTCACAAACACCTTCATCAAAAAGTCCCCAATTACACTGCAAAGAGACAATTTTTAAACTCTTTTTCACAAACACCTGGTGTTCATTACTTTCTATTATATGATCGGATGCTGTGTAAAGGCATCTGTGTAGTTTCATCGTTTCAATGAAAGCATTTTGACTTCAATTCATCAGAGATTCTCAAAGCTTAAAAAAAAAAAAAAAAAAAAAAAAAAACTGAAAAGCCAAATCGGAGACATGATCGGAAAGTAAGTTCATACGCCGGAGCGAATGAGCTCGATGCAGCAGAGCAAAGTGGAAATGTAGGAATCTTGTTCCGTCATGTTGGATTCGTAGGGCCAAATCCGAGCGTGCAACCAGGTCATGAGGTCGACGTCGTCCGCTATCCCTCTCGCCAGTTGCTGCGAGGTGTGCACGTGCGTGTTCACCAGTCCTAGACGCCATACAAGAAAACAGTTATCCAATCGAGAACCTCTCAGTTTGGCTGCTTGGAAAGTGAAAGAAAATAGAGAGCGAGAGAGGACCGGGGAGCAAGATGTGGCCATCGAGATCGATAATCTGGTGAGCGAGAGAGGAGAAGTCGTAAAGAATAGAAGAAGAATGCCCGATGGCTCTGATTCTATCGTCTTCGATGACGATTCCACCATTGGAGAAGACTCGGCTCTCGGAGTCCATGGTGACGATGGTTGCATTATGGAGTATCGCAACCGTCTTCGTCATCGCCGTCGTCCCCGTCGCCGTCGCTTCCATTACTATCTACAATCTCCCTCGCTCTGCCTTGGGTGGTGTTTCTCTTTGACTCTGTAAGTAGCTACTAGTCTACTACCAACTACGACTGAAAGAATTATTTTTGGATAAATTGCTACAATAATCCCTGAGGGTACCGATTGATCCTTTTTTTTTTTTTTCTTTTTTGATTGATTGGTGCTGAATTTCTGAAAAGGGTTTGCCGTTTAAAATTGGACGGAAAGTACACGTAACTAACAATGCAGTGTCCATTTTTTTTTTTTTTTGTCAAAATTACTAAAATAACCCTAAAAAACAAAACAAACACCCATTACAGACACTGTTCATCTTCTTCGTCTAAGAACATCTCAAGGGTTCTTTCTGTCTCTCAGAAATTAAAAATATAAAAAATATAAAAATAAAAATAAAAACACACAAACCAGTCAGGTTGGTTTCTCTCTCTAAACCACAAAAACGAAACAACTATTAGATGCACCTTCCGTTTGTTGCTCAAATGACGACGCGGAAAGATTCGAGACTCGCCGTCGCCAAGTGCGCCTTGGCAGCCATTAATGCCTTCAAAGATGCATCCACCCACTGTTGTCGGCCACCCGTCCACCTACGATCCAGCCACAGATGTCGGCAAACCGACAACCCGCCATCCCCCTCGCACGGCCACCGCGAAACTAACCAGATCGCAACTTCTGGAAGACATGAGAGTTTTGCTTGGTCGTTTGGGTTCCCTAGTTGCTACTCATGTAACTCGATTATGTAATCTTGCTGCTCATAGCAGCTTTTGGTTTCAATTCTTGTGAAAGTAGATTTCGGTTAAGAGATATTGTTTATGCAGTAGAGAAAAACTCTAGCAGTAGAATTCATCTATCAAAATTCATAAATCTTATAGAGCTCCGTTATTGCATTTGTTGTGGATTAATTATATTTTTTTTAATGGTTTATTGTCATTTACAAACATGAAAGCAACAATCAAGTTCAAAGAGACAATAGAGTTTTGCTTTAAAGATGGCATAATTAGCTCTACTGCCGCATTAGAGATCTTGTCTAGCAATAGAGGCAAGCTATGTCGGTAGACTTCAGCTGTTAAAAGTTCTATAGAGCTCTGTTGTTTCATTTGTGCTTGATTAATTTGATGTTTTTCTAATGATTTTTCATTTCCATATAGGAAAGAAACAATCAAATTAGAATAGTGTGATTCTTTTTTATAGTGATAGTAGTGTGATTCTTTTTTTTTTTTTTTTTAATTGTTAATCGGGAAAGATTAATTTAATTTACGAGTCTATATTTTAATGTCTTTATTTAAATAAGATAACATATAGTAAAATGGCGAGTATTCTCTAATTTGATTATTTTAAATTAATCTAAATGGCGAGTGTCTTTATTTAAATTTGATTAATTTGAATTTTTTTAGATGATTTCTTCTCATTTCTAAACATGATTAAGGGGGTATTTGGTGAATGAGTTTAGTTTAAGATTTTGAAATTTCAATAGTAATTTTTTAGAAAAGACAAAAAACTTTTTCAGAAAAGATGAAATTTTTTTTCAGAAAAAGACAAAAATCATGATGAAAAAAGTACAATTTAGTTCAAACCGAACTAATAACCAAACGGACCCTAAGTTATTTATTACCATTTTCTCCAGGCAATGAGTCAGATAGTAATGACTGTTTATTACGATGGAGAATGGAAAGAACAGGAAGGCACGTACCGATGTGATAAATGCACAAAATCACATTTTTGTTCATATAATTTATTAGATAATTTATGTTTTAAATGTGAATTTCCATAATTTTAATTCATAATATTTTATTTTTAATTATTTAATATTTTATTTATTTTGATTGATTTTATTTTATTTTCCTTTCTTTTCCTCTCCTTTCTTCCACAGGTATCGCCAGCTGTGGCTCAACCCTGCGCGCACCACTCCAGCCCACGTGAAACCAGCCCTTAACTCCAGCCCCAGCTGCCAGCCCAGGTCCGTGATTCCAGCCCAGATCGCAGCCCAAGCCCGCGCCCAGCAGCAAGCCAGCTGCTCCCTCCACATGCGCCAGCTTAGCCTTGAGCCCAGGCCCGCGTGATTCTAGGCCCAAATCCTCAGCAAAGCCCTCCAGCAGTTGTGTCCAGCTTGGCAGCACAATTATTGGGCCGAAACTCAAGCCCGCAATCTCAGCCAGCTCCATCCCAAATGTGAGCTGTGGGCCAACTCCAAGCCACACAAATCTTGGCCGTGATCCTCACCCATAACCCCAGCTCCTTGACCGGTTAATTGTCTTGCGTGTATCAGGCCAATAGCTAATCCTTTGAGGCTGATTTTGTGGGCCGAAACCTCTCCATTACCATTGGACATTAGAGCCTATAAAAGCAAGCCTTTGCAGCAAGCTTGGACGGTTTTTGTTTTTGATCAACATTTTTTTGGCTGAGTTTGTAGTAGTGTTTTCTCTTATTCTTGCAATTTTCATCTCATGTTTTCTTGTTAGAATTTTGTGAGATGAATTGCAAGTTAGGCTAGAGCTCTTGGGTGAGACTAGAGATGATCTTATATGTGTAGTGAACTTAATTGGGTTTTGATTCTCCAATGGTTTGTAATGTTCATATATTTGAGTAAATAATTATTCTTCCATCTTATTTCTCTTTCATATCAATATATTATGTTGTCAACTTTTATATAAATTTAGTCAAGCTCTTTTTATGTAATTGTTGCACGATATGGTATATTGATAGCATTATTTTATAAGTAGTCTTTTACTGCAATATTGCTTATGGTATATTGTCGCTTTTGGATTTCTTATAAGATAAGTTTTGTTAGTTCTTCATGTAAGAATTTTATTTACTCAAATGAATTTTAATTCACAAGTTTCTCAAATCTTTATTTTCCGATTGATTGTTTGGGATGTGAAACTTTCAATTGAGTTATTTTACGAATTAAAATCCAAATAGGTAAACGAAACATATAGAGGATTCTCGATGTCTTACCACTTTTGATTATTGATTTTTTCTCCATTTTGAATTATGTTGTCTTTAAAATTTCTTCAAAATCACAAAAAATACTTCTTCATTTTCTCTCTTTGTTTACTTATTTCTCTGACGATTCTGTTCCACTAATCTTTTCTTGTTTGTTTTTATCACCTCCTCGTGGGATCGACCGTCCTAATTGTGCTGTAATCGACCGCTTGTTTTTGTACACATTTGGGCGTAATCACGATGGTTAAGGAGAATTACCATAATCCTATTGCTCTTGTTATTGACACGGAGATTAAGTTAGAGGATTTGGTCGACAAATTGTACTTATTGAAGATCAGCCCATCTCCGGTATCCCTGATATCCGGGAGATTTGGGGGGCAATTAGAGATTTATTTCCAGGAATCAAATCACGGCTTTTATTCCTTAGTTAGCTATTTCCAGATTTGTAGCTTATCTGTTTTTATTGCTGATTTGTTTCCTAGTTTGTTGTGATACTTTTTGACCAGAATATGACTATATATTCTGGGTCTTTACTTGTATTCATATTAGCTATTATTCTAATAGAAACCCTAGCAGTGTTTTACTTTTCTTCTCTGGTATTCGCTTCTCACATGGTATCAAAGCTGGGATACCGTTGAGAAGAAAACACCATGGCCAACAACTTCAAACAGGTCCACGTATGCAACATGGGACACTCAAAATGCCTTGGTCATGTCCTTGCTGATCAATTCTATGGACGAACACATTGGGTCACTATATCTTGTCCACTCCACGGCCAAAGTCATTTGGGATAAGGTGAGACTCGCCTACTCTGATCTTGAAAATTCAGCACAGTTGTGTAAATTAAGGGACCAAGCTTGGGATCTCAAGCAAGGAAGCATGGATATCACAGAGTACTACACCACCCTTACCAAGATTTGGCAGGAGCTAGACCTATTTGAACCAAATGATTGGTGTGGTGAGTGTTTGGGAAAATATGTAAAACTTGTAGAAAAAACCCGTACCTCTGATTTTCTTGCAGGACTGAATAAGGATCTAGATGAGGTTCGCGGTAGAATGATTGGAATCTGACCTCTACCTTAGATTGAAGAAGTCTTTGCTGAAGTTCGGAGGGAGGAGAGTAGGCGCAAGATTATGCTCGGTGATTCTAGGAATACTGTCCAAACAGAAGCTTCAGCGATGGTCTCTAAAAGTCATGAACAGAACAAGAGATCAGATTTTTCTAATGAACCAAGGCGTGCTAGATTAGGGAATCTTTGGTGTGATTTTTGTCAAAAAACCAATCATATTAGAGAAACTTGCTGGAATTACATGGGAAACCTCTCAATCAGAATAACCGGGAACATCAAAGACAACCTGGACAGCCTCAGAAGGAAACCCGTGCCTATCAATCAAATGCTGATCATACTAGTTGAAGCCTCAATCTCAATAAAGAACAACTTGAGCGGCTTTACAAATTGCTCACTCCTGAGAAAGTAACTGGTATTTCTTTAATTGCCCAGCAAGGTAATTTCCTTTCAGCCCTAAATTGCACAAAAGAAGTCAAAAAATTCTGGATTATTGACTCGGGGGCCTCAGATCATATGACAGGTTGTGCTCAACTATTTTCCTCTTATAATTAGTATTATGGTCATACTAAAGTACGAATTGTTGATGGATCCTTGTCTCCTATTGCTGGAATTGGAACTGTTAAAATTAACTCAACCCTTGTCCTTAAGTCTATATTACATGTTCCAAATATATCCTGCAATCTACTGTTTGTGAGCAAAATTTGTAAGGATTGTGATTGTAAAGTGATCTTCTCACAGCATCTTTGTGAATTTTAGGACCGAAGTTCGGGGAAGAGGATTGGCAATGCTAGTGAGCATGAGGGGTTATATTACTTTGACGAGGGCACCGACGAGATCAAACAAGTTCGTACCGTTAGTTGGGAACCTTCTTCAAGGCAAAATCAAGTTATGCTGTGGAATTTTAGTTTAGGGCATCCTAGTTTTGCTTGTTTAAAACATTTATTTCCTTCCTTGTTTAAGAATAATGATATTTTTCAATGTGAAATATGTCAACTAGCCAAACATCAAAGGTTGGTGTTCAAACCAAAACCTTATAAAGCTACCAAACCTTTTGCCATGATTCAAAGTGATATTTGGGGATCTTCTCAGTCTCACAATCATTATTCAAAGCGTTGGTTCATATTTTTCATCGATGATCATACTCGTGTGTGTTGGTTGTACTTACTAAAAGACAAATCTGATGCTGAACAAACCTTCATAAATTTTAACAACATGGTTAAAACTCAATACTCCACAAATATCCAAATTTTACACACTGATAATGGTAGAGAGTATTTTAACCATATTTTAGGAGGATATCTCAATGAAATGGAATTGTCCATCAAAGTTCTTGTACCAACACACCCCAGCAAAATGGCTTCACTGAAAGAAAAAACAAACATCTATTAGAAGTTGCTAGATCCATCATATTTACAACCAACACTCCTTAACTTTTCTAGGGAGATGCTATTCTCACTGCTTATTACCTTATAAATAGAATGCCTACAAATGTTCTTCATTTCCAAACCCCACTGATTGTCTTCTCTAAATTTTTTTCTACAAACCGGACTATTAGTAGTCTTCCTCTCAAAGTGTTCGGGTGTACTGTGTTTGCTCATAACCATAACCCTAATCGAAACAAACTTGATCCGAGAGCCTTCAAATGCATATTTCTTGGATATGCTACTAATCAAAAGGGGTACAAATGTTATCTCTCAGAAAAGAAAAATTAATTGTGACCATGGACCTCACATTTTTGAAAATATCCAATTTTTTCCTACAAATTCCCTTTAGGGGGAGGAAAACAGTGAAGGAAATTTCTGGAATTTTTCTTTTGAATTTCTCCACTTTGTATCTCCCTCAGAAGCTCATTTCCCACACTCTAAAAAGCCTCAGTTTACCAATAATAGACAATTTTGATGATGAAAGTAATAAACAAGGAAGGAATCATGATGTGGAAAATAATCAAGAGGAAAACAAAGTGCTTGAACCTGATGTCCAGCAATTGAACTCCCAACCTAACACAGAACTTCGTGTTTACTCTCGTCGAAAGAATCAACAAACTCCTCTTACTCTCGAAACTTGTCATGAATCCAACCCGGACTCAGGTAATTCACTTGCTCCCTCTTCTGTGGATAATTTTGATAATCCCCCTATTGCTTTAAGGAAAGGAGTTCGTTCCTGTACTAAACATTTTATAGCTCATTTTGTACAGTATGATCATTTGTCCTCTTCTATGAAAGCCTTTGTATCCAGTCATGAAGAGACAGAAATTCCCAATACGTTTAAAGAAGCCTTTCAACGACCTGAGTGGAAGAGGGCAATAGAGGAGGAAATGCAAGCCCTAGAGAAAAGTGGGACTTGGGAAGTGATCGAAAAACCCAGAGATGCGATACCCGTAGGCTATAAATGGGTTTTCACCGTGAAGTATAAATATGATGGGTCTATCAAAAGATACAAGGCACGTTTGGTTGCTAAGGGATTCACTCAAACCTACGGGATAGATTACCAGGAGACATTTGCTCCAGTCGCCAAGCTCAACATGATCCGTGTCCTTCTCTCTCTAGTAGCAAATCTAGATTGGCCACTTCACCAACTTGATATCAAGAATGCCTTTCTCAATGGAGACTTGTCTGAAGAGGTCTACATGGAACTTCCTCCAGGTTTTAAGAGTGCAGGACAAACAGGACAGGTGTGTAAGTTGAAAAAATCTATTTATGGACTGAAACAATCACCAGGGGCATGGTTTGACAGGTTCACAAAAGCTGTCCGGCAACAGGGGTATAAACAGGCTCACACTAATCACACGCTTTTTTACAAACATGAAGGTGGTAAGTCAACTATACTAATTGTATATGTTGATGATATTATCTTAACTGGTGATAATGTTCCATAAATGAATTTCTTAAGAAAAAAGCTTGCAAATGAATTTGAGATCAAAGATCTGGGAATGCTAAGGTATTTTCTGGGTATGGAGATTGCTCAAAATAGATCTGGTATCGCTGTGTCTCAAAGAAAATATGTCCTAGATCTTTTGAAGAAGACTGGGTTACTTGGATGCAAGCCTGTTGACACCCCGGCTGATCCAAATGTTAAACATGGAGATCAGAATACAAGTACACCAGTGGACAAGGGTAGATATCAACGAATTTTTGGGAAGCTTATTTATTTAGCTCATACCAGACCAGACATCGCTTTTGCCGTCAGCATGGTAAGCCAGTTTATGCATGCTCCCTATGAAGAACACCTAGATGCAGTCATCCGAATACTAAAGTATCTGAAGGAAGCCCGAGAAAGGATTGTTCTTTAAGAAGGGAGTCTCGTGAAATTGAAGCCTACACTGATGCCGATTGGGCTGGTTCCATGACAGATAGGAGATCTACATCTGGTTATTGTTCCTATGTTTGGGGAAACTTGGTGACATGGCAGAGCAAGAAGCAAAATGTAGTAGCAAGAAGCAGCGAGGAGGCTAAATGCAGATCTTGGACTAATGGAGTTAGTGAATTAATATGGTTAAAGCTACTTCTCAAATAACTTCAAGTTGCAACAAAAAGTCCTATGAGATTATACTGCGACAACAAAGCTGCAATTAGTATAGCTCACAATCCTATACACCATGATCGTACTAAACATGTGGAGGTTGACGTCACTTCATCAAGGAGAAGATTGAAGATGAGACAATTTGCATTCCTTATGTAGCTTCAACGGAACAAACAACAGACATTCTAACTAAGGGATTGTCTAGACCTCTTTTTGAGAAGGTGATTTACAAGTTGGGATTGTTTGATGTATACAATCCAGCTTGAGGGGGAGTGTTGAAGATCAGCCCATCTCCGGTATCCCTGATATCTGAGAGATTTGGGGGGCAAATAGAGATTACTTTCCAGGAATCAAATCAAGGCTTTTATTCCTTAGTTAGTTATTTCCAGATTTGTAGCTTATCTGTTTTTATTGCTGATTTGTTTTCTAGTTTGTTGTGATACTTTCTGACCAGAATATGACTATATATATTCTGGGTCCTTACCTGTATTCATATAAACTCTTATTCTAATAGAAACCCTAGCAGTGTTTTACTTTTCTTCTCTGGTATTCGCTTCTCTCAGTACCTAAAACTTGAAGTGGATAGAAGCAAGATAGATATGAAACTAAGTTTCATGTCTACTTCAAGGGATGCATTGGATCCTATTAATATAAGAGATGATGACGATGTCTTCGCTTTCTTAATGGATCGTGATGAGAAAAACCGTAGATGGTCATTGCAGGTGGAATTTATTAAAAAAGATGACAGTGGTGAACGAGTCCAACTCCGCGCAAACACTATGGGTCTTGATGATTTAGAAGATGAATTAAATGAAGGGACCAATCAGGGGCATCATGACTGCAATGAGGACGAAGGTATATTCCTAGAAAGCTGTTTCATGACCAGTATTTTGATTGTATCTTCATGGAGAACAATGCTTTCAATGCGTCTCCTGCACCGGGCATTGAGGAGATGGATCTCACAGGGATAGAGGGTTCAGAGGCGGTGTCTGACAATCCACACACATCGGCATCGACATCTGTGTCATCTTCTGAGTTTGCTGAAGACTTTGAACCAGTGCATGTTGAAGCACCTGTGTCACACAGTTTCACAGACGGTACAAATTTCAGAGTCGTTCAGGAAAATGAAAGCACGGATGAGTTGAAGAACAATTTACAAGAAGCTGCCATGAAAAATTGCTTTGAAATGAAGATAGTAAAATCATCTAAGACATTATATGTGGTTAAATGTGTCGACGAGCATTGCACATGGAGATTGCGAGCAGTTAAGGTGTTGAACTCAAACTTCTTCGCCATCTGAACATACTGAAATACTCATACATGTACCTTGGAGAAACGGAAGAAGAAGCATTTCAAAGAAATTAAGGAGACACCAACTCCCGAAGGAATAATGTGAATGATGAGCAATTTAGGCGTCGAGGTTACCTATTGGAAAGCTTGGAAAGGAAAACAAATTGCTAACAAATGAAGCATGCATGGTAATATGTCTTCCTTCCGCCGCATTGCAAATTTGTTTGCAATGAAGGGCACCATCTAATATATCCATGTCAGTCGATTCAAACAAATTTTATTAGTTTTTTTAAATTATATTATGACAAGTACAATCTAAACAAAGTGCGTAAAACTTGATCTTTACCTGGAAAGCGTGCACGAAACCGTTAAATGAAAATAATTTCATCTTGGGATAATTTTTTTCGTCTGCTTTAGCTTTTATGTCCTTGTTAAAGCACTTTAATTTGTACTCGTATGTCTTTAGACCCCAATCACAACTGTCAAATAGATCCATGTCATCAACCGTCCCCATGGCTGTTAGATCAATTTTAGTCTTCGCTTCATACCCGTGTAAGATGCGAAAAAGAAATAAAAGAAGGGCGATCTTAATCTTGTCCTCGTTTTGGGTATTTTTCAATTCCTCAAGCTTGCTTATCAAATAAGATACGCGTACTTTATTGCTGCCACCAAAATACTTCTTCAATAGGCGAGAATTTTTCATTGCCTTTTTTAATTTCTCCATATCTGACACCGGAGCAAAGTTGAGCCCTGTGATCATTGCATATTCTTCCATAGAGAATCGCATTGGTGTCTTGTTAACTATCATCCACATTTCTTGTTCCTTGTTGACCTTAACTTGTCGAAGAATAAAGTACCACAAGAGTTGACTTGAATGTTGATGGTGATCAGGAACGTCAATAAGATGACCAAATTGAGTCTCCCTAAAACGCTCCATCTCTTGCTCATGCAGACATTCCTTGATATGCTTACAATAATCATGGAATCTAGATCTAATAGAAATTTTGCAGTAGAAGTGCTCTTCTTCGACCAAAATCAACCTTAGGGATTCAATCTCTTCAACCTACAAATATATTAAAAAAAAAGGAGTTAGTGACACTAACGAATATATAAAACAAAAAACCACAACAAATTAATATTAGCTGAGGCATAACTGTAGGAGAAAAACAACATGTTACATTTCAACATAGTGAGCAGTGGGCACCCCTCTGCTTCTTAATTTCATCACAGCTCTACGGGGATTTTTTTTTTTTTTTTTTTTTTTTTTTTTTTTTTTTTGAAAGGGAAAAGCTCTAAGTTTTGAAACGTGTAAAAGTTTAATGAGTTATCATACCATAATGAATATTGGATCAACATGAGGCTCAATAGTCGGCTCGACTGAGGGCTCAACTGTAGTGTTTGTCGGCAAATCACCGATATTTTCGACCTTATAGTAGAGCTCTTTTTCATAATATTTTCGCTGAAAATAACAAATGTTTTACCTCTACTGTTGTCGCCTCTTGCTCCGCCATTATTTGGACCTCTTCTTCTTTGTTTGAAACATCTTCTGAGGTTGCCTCTACCCCTTCACTGTCTTCATCACTCGAATTAGAATCTGGCTGAGCGTTGCTCCATTCTTCTCGTCGAGCTTGCTCCTCCACACGCTGATGAGGGTCAGGAATAGAAGCTTGTTTCACTCTTGCCATTACACTAGTTCCACAAGAAACAATATCACGTACAAAAATTTTAAAAAGAAAAAGGAAGACAAAATGCCAACTAAGTGACTATTTCTTTGATAAGTGACCAGTTCTTTCTTTCAAGTTTTTCATGCTTTTGCTAGAACACCAATATAAACACGTCATCTCTCTTTCCTTTCCTTTCCTCTCACCTTTTTTTTTTTTTTTTTTTTTCCCCATCACTTAACTATATTTAAATAGATCCTTAACACTAAGCTATATTTTATTTTCCCCTTTCTCCCAAATGTTACTTACCCAAATGTACTAAATTGTTAAGTAGAGCAATGATAATAATAATGTTAATTCGGGCATGACTAACCTAATCATTTTAATTGTAAGATTGAAATTATAAAATAGAACGTGAAGAATATGCCTAAAGATGAAATTTAATTGTGAGATTGAACACTATACTTAACTTAAGATCGATTGCAAGTGCGTCAAGGTCGAATTTCTCATCCTTTCTCTTAGTTTGAGTCCGCCTCTCTATTAATACCAAGTAGTTGTTTCCTAGCCCTCCCTCTGTCCTGATATTGAGACAAGAAAGAATTTACTGAGTAACATTGAGGTAACCCCGATTGTCTTACTGATTCTCTTCCCGAAACAATAAATAATTTCTTTCACTGCACTAAATAGGAAGTTACATTTGTGAATTTTCCCATTTTCCATATTATTTATTCCCACAAATTCCTCTAATTGCTAACAGTTTTCATGCTCAAACTAACTTTTTTGGTAAAATGCTCTAACTTAAAAGAGCAATTCTCACAATATCTTTCAACTTGATTCCAAGTTTCAAGCTTTTTTCAAACAAGGACAAAAACCCTACAATTAGAAACCAAAATTTTACCTGAAACTTTGCCCCTCCACTGCGTGCGCTTCCGGTGGTCTCCGTTCCGTTGTCGGGGTGGCTTGCCGGTAGTAGACTGGTAGAGTCGCCAGAGGGAAGAAGAGAGGAAGAATATGAAGGCACGGGTGGAGAGGGCGCTCTTTTTTCCTTTTTTAGGGTTTGTTTGGTGGAGTAGTTTGAGTTGGGATTTTTAAGTTTCAATAGTAAATTTTTTGAATTTTCAGAAAAGACAAAAAAATTTTTAGGAAAAAGACAAAAAAAAATTTGAGTTGAATGGTTTGAGTTGGTGAAACAAACAGACCCTTAAATCAGTTTGCACCCTTTTTTTTTTTTTTTTAAGTCGAGAAGTTATGCTAAGGAAGAGAAAGGAGATGGGAGTAAAAGGTACTAAGGGTAAATATGTAATTTAAATCATACGAACTTTTTTTTTAAATAAAAAAATAGATTAAATGGATGGAGGGTACTGTATTAAAAGCAACTTTTTTGAAGGCCACTTAGCTAAATCTCCCCGTTTTTTTTTTCCCCTTATTTTTAAAGTTTTTTTACTTTTAAGGAAAATTAGGATAAATGACTTATATTTATTATCTAATTTAATAGATAATTTAATTTTCTTTTAATTAGTTAAATGACTTAATGTGTATGTTTTATTTAGAGCTTGTTTGGCATACCGGTTCAAACTCACATTTTCAGGTTTAAACTCAACTAAAGGAGTTTGGCTCACCAGTTCATCTTCAAAGTGCCTTTGAACCGTTATACAGTAAACCCAACTTGGTTTACTGTGCATCTATTCTCCCTTGTGCTTCTGTCCCACCCGTGCCTGGTTCCTGTTCCCGAATCTCGTCTTCCTCCACACCAGCGCCCATGTGTTGCTGTTAGTGGCTTCGCCCACTCCCCGTGAAGCAGATACGGTGCAATGAAAACTCCACCCGATCACAATACAATTACACGCCAAAAAAAAAAAAAAAAATCAGCCCCAACTTTTCGTCCAAGTCACCGGCCCGGCGAAGGAAGCAAGAAATTGTCGGAGATGGCGTAGTGGGTTGTCGGTGTTTAGGCGGAGAAGAACCCATTGGCACCACCGTGAGATTCGAGGCCAGAGGAAGGGAAACCTAGATCTCCGCCTCCCTCGCGTGAACCCATTTGCGATTCCTCTCGCGAACCAGATCTCGACCAACCACCAACCACCCCATCACCGCTTGTCCTCTGAAACTCGTCGACGGAGAAGAAGGTCGTGAGACTCACCGTCGGCGTTCTACGAAAAATGGGTTTTGACCCACGGATCACATTAGGAAACACGATTGTGGGTGACGGAGGCGGTCTTGGGCTCGAGGGAGGGGAAGGCGGCGGAGAGGGAGACGAGGTGCTGGCGGATAAGCCATTTGGTGTCCTCGGAGGAGGGGAGGGCGGAGGGGCCGCGCTGGGAAAGGACGGAGCTCAGGAATTGCTGGGTCAGTTGGGGGTTGGGCGGAGATGGGCTCGCCGACTATACCATCGAGGAGGGTGGTGTTTGGGGAGAGAGAAAAAGAATGGGAAAATAGTCTAGAGAGAGAGAGAGAGAGAAGGAGAGAGAGTTTGGGAGAGTGTTTGTCGTTGTCGTTTTTTTTATGTTAGAGAGAGTTTTTTTCTTTTTTTTTTGCTTAAGGGGGAAGAAAAAGGAAGATGACTGGTAGGAAGTTAATTAGCACTAAACTAATAGGCATTAATAGTTATCCCATTGACAAACAAATAATGATCCCAGTGACATGTGTGATTCTTCATAATTTCATTAGGATGGTAAAAGGTTTTGATGTATGTTGTTGATGTGTGTTTTTAATTTAGTTTATTTTAATTTTTCTATTTTTCTGATCATAAACCTACAATGGAATGTTAAATTTGATTACAATTTGGTGAATGAGTCTGAGTTGAAAATTTTAAAATTGAGTTGTAAATTTTTGTTAACTTTTCAGAAAATACAAAAACATTTTCAGATAAAAACAAAACGTTTTTCAGGAAAAGACAAAAACTTTTCAAAAAAAAGACAACAACTGATCTGAAAATTTTGAGTTTAAACTCAAACGCCAAACGAGGAGAAAAAAATTATAACTCAAATTTTTTGCATCCAAATAGGGCCCTAACTCTTTTTTAAACTTTTGAACTCAAACTTGTCAACCAAACATTCAACTTAAGTTAAACTTTTCAACTCAAACTTTTTTACTAAACACACAACTCAAGTTAAACTTTTTATCTCAAACTTTTTACCAAACACTCAGCTTTTAAACTCAACTTAAAAAACATAACTCAAACCTAAACACCAAACAAACCTTTAATCAATTTTCATTTTTCTCAAACTTTTTGTCTTTTCTCTTTCTCAACTTTATTTTTCTCTCTTTGCCCGTTTCTTATTTGGCCGTTATCAGAGATGGCTGATTGTCATTCCAGCAAAGTAGCGATTGTGAGGTTAACGACTATCCCGAGTTATGCGGCGATGAAATTTGCTTCTCGTCGTTCGTGAAGTTCCAGCGAGGTCACGATGTCCTCACCTTCTAGATCTAATTGATGTTGCTATCTCATCACCACTGAAGGGATGCCTAGCAATGAGGATGACGACAAGGTGAGGTTAGCGACAGTGACTTCACAAAGTCGGCAAAGGTAGATAGGCGGTGAGAGAGAGAGAGAGGCAAAGGGGAGGGAGGGAGGGAGAGAGAGAATCAATGAGGTGACTGTTACAGGTGAGAGCTTGGGGGGGGGGGGGGGGGGGGGGGGGGGGGTTGGGGGAGAGGGAAAGAGAGTTGGCCTTTTTTTTTTTCTTTTTTTCTTTTAATGATAAACCATTGACTTACCAATAGTTAATCATTAATTGACCGAAACTTTGGTAATATTGTTTATGGTCAATCAATGATTGATTATGGATCAATAAGTGATAGACTATAAAAATTTGTGAGTAATATTATGGTCAATCAATGATTGTTTGTCGTCAATCAGTGATTGATTACAAAAATTTGTGAGTAATATTATGGTCAATCAATGATTTGTTTGTCGTCAATCACTGATTGACTACAAAAATTCAATCAGAACAATATGAAGCCAATTTAAGGCTTTATTATAAACTATCATATTTTTATCAAATAAGTCAAATTTTTCTTCTTTAAAAAAAATTTTTGGTATGATTTTACTCAAATCTAATATTTAGAATCGTTAACTGCCGATCGACAGGAACAACAATAAAAGGCTTTGAAGGTAAAACATAATCGAACATCAATCTTCAGTAGTCATTGTTTTTCTTTTTCTTTGTGCTTAGTGCTCCACATAGTCAATGTTATTGCCTGTGCCAGAGCCATGATTTGTAAGTGGGGAGGGCCAAAAAAATTTTCAATCAAGATTATACTAACATATATAGATATATATGTAACAGTTTTTATTTCTTCAATTCATGATATATTAATACATAAAAACATCAATATTATATCTAAATAGGACAACATACCGCTATCAATTATATATAATTAAAAATATAAATAATGCAAGAAAGAACCTGAAAGTGAAGTGTTGATCTTAATATCTTCATAATACCATAGTCATTCAAGTTTCACATCTTAAAACTTTAAGTCTAATACATCACTTGTAAAAATGAAAAAATATATATATTTTATACATTTGTAAATAACATTATTCTCTCAATAAAAGAGCATCAATGTTAAATTCATAATCTCAAAATATCATTTTCTTTTCTTAAATATAAGTTGTGCTTGATAATCTTTCATTGAGACAAACTCATCATAATCTTTCATTGAGACAAACTCATCTATAATTGATTCACTACTAAATTTTGCAGTATTCTCCTTCTCAATGTAGATAATTAAGCAGTCATTTAAAAAATTATCTTTCATATATGGCACAAATACCATTACAACACATAAGCCCAAAATTCTTCACCAAAAAAAAAAAAAGGGCATGTCTAAGTTTATCACAAACTAAATTGAAAAATAAAATAAAAATTGTATTTAAATCTAGAATATTAAGTAATGCTATTTCTAATTTTCTCAGTTAAAATCCACAATAAAAACTAAAAATCACTAATTTCTAGTGAGATATTTTCAATTTTCTAATTAGAATTAGCATATTATCACCAATACATAAGAACAAACAAAAAATAAATTCAGAAGAAATAGTAGCACCATGACCCGCCAATTCTACATTAAGACAAATAGAAAAATTACAATCAAATTAAAAAGAAAAAAAAAAAAGAATCGGAACAAGAAGCGAGAAAAAGAAATATTAACCTAAAGCGGAAACAAGAAATTGAAGAATAATGAATTAATAGACCAAGACAAAGTTGTTTCAAGAATAAATCCAGTATAGCAAACCGAAAAAAAAAAAAAAATTATACATTGATCAACAGAACAAATTTCTAAATTTGTTTCGGAATGATGGAATGGGAAAGTGAAGAGTTAGCTTCATTTAGAAACTTTTAGTTTATGTGTAGATAAAATATTACTTAGTAAAATGAGTCAGTCTTTTAAAATACTAAACTATTAAAAGTTATAATTCAGATTTAGATTTTAAGTCAAATCACTAGGCCCACTAATGTATATGGATTCAATAAAACTGTTTTATTTTTAAAATCTAAATTGTTGCTTAATAAAATATAGATAACTGTTAATTTAAAGGGATCATGATTAATTTATACATATACTAATTTTTTTAAATAAAAAAAAAAAAAAAAAAAAACCCAACCATTTAAAAATTTCACAAAAGTTAGGGGCCACGGCACCCCCCTTCCTCTGCCATTGGTTATTGTTGATCCATTGAATCAAATACGGATGTTTCAAATTAAAAAAGATTAAATATTCTTTATGAGCAATAACTTTCCAATGTTGAAAAAGATGTGTCATGAGAGAGTTGCAAATTAAGTTCAAAGCACCAACACTCAAATTTCCTTTTGTTTAATCGTAATGATTAATTGCTATATACGTTAATTCTACGCTAAGTAGGGTCATTTCTCTCTTAAATTTATTATTTTGTTCAATAAACAGTAATGTAAACATTCACAATACTTAGCGTATTTATGTCACTGACAACGTTAATTCTACGTGAAATTTATGAAAGACCATTAATTAACTATCTAATAACAGAAACAACATTGATTATACATAGATTTACACAATACATTTATATAAATATATATAGATCATCCTCGGATCGTTAGATTCAATGCAAACTATATTTAAAAAAAAAAAAAAAACTGAATCAAAGAAATTAAAAAAAAAAAAAAAAAAAACTTTTGGAGGAAAGAATTCGAATTCAAGATCTCAACAATAAAAATTAAAAATAAGGATGTAATTTTAATAGACTATATATACCAGCAACCATGCAGAGAGTACATAACTTAGTAAACTCAACTATAGATTTTTTATTGTTTGAGGGAACCAACTCAATAAATGTACTTTTTGCCATTGTTATTTGTTAACGTTTAAAAGCTAAGACCAGTAACATCAATTTCCTTCGTAGAGTATCCAAGTGGCATCATTAAAAATATACACATGATGCTAGCAAGAGTGATCTATCAGTTAGATGTGACTCTTTGGAAATTTGTTCCATCCATTTCCATTGGCATTTTCTAATTTCTAAAATTATTCACCTAATAATAATAATAATAATAACATTAATAATAATAAAATAATGATAATGTTGATGATGATGATATTAATAATAATACTTTAATTTTCAAAATTATCATGTGCATCGTTTGTGTTAAAGTCACAACATTTTTGTCTGTTTGGCGGAGCCATTTAAATGACAATATTTTGAGATGAAAATATTTGAATAAAAACATTTGAATTATTATTATTTGAAATGGTTTTTAGATGTTTGCAATATGAACAAAACATTTGAACTTAATATTTGAATATGAGTTTGAATAGAAATTGAAAACAGTTCTAACAAATATAACAAATCTTAAATGTCTATAGAAACTTAAATGTATATAGATAGGGTTTTGTTCCTTTTCAGTTTGAATGTATAGAAAAAAAGAATCATTTCAATCGATTTAAAATGAAAAAATTATGACATTTTGAAGCTTAATTAGATAGAATGGAGCAAAAATGTTTTTGATTAAAGAGAATCAAAATGTTGTTATTGCATATATATATATACACACACACACACACACACAAATGAAGCAAATATAAGAGAGAATAACATTTTAGTTTTCTTCTTAATAAATAGGCAAATGAATCATTTGATATTATCTGAATGACATTTTAAACTTTTGCTCCCAGATACGCATTTAAGATGCCTTAAATATTTTCAATTGATTGAAACAAACGGGGGTTAAAACATCTAAAGCGAGCCTTCACGTCCTCGTCTCTTCGAAGAAAAAGGGCCTACATACAGCTCTCTCGTTTACTTGCAAACCATGATAAACTAGTTAGTTTTTCTACTTAATAATAAAATATTGAAGTACTATAAACTATATCAATACATATTATATGCATATTTGTATTTCTGCCAAAAAAAAAAAAAAAAAATTACTTCGCCTTTTGGTACTATATAATACCTATTGATTTGTTGATTAACAAATGAGCAGCCGGTCCATGTACGGAATCATTAATGTCAATGGTTATCAGGAGGGCAGGGCGGTTTGAGATAATAATAATAATAATAATAACAATTATTGTATTCCCACCAACCCAAAAATATGAGGAAAAAAATAAAGTACTTATATTAATATAGATACAAATAAGTACAATTTATCTATCTGACACGTGTGTGCGTGTGAGTTAATATGTTAATTTATTCAAAAGTCAGCTAATCAAACAAGTACAATTTATCTACTATTATGAATGCAAATTGGATAATAAGAAATGTAAACAAAGCAGAAATGACTTCAAACTTTGATCATGGTTCATGAATGGCATGCGTGCCTTGTCAGTGATAGAACGAGGATTTATTTATAAAGAAATTAATTTTTTTTAATCAAGATTATATTAATATATATTTATATATATAATAATTTTTATTTATTAAATTCATAATATATTGATACATGAAAATATCAGTATTATATTTAAATAGGATAATATGTCATCATTAATTATATGTAATTAAAAAAATAGTGTAATAAAGAATATGAAATTGAAGTGTTAATCTTAATATTTTCATAATACTATAGCCATTCAAGTTTCACATCTTAAAACTACAAGTCTAATGTATCACCTGTAAAAATGAATTTTTTTTTTTTTACATTTGTAAATAACATTATTATCTCAATAAAAGAGCATTTATGTTAGATTCATATACCTCAAAATATCATTTTTTTTTCTTAAATAGTTGTGTTCGACGATCTTTTATAGAGATAGGCTCATCTATAATTAATTCACTACAATAATTTCCTTCTCAATGTAGACAATCAAGCAGTTATTCAAAAAATTATCTTCCATATATGACACCAACACCACTGTAGCCTATGAGTCCAAAATTCTTCACAAGAAAAAAAAAAAAAAAAAAAAGGGGCAAGTATAAGTTTATTACAAACTAAATTTAAAAAAATAAATTAAAAATTGTATTTAAATCCAGAATTAAGTAATGATATTTCTAATTTTTTCAGCTAAAATCCTTAATAAAAAATAAAAATCACTAATTTCTAGCAAGATTTTTTCACTTTTCTAATCAGAATTAACCTATTATCACCCATACATAAGAACAAAAAAAAAAAAAAAAAAAAAAAAATCAGAAAAACAGTAGCACCATGACATGTCAATTCCACATTAAAACAAATAGAAAAATCATAATTAAATTAAAAGAAAAAAGAAAAGAATCAGAATAAGAAGAAAAATAAATAAAAACCTAAAGCGGAAACGAGAAGTTGTAGAAGAATGAATTGACAGACCAAGACAAAGTTGTCTCAAGTTGAGAAGAAATCTAGTACAGTAAACCGAAGAAAAATAAAAATCACACCTTGAACAACGGAGCAAATTTTCAAAATTTTTTGGAAATAATGGAATATGAAAGTGAAAAATTGGTTTCCTTTGAAAGCTTTTAGTTATAACGAGTCAGTCTTTTAAAATATTATAATTTTACACATACTAATTAGGTCAATTAATATATATGAATTTAATAAAATTGTTTTATTTTTTCAAATCTAAATTATTTACCTAATAAAATATTTATACATGTACTAAATTTTTTTTTAAAATTAAAACACTAAATAAAAATTTCAAAAAAAGTGAGTGGGCCCCACCCCCAGTGGGTACAGTGTCATGAGAATACATATCAATGACCAAAAAAAAAATGTACATATTAAATTGTAATTGAGATTTTTATAACGTAAAACATGGTAGAATATTTTTAAAAAAAATAATAATTTAAGTTAATAATTTACATTTATCATATAATCATATTAGTATTTTATTTGCTACATTGATTATTTTGTAATATATTAAAATTTTTGATCTTTTTATGCTCAAATCCCAAAATACTTGCAACAGTACGTGGGAGGCAAAGCATGAAGCAACTGTCAAGAAAAGGATATCATTAAAAAAAAAAAAAGAAAAAGAAAGGAAAGATACACCAAATTGATGTGTATTTGATTACAAAAACTGGATAGTAAATCCATATCCACTCTTTTAATATAGTTATTTATTTTTTAATTTTTATTTAATTTGATCTTGATTTCACTTTTATTCGGTTTTGCTATTCAAAAAAAATTTCATAATATTTTTTTTTCGGTTAATTTTAAGAAGTATACTAAAATGGTTACCTTTTATCAAATAACCAAAAAGTTTTTTTGATAGCAAAACAACAATAATATTATCTCTTTATTAACATATATAAATGATTAACTTTCTTTAAATGATATATCATTTAAGATAAATATCTTCAATTATAAAGGACATTTTACATATATTATTTCTTGTTGTCTCAAAATATATGCTTTACTTCCCTTTGTCCCTCGTATATGCTTTACAGCTTAAAGAAACACGTAAAGAAAGGGTGAAAAAAAAAAGACATTATAGAGAGGGAAAGAGAGAGAAATGGTTGAAAAAACAAAAGTTACTTTGAATGGGTCCCATAAATTTTAAAACTTGTCAGAATATAAATGTAAAAAAAAAAAAAAAAGCCAGTCTCCTTTTCTTGCATCTAGGATAGTAAAATAATGTTAAAAAAAAAAAAGGCTTCAATCAATAACAGGCATTAATGTACTTACAATTAAGGTCAGTCAAAAAAGTGCAGTTCCCTAAACTCCAAAACGCAGTCAAATCTCATGTTTTTTTTATTAGGAAAGAGAAATAGTAAAGAGCATATCTACTCTTTTATCTTTTATATAGAGGATGTAAAATAAAAAGTATAACAAGAGTAGCTAAACAAACGAGTAGCTGACCCGACCCGACCCAAACTGGTAAAAAATAGAGTTACGGGCTAGGCTTGGCCCACCATTTGATCATGATGGCTTAGTCCAGCCCATTTACCCATAGTGCTAATGCAAGATTTATGGCTTGTTTGGTTCAATTTGAACCACAATTTTTTGTCTTTACTAAAAAATAATAAATTTTCACTATTTATAGTTACTATTACAACTTTATAATTTGAATTTTAAAAGTATATTACTTTGCATATACAAGCTCAAAAGGGATATTTTTTAAAAAAAATTACATATAATTTCGAGGCGAATGAAACAAGCTTAATATTGATTTTTTTTTTCAAACACATTTCAAGCTTTTACCCTTAACTCAAAAATTCAAATGATTCACCAAACACACAATTCAATTCAACTTAATTCCAATCTAAATAAACTCAATTCCAATCCGTACACTAAATGCATGGTTAAACGGGCTTGGCCATACTTGATATTTTGCCATGCCCGGTACGAAAAAGGTATGTGTGTGTGTGTGTGTTTTTTTTTAGTTAGTTTTCTTTAAAATGATTAATATAGAAAAAATAACAAATAAAAGTAAAACTTGAATTTTAAGTTTTTCAGTGGTTAAGTCTAAGTTTTAATTTAACTTTTTTTTTTTTTTTTAATGACAGTGATTGATTAGAAACTAATGCTTCGTTTGACATTTAAATTTAACTCTAACTAAACTTGTTTTATCATCTAAATTTTTATCTTTTTCTGAAAAGTCAACAAAATTTATAACTAGTTTTTGAAAAATCAATCAATTTCAACTTAAAAATTTCATCTCCAACCAGCGAATTAAAAGCAAGCTAAATAAAAAAATTATCTAATAAAATTTAAAATAAAATTAAGAACCGATAATAAAAAAATACTTTTTAATGGACGGGCCATGCCAACTTGTCCAGACAGGCCGATTCAAACAGTCATTATGGGTCCTGAAAAGTTAAGCCTAGCTCGGACCTTGGTTTAGGTCAAGCTAGGCCAGTACGTAGGTCAAAGATGCCTACCACAGGTGGTTAGTTTAATCTGGCCCATATTTACATCTTTAAACATGACATTTTTATTGTTTCAAGCTCAATATAAAAATTTTAGTTTTCTTATATTATTGTTAAAACTTAAATATTTTCAACATTATTTTAAAAAAATTTATATGTTCCAAGAAAAAAAAATGACGATCTTTTTGCAAGGAAATGCATACAAGCGCAAAACATTTACAGCTACAAAGTTGGTATGAGCATGACTTGTGCAAAGGGGTCCGATTGCTTTTATTGCTAATTAAAAACTAGAGAATATTTGTTGAAAACGCCCATACAAAAATACTTAATTATTGTCATGTATTATAGAAAAAAAAAAAAAAAAAAAAAAAAAAAGCACAAGAAAAAAAAATCATCATCACTGTGGAATGCGATTGGCAATGCATTTTGATGAGTTTTCAACGCGGAATATAAATAGTTAATTAAACACATAACAGCAAAAGATCAACAAGAAGAAATGCCTAAATAATTGAAAGCGAAGATTTTTTTTTTTTTTTTTCCTTGCCTAGTTTCATACATTTCTCATGCGTTTGGCAACTTGGTATTGGCCAGGAAAAAATAATAAAACTTTTGAATGTAAGCCACTAGTTATTGCAAATTGCAAGAAAAAATAACGCATCAAAAGTGGGCTCCACCCACTAGCACAGAATAAATTTTTTTAATTTATTTTTGATAAATACAATGGAGTTGACTAAATAAATAAGGGTGGCTCGTCCTTCCGAGAAACTCATCAAACGACGGCTGAATTTCATGGTAACCAAAGGCCGCCAAGAAAATTGTCGCTTTTATTTTAAAGCATTTGCTATGTATATATTGGATGTTTAAAAAAAATTAAAAATAATAAATTAAAAAAATGGATTAAAAAATAACAACAAAGGATCTGAAAAGAAAAAAGAAAGACATGAAAGAAAATACTAAAAAAGATAAAAGGACTAAAATGAAAAAAAATTTGACAAACAGGGATTAAATTGTCAAAAAAAAAAAAAAAGGCCGAAAAAAAAGAAATTGAAAGACTAAAAATTAAATTCAAATATTTTTGTCCAAAACGAACCATTTTGAACGAAAATGCCTTGAACAGTAGAAAGTTTTGTGCTTTCTATATATAGTTTATAGATATATACACTTTATAACTTCTTCCCAACAATTTATCTTTCCTAATTAATCCTAGGTTTTTCATTCTGCGGGTGATTAAGAATAAATTCATTAGTGATTGCAAGTAAAATCTAATGATAATTTCACATATAATTTTATCATAAGGTGAAAAGTTCAAATCCTTCACTCTTAATTTAAAAGGAAAAAAAAAACACAAACAAACACAAACAAACTACCCTCACCCTCAATTTAAAAAAAAAAAAAAAAAAAAAAAAAAGAACAAACTAATCAGACATTGATTTGTTCAAAGTATGATATCTTGTTATGTTGGAATTTTTTTTTTTTTTTTGACGATAGGAGTATTTCATTAATTTGGATATTATTCTGATTAATTAATGACGTTAGGGGTGACTACTAAAATTGAGTGTAAAATCTAAATACACTTTATCTTCTTCTTATCCCCAACAGAACGCCAAAATGATTGATAACACAATGGTTGTTTGGTGAATGAGTTTGAGTTAGAAATTTTAAGTTTTAATAGTAATTTTTGTTGACTTTTTAGAAAAGACAAAAAAAAAAAATTCAGAAAAGATAAAATTTTTTTCAGAAAATGACAAAAAAAAATACAGTTTAACTTGAATTAAACTTGAGTACCAAACAGGCCCTTAAGAAAAGGTTATTCCAACAACAAAAAAAAAAAAAAAAAAAAAGGAAAAGATTAATTAAAAGTTTTTTTTTTCTTTTTCTCAAAAGTAACTAAAGCAACTACTTTTGTTTTTATAGCTTTCGTTTATTTGTTCTGTTGCTCAGGGGGGAAAAAATCAAACTTGGGAATTTAATTAGCCGTCCCCACCCAAAAAGGAAGCCTCATATACTTTTTTTTATCTCATCTCATCTCAACATGCATGACTAATTAATAATAAACTTAACCTTATCAAACAGCCGCCATTGAGTGAGGCGGCCTTGAAAAAGCCTAACGATAATATCTTGATAGGTTAATGATAAAAAATTCGAGTATTGAATGATCATTTTAAAATTTGAAGTGTTAAGCTTATCTCTTATTAACTTAACATGTATTTAAGGCGGTTGTTTGAGTTAAAAAATTTGAATTGGAGTTAAGTTAAAGTTGAGTTGGGGATTTGGTTAATTCGAATTAAAAAATATAAAAATTTATGTTTTTAAAAGAAATATTAATATAAATATTGTTTTGTTTGTCTCGATATTTTATGTAATTTAAAAAAATATATATCTAATAGAATTTATAAACTTTTAAAATTTGAGTTTTTAAGTTATAATTAGAACTATAAATAGTAAAACTGAGTTGATTTTTTAGAAAATAACAAAAACTAAGTTGAGTTTTCAACTTCAACGAAGGTGTCAAGCACATACTTAGTGCATTTAGTGATAAAACCTTATTATTAGAAAAACAAGCCTTGCCTGGTAGACTTTTTAGTACTGAAAAAAAGCCTTATCAAACCCCTTTTTTTTTTTGGCTAAAACATCTATTCGTGGGGACATAAGATTTAGCTAGATTCATGACAACAACTTGAATGGTTAGTTGAGCATATATTTAACAAAGAATAATTAATCAACATCAACCACCTACTAATATTTACCTGTTAAAAATAGTGCCTTTAATAATTCAAGTGTACATCACACCAAAAAAATAAAAAAAATAAAAAAAAAGGTACACGTCAATTGGCTAAGACTAAACTAGCAAAAGTTTGTACATAAGAGGTGAATTGATTTGACGGGGTAGAAAATTCTCTTTACAACAACCAACAGGGAAATATATATTCGATCTATAACAGACGGTATATTATACAAAATCTAAGACATATATTTGTGTATTTGTATCTAGATCTTGTATTTTACTCATAAAGCCTTGCCAGGCCTCTTGAACAATTTACATGACATTAATTCTATGATCTAATTAAGTAGGAAACTTAAAATCAACATAATTGGAACATATATATGTACCAAAACCAGTACATACTGCACAAGCTCATTAATTAGAACATAGAAAAAGAAAAAGAAAAGAAAAGAAAATGAGAGAGGGAAATAGAAGCACACACAATTAAAACTGATTTATGGCGACCATTCGAGAGGGGCTAAGAAGATGATAAGAGCCATGGCGCTTGGGGAAGCCGCAATATCCCGGACGGACGTTATCGGCACCGCCGTCGTCGTCCATCTCCATCAACACTCTGTAGAAGATATCAACGTTGCATGGAAGCATTAGAGGGCCTTGAGTGTCATATCCAAACTCCGATTCAGCTTCCTCCAAAAGCATCTTGAACAGCGGGTGGTTCACGTATTCGGTTTTCACCACGAACCTCTGCCTCTGAGGTCCCACATAGACCGAGAAGCAGCCCTCGGGTGCGACTCTCCCCTTCTTATTCTCCCGCTTCTCCTCTTCAGTTGCCGCGCTGATCATCCGTGGCCATGATTTGCTTTTGGTTGTCATGCCACGCCTTATGGATGGACCAGGTGAAGTGCTCCTGAGGCCGCGGCCTATGGACTTGCATCTCTGCCATGTTTTGTTGATCAAATTGCCCTTCTTTGCCGTTTTTTTCCTTCATCATCGTTTCCATTGCTTTCTTTTCTAATTAATTGAGTATATGAACAAACGAGACTACTAAATTCTAGATTTCTTTGCAGAAAAACAAAGAAAACGGATGTGCCAATTGAAGTTGGGCTTAAAAACAACCACAAACAACACAACGTTCCATACGAAGAAATCAACGAATTGTTCTTTGTAAAATCTCTAACCCCTATCGTAAACAAGATAAACAACAACCTTGACCCTCGGCCTCATTGTGTTACTCATACCTCCTTCGATTAACAAACAAGAAAGGCCATATACAAAGAAAATATGAAGTCGAGAATATTCAGAAAGAGATAAGAGATATATGCATATGGTTAAGAAGTGAAGGCAAACGATGACTAAGAACCACAGAGTACAAGAATTGCATAAACAAAAAAAAGGTATAAAGGGAAGAGGAATCAGAAGAAGATCAAAGCCCTCACGAGATGATGCTCTTTTATGTCTTACCTCTTTTTTGGGGCAATCTAAGCATGGAGAAAGTTGTACACAGCTAGCATAATATATAAAGCCTAGTTGGAGGCTTTCTTTCCTTCTTTCTTTTTTTTTTTTTTTTTTTTGGATTTCTTTTTTGTTTTGTCCCATATATAGTTTATATTAAAGTAATATACCACTTCCCAACTCTAGAAAGTCCCTATTAATTTTCTTTTGTTTAATAGATAGATTGTTATAGTTTTCTTTTTTTTCAATAAGTGATTTTTTTAAAAAACTCTCTTAGACATTATTGTGGGTATATTAATTGTACATTGCGAAAGTCCTGGACATTGGACAAGGAGATTTTACTAATACACTTTACCTTTTTTTTTGAGTTGGTTTTGCACTTGGTTTCTTTTGGTAACTAAAGGACAAACAAATCGTCAGAGAGTTTTATATCTCAACTTCCCTGGTTTTAATTTAGTCTTCTTCGTGGACAAATTGTCATGTAGAAGCTCACGAGCTGACGATATAAAAAATAACGTTCTAGATTATCCTAGTATTATATACACATATATATACGTATACGTTCTTCCTATTTGAGCAAGATTTTCCTAGCATGCAATTTGTTCAACCTATTTTATCCAGAGAATACAACCTATTTTATCCATAGGCGGAGAATAAGTAACTAATTTGCTATTCCCTAAGAATTCAACCTATTTTATCCAAAGAATTCCACCTATTTTATCTGTAGTTCCAATGAATTAAGTACTAATAACTCTAGTAAACACCCTCATCTGTAATTGCTATATAGAAAAGCGTATAATTTTCAGATTCTAATTAATTAATCCTAGCTTTATAGCCTACAGTATATTATTTCAGTTTTATTTTTCTTTCGTTTTATTTATTTATTTATTTATTATTATTATTATTATTTTTTTGTGCCAGGGCTAAGAAACGAATGCTGGACAAGTCAAATTTTGGCTATATCATGAGAAATTACGCGTATGAAGTTATAATGATTCAATGAATAATGAAATTTTATTGGCTGCTGATCGAGAATTTTCCAACAATTATTAAAGTTCCAATTTTTACTACATGCATAAGTGGGTGTGGCGGCTTCTACTACTATGCTTCGTTTATTCAAGTTTTTATAATTAAAGCCTACTAATGAAACTTGGTGAATTTTTTTTTTGTTTTTTTTTTTTTTGTTGGGATTTATGCATAACTAGAGATGTCAAAATATATAGGCCGGACTTAGTGGGTCTATACGGCACAACACGCTAAAAAGTAAGTACGGCAGGGCATGTCGCGATTGTTAAATAGGCCTTACCCGGCACGTTTAATTAAATGAGCAGTGCTTGACACGATTTTTTCAGCATGAAGCATGTCAAGGGTACGGCATGAGCATGAGTATGAGCATAGTATCGATAAGGAGCACGAAAATGACACGAGAACGTTACTCTTTTTGCATGATATTTTTCATAATTTTCATTTAAGACTTGTGGTGGTTTTTATTTTTTTTATTTTTTTTTATTTTTTATTTTTTAGTTTTCTTGTGTAGATTCCATTTTCTTTGAGTTTTTACTTGATAAAGATTTTCAATGTTGTAGTTTATTTTCAATAGTCTACTTTGTTTTTGTTAAAATCATTTTTTTTTGTATTCAAAATTTTATTTTTTTCTTTATTTAAAATTTTTGACGTTAGGCATGATTAAGGCACGGGCATGTTAAAAGCACGACACGTTCATAAATGGACCGTGGGTCAGGCTTGATGCTATAAATTGAAAAATGGACACAATACGACACAACACATTTATTAAATGGGCCGGTACAAGCATGAGCATGACACAAAGCACTAATGGGCTCAAAATAAATAGGCCTAGCTGGTACAACACAATATTGAACTGAAAATTAATCCGTTATTATTTTCACCCATTCAGCGATATATCTGTTTTAAACCGTGTTATGCGTGGACTCCTTGGTAGTGTTTTGCTTTCGTTTTCAATCATTATATAGAAGAAAAGAAGCAAATTAAAGTTGTGACTTTTCAGGAGAAAAAATTAATAAGTTAAAATGATTTTAAAAGATTCTAAAAATAATTAAAAAAATGTTGGAATGAATTTTGTAATTTCTTATCGAAACTGATTTTGATACAAATTTCAAAATCTATTAACAACAGTTTTTTTTTTTTTTCAACAAAAGCTATATTCTGTAATTTTAATTGAAATATCTTATGAAGAATCAAAATCCTTATGGCAGTCCCTTTCAAATAAATAAATATATATATATGTATATGTATATATCCTTATGGCAGTTCATTCAAATAGTACTTCTAAGAGTAATTTTTAAATCTTGGAAGCTAAAATAACTTTTTATTTGTCAAACAAGCCTCATGTATAGAGGATGGTATTAGGGAGGAAAAAAAAAAAAAAGAATTTCTAGAACGAAGCCAAGTATAAATAGCATATAGAAAAATATATAGGTGCATCCACAAATGCACTGCTAAACTAGTGATATTTTCCATGCGAAACTCATGAAGTCAAAAATGGCCTTCAATTGATTCACCACTTGAGAGTCGAATGTCAACGTTATATTGCATGAACTAAAAGTAAGAGATAAAAACATGATCTCATTATTATCATTATTATTATTACTATTATTATTAAATTTTGATATAGGGATTCGAACTATATAACTTTAAGCAGAATCAAATATGATATTACTGTCAGTATATGCTATGCTCTCTCTCTCTTTTTTTTTTTTTTTTTTTTTTTTTTTTTTTTTGTTATATAGTCTATGCTATGCTTGCAACCACAAAACATGACCTTATTATATATAGAGAAAGAGAAAATTAACATTTTTTTTAAATATATGTGTGTGTGTATATATATATATATGATAAATAGCATGTTTTAAAATTCTTGGGATGAATAGCATATTTACAGTAAATAATTTATTTACTAAGCATATTCATAACCAAATTTCTTAAAATATTCTTGTAAATAAAATATTTATGGTTATAAATCATGGTTTTGATAAATAATTTATTTATAAAGTATATGTACAATAAAATTTACCTTAAAACATTCTTGTGAAAATACAATTTTCATAAATTATGCTATTTTTTTAAATATTTTTAAATATAATTTAAATAAAAAAAATAGCCTATTGAAAATTTTATTATTATATATGTGTCTTTTTCCTTTTTTAACCCTTTATAATGATCCCGTAAGAGCAAAGCCAAATTGTATTAATTATTGGCAGAAAGTATGCAAATTAGTACTATTCTTTTTTTTTTTTTTTTTGGTCGAAAAGCATAACATTAGTACTATTCTGCTCATGGGTCAACTATATCATAGTTTATATCAATTATAATGTTTTAAAAGCCCCAACTTTTTTTTGAATTAAAAAAACCTAATTTCCACTATAGGGAATTAGGATGAAATTTCTTGTAAGTATTTTCTACATATATTGTAGTACTGGGAGAGAGGTTTGATAAGTAGGAGAAAAATATAAGTTAAAACAGTTCTTTCAAAAGCTAAATATATAGAGCCTATGTAATCAGTCACAACCAAAAAAAAAAAAAAGTCATCAGAAAAAACAAAAATAATATCAACGATAATATCTCTGGAAGTATCAAATAATGCTCCTTTTCAATTAATTAATGATGCCTTAACGAAAAATTGTTGTACTAAGAAAAGACGCTCACTTTAGTTAATACTAGTTTAATACATGTTCGTTGCACGGTGGAAGAAAAAAAAACCAAAAATGATAAAGATAAATTAAAAAAAAAAAACAAACTACTAAAATAAATATAACCAAACCAAGACCTTACCCCATTTTTTTTTATTTTTATTTTACTCTTCATTTCTTTCCATGATTTTCTCCAATCATGTAAATGCAGGGGGAAAAATAATAATAATAATAACAGGGAAAACAAAAAGTAAAAATAAAACGAAAAATATGCGGAGGAAAAAAATGACAATAAATAAAAAACAAAAGAAAAAGTCACCCAAGAACTCAAAAAAGAGAAAAGAAAAAAAGGAAAAAATACATGCAGAAACAAAAAATTCTATCGCGTCAAACATACAGAAATAAAAATAAATAAACTTTTTTTGTTGAATAATTTATATGCTGGAAAAAACATAATAATAATAATAAGAAAAAGGAAATCGAAAAAAAAAAAGAAAAGAAAAGCCAACCAAAAACCCAAAAAAAAAAAAAATCGAAACCAAAACAACATAAAAAAAAAAATACAACAAAGTAAAAATTTTAGAATCTAAAGTTTGAAAACCAAAATCAGGAAAAAAAACTTGGAAAAAAAAGAGGAAAATAAAAACAACAAACAAAAAGCAAAAATAAGGAGATGGGGGGGGGGGGGGGGGGGGGGGGGGGGGGGGGGAACAAAACAACAATGGAAGAGGAAAAGATGGCGGAAAAAATAAACCAAGGACAGGAAAAACACAAAATCAAAATTTAGGGTTCGGAGAAAGAAAGAAACCGAAAGAAAATGAACAGTGGAGAGAGAAAATCATAGGAAAAAATGAATGAACAAAAAACACATAAATAAGGGGAAAAAAAGAAACAACAACAAAAGAGGAAAAAGATGACGAAAAAAAAAAAAACAGGTAATAAGAAAACGCTGAGATCAGAGTTTAAGGTTTGGAGAAAATGAAGAAATCGAGAGAGAGAGCAAACAGTTGAGAGAGAAAATGAAAAGAGGAAATGAGCGGTGGAGAGAGAGGTAGACGTGATATGCTAGGGTTAAAACCCTAGACCCAAAACCCAAACCCCAAGCCTCGAACCCCCCCAAACCCCCAACCCTAGACCCTAAACCCCGACCCCTAAACTCTAAACCCTAAACCCCGACCCCTAAACCCTAAAACCCCGACCCGTAAACCCTAAATTCCTAAACCCTTAAAACTCCAAACCCCAAATCGAAACCCTAACCCCTAAATCCCAAACCCCAAACTTCGACCAGTAAACTCTAAACTCTAAACCCTAAATCCTAAACCTCGACCCCTAAACACCTAAAAATAATCTTTATAAATTAAAAAGGCAGAAATGAAAACAATTAAATACAAAAATAAGGAAAAAAATTGTGAAGGAAAATTTGAAAAAAAAAAAAATATATCAACAACAAGACGAAATGGTAAAGATGAGATAAAATAGTGAAAAAAAAAATTAAATAGGAAAAATATTGAGACAAATTTGAAAAAAATAAAATGGAAAAATATTAAAGATAAATTTGAAAAATAAAAATAACTAGAAGAATAAAGGTTAAATAAAACAAAAATAGTGAAAAAATAAATAAGAAAAACAATGAAGATACATTTGGAAAAAAAAAAAAATTAAAGGGTAATTGCTAGTTTGGTTTTTGAACTTTTAATTTTGTGCAACTTTGATCCCTAAACTTTTTTTCGTAGCTGAAATATACCTAAACTATTAAAATATTGCTACAATAGTCCTAACCGACATCTGCTGTTCCGAATTACCCGTCTCATTGACTGTCCCCCTAATAGTGTCATGTCATATCATCTGAATTTTAAAACTTAACCTCATAAAAAATGCTAAATATTAAAAATTATTAAATAAATTGATAAATTGTTAAAAGCTTATTGAGGGGGATAGCCTTCGAGACAGTGAAATAAGATGATAGATCTAGACTCGTTAGTCAACTTATAGTTGTATTCTTTAATTTTTATAGTTTCTATCAATGAGACCATGAACAGTTGACGAATGAGACAATAAACCAAGGTTAAAATAACTGGCGTGATGAATTTTGTTTACACTTCCAATCCCAATTTTGTTAGGCATTTAACATTAAAGAAAAAAAAAAACTCATTAATCTATCTGCAAATTGTGTTTGAATATCCTTACATAGAGAGATTTGCGGTAAGCTCTGTTGTTATTCGAATTTCAAGTGGATTAAATTGTAAAATAAATTTGAAATTGGATTGCTGAGGTTTTCACCAGTTATTGAAAACTTAAGATTATCTTAGATATATTTTTTCTTTTTTCTTTTTGAATTCTTAAGTTAATTTATGGTTAGTTGTGTCTAAATTTATTTGTTATTAACTGTTTTTGTTTATTTGAATGAATTTGTTTTTATCTATCAAAATATTTCAAGAAAAACATTAAAAATCAGGATATGGTTTGAAATTTCGAACATATAAAGATTTTCTAAATTTAAATGTTAAAGTACAAAAAATCTTGCGTTGTCAACGTAATCCGGAGATAAGACTGTCCACACAAGTCGGAGATAAGCCGTTTGTCACCACTATCAAAACAAGAATGAACCTAGATGTTCAAACAATCTTCTTGAAACAATCCAATTCCGATGTTACACTATATCATCTGTAGATATGACCCTAGATTTAGTGGAAGGAACCTAAACGCATTCTCATGTTTAGAAGTTTATTATTTAAGTGATCTCGTGTTGAGAATCATATTCAAGGGCTTAATTGTGAGATAAAATAAGAGCGGTTCCAAAGGCTTTAAATTTCATTGGTCTCACATTTTTGTCTTGCAACCTAAAGATCTAGAGTAAGACCAAGGAGGTGCTGAAGGTAGATAAAAAGGCAATGTCTCCGTACAGTATTTTGTCGTTTTAATTCTAAAACTCTCAAATTTATAACTCTTTTTTTTTTCTTTTCAATTTTCAAAAAACTCAAACACTAGAAGATCATAAACTTTTTAAATTCAAATCAAAATGAGATGATTCTTGTGTCAAAATGCTTATAACCAGTGACGGAGCCAGGATTTATTTGTAGGGATCAAGATTATACTAACATATATATCTATATATATAACAGTTTTTATTTATTAAATTCATAATATATTAACACATGAAAACACAGTATTATATCTAAATAGGACTACATGTCATTGTCTGTTATATAAGATTAAAAATATAAATAATGCAAGAAAGAACCTGCAATTGAAGTGTTGATCTTAATATCTCATAATACCATAGCTATTTAAGTTTTATATCTTAAAACTCCAAGTCTAATATATCACTTGTAAAAATTAAAAAAAATATATTTTTACATTTGTAAATAACATTATTATCTCAATAAAAGAGCAACTATGTTAAATTCATATACCTCAAAATATTATTTCTTTCCTTAAATATAAGTTCTGCTCAATGATCTTTCATAGAGACAAACTCATCTATAATTGATTTACTACTAAATTTTGCAGCATCCTTCTCAACGTAGACAATCAAGCAGTCATTCAAAAAATTATCTTCCATATGGCACCAACACTAATACAGCTCATGAGCCCAAAATTCTTCACAAAAAAAGGCATGTATAAGTTATCACAAACTAAATTGAAAAAAAGAAAAGAAAAATTGAATTTAAATCTAGAATATGAAGTAATACTATTTTTAATTTTCTCAGCTAAAATTCACAATAAAAAATAAAAATAACTAATTTCTAGCGAGATATTTTCAATTTTCTAATCAAAATTAGCATATTATCACCAATACATAAAAACAAAAAAAAAAACAAAAAAAAAAAAACAGTAGCACCATGACCCGCCAATTCTACATTAAGACAAATAGAAAAATCACAATCAAATTAAAAAAAAAAAAAGAGAAAAGAATAAGAACAAGAAGCGAGAAAAGAAAATACAAACCTAAAGCAGAAACAAGAAGTTAAAAAAGAATGAATTGACAGACCAAGAAAAAGTTGTCTCAAGAAGATAAACCGAAGAAAAATAAAAAATCACACCTTGAACAACAGAGCAAAATTCTAAATTTGTTTGGGAATGATGGAATGAGAAAGTGAAGAGTTGGCTTCCTTTAGAAGCTTTTAGTTTATGTGTAGACAACATATTACTTAGTATAATGAGCCAGTCTTTTAAAATATTGGACTATTAAAATTGTAGTTCAGATTTAGATTTTAGGTCAAGTCACTAGGCCCATTAATGTATATGGATTTAATAAAACTATTATATTTTTAAAATTCAAATTGTTTGCTCAATAAAATATGGAGAACTCCTAATTTTTAGAGGAACCAAGACTAATTTATATACATACTAATTTTTAAAATTAAATTTTAAAAATAAACCGCACTATATAAACATTTCACAAAAGTTAGGGGGGCCATGGCCCCCCCTCCCTCCGCCAATGGTTATTGTTGATCCAATGAATCAAATACGGATGTTTCAAATTAAAAAAAGATGCACTATAATTAAATATTCTTCATGAGCAGTAACTTTCCAATGTTGAAAAAGATGTGTCATGAGAGAGTTGCAAATTAAGTTGAAAGCACCAACACTCAAATTTTCTTCTGTTTAATCATAACGATTAATTGCTATATACGTTAATTCTACGCTAAGTAGGGTCATTTCTATCTTAATTTTTATTCTTTGTTCAACAAACAGTTGTGTAAACATTCACAGCACTTAACGTATTAATGTCACTAGCAACGTTAATTCTACGTGAAATGAAATTTATGAAAGACCACTAATTAACTATCTAATAGCAGAAACAACATTGATTATACATAGATTTAGACATTACAATTATATAAATATATATAGATCATCCTCGGGCCATTGGATTCAATGCAACTCTATTTAAAAAAAAAAAAAAAAAAAAACGAATCAAAGAAATAAAGAAAAACTCCGGATGAAAGAATTCAAATTCAAGATCATATATAGCAATAAAAATTAAAAATAAGGGTGCGGTTTTGATAGACTATATATACCAGCAACCAGGCAGAGGGTACATAACTTAGTAAACTCAACTATATATAGATTTTTTTTTTTTTTAATTTTTTGAAGGAACCAACTCAATAATTGTATTTTTTGTCATTGTTATTTGTTAACGTTGAAGCTAAGACTGGTATCATCAATTTCCTTCGTAGAGTATCCAAGTGGCATCATTAAAAAGTATACATATGATACGGGCAAGAGTGATCTATCATTTAGATGTGACTCTTTGGAAATTTGTTCCATCCATTTCCATTGGCATATTCTTTCTAAGATTATTCACCTAATAATAATAATAATAACAACATTAATAATAATTATAATGATAATGATGATGATAATTCTTTAATTTTCAAAATTATCATGTGCATCGTTTGTGTTAAAGTCACAATATGTTTGTCTGTTTGGCGGAGTCATTTTAATGACAACACTTTGAGATGAAAATATTTGAATAAAACATTTGAATTATTATTATTTGAATGATTTTTGGATGTTTGCAATATGAACAAAATATTTGAATGTAGTATTTGAATATGAGTTTGGATATATATTGAAAACCGTTCTAACAAATGTAACAAAACTTAAATGTATATAGATAGGGTTTTGTTCCTTTTCAGCTTGAATGCATAAAAATAAAAAAAAAAATAAAAAGAATCATTTCAATCGATTTGAAATGAAAAAGTTATGATATTTTGAAGGTTAATTAGATAAAAGAGCGTGAAAATGTTTTTCATTAAAGAGAATCAAAATGTTATTATTGCATATATACACAAATGAAGCAAATATAAGAGAGAATAACATTTTATTTTTCTTCTTGATAAATAGGGAAACGATTCATTTGATATTATTTAAATGACATTTTAAACTTTTGCTCCCAAATACCTATTTGAATGGCCAATTCAAATAAGATGTCTTAAATATTTTTAAATGATTGAAACAGATGGGGTTAAAACATCTGAAGCGAGCCTTCACGTCCTTGTCTCTTCCAAGAAAAAGGGCCTACATATAGCTCTGTCGTTTACTTGTGAACCATGATAAACTAGTTCATTATTCTACTTAATAATAAAATATTGAAGTACTATAAACTATATCAATACATATATATGCATATTTTGTATTTCTGTTAAATAAATAAAAAATCTTTTGCTTCGTCTATTGGTACTATATATACCTATTGATTTGTTGATTAACAAATGAGCAGCCAGTCCATGTAGGGAATCATCAATGCCAATGGTTATCAGGAGGGCAGGGCGGTTTGAGATATAATAATAAGAATAATAATAATAATAACTATTGTATTCCCACCAACCAAAAAATATAAGGAAAAAAAAGTACTTATTTAATATATATATATATATACATACATAAAAATACACATTTTTTTGTATGTGTGCGTGTGTGTGTGTGTGTATATAAATTTATATATATAATCGTATACCTACACTTGTACAATTACACTAGCGGCTCAACCTCACGTTTGCTGCTAAACTATCTGATACATGTGTGTGTGTATATGTGTGTGTGTGTGTGAGTTAATATGTTAATTTATTCAAAAAGTCAGCTAATCAAATAAGTACAATTTATCTACTGGTATGAATGCAAATTGGATAATGAGAAAACAAAGCAGAAATGACGTCAAACTTTGATCATGGATCATGAAGGGCATGCGTGCCTACAAGATATAGTCAGTGACGGAATTAAAATTTATTGATAGGTGGGTAAAAAAAAATTTTAATCAAGGTTATACTAATATATATATCAATATATGTAACAATTTTTATTTATTAAATTCATGATATATTGATACATAAAAACATCAGTATTATATCTAAATATGATAACATATCACTATTAGTTATATATAATTAAAAATATAAATAATGCAAGAAATAATTTGAAATTGAAGTGTTGATCTTAATATTTTATAATACAATAGCCATTCAAGTTTCACATATTAAAACTTTAAGTCTAATATATCACTTGTAAAAATGAAAAAAAATATTTGTTTTAAACATTTATAAATAACATTATTCTCTCAATAAAAGAGCAGCTATGTTGAATTCATATATCTCAAATATTATTTTCTTTTCTTAAATATAAGTTGTGTTCGATAATTTTTCATAGAGATAAACCCATGCATCTATAATTGATTCACTACTAAATTTTGCAGCAAATTCCTTTTAAATGTAGACAATCAAGTAGTCATTCAAAAAATAATCTTCCATATACGGCACCAATACCATTGCAGCTTATGAGCCCAAAATTCTTCACAAAAAAAAAAAAAAAGGCATGTCTAAGTTTATCACAAACTAAATTAAAAAAATAAAAACAAAAAATTGTATTTAAATCCATAATTAAGCAATGCTATTTCTAATTTTCTCAGCTAAAATCCACAATAAAAAATAAAAATCACTAATTTTCTAGTGAGATATTTCCAATTTTCTAATCGGAATTAGCATATTATCACCAATATATAAGAACAAACAAACAAAATTCAGAAAAAATAGTAGCACCATGGCCCGTCAATTCCACATTAAGACAAATAGAAAAATCACAATTAAATTAAAAAGAAAAAACAAAAGAATCAGAACAAGAAGTGAGAAAAAGAAATACAAACCTAAAGCGAAAACGAGAAGTTGAAGAAGAATAATTTGATAGATTAAGACAAAGTTGTCTAAAGTTGAGAAGAAATCCAGTACAGTAAATCGAAGAAAAATAAATAACACCTTGAACAACATAGCAAATTTCTAAATTTGTTTGAGAAAGGTGAAATAGGAAAGTGAAAAGTTGGCTTCCTTTGGAAGCTTTTAATTATAATGGGCCAGTATTTTAAAATACTGGATTATTAAAATTATAGTTCAGATTTAGATTTTAGGTCAAGCCACTAGGTCCACTAATGTAGATAGATTTAATAAAATTATTTTATTTTTTAAAATTCAAATTGTTTACCCAATAAAATATAGATAACTCTTAATTTATGAGAGGCCAAGACTAGTTTATACACTAGTTTTTTTTTTTTTAATTTAAAAAAACAGCACTATATAAAAATTTCAAAAAAAAAGTTAGGGGGGACCATGCTGATCTCCCCCCCCCCCCCCCCCCCCCCCCCCCCCTCCCCCTCGCACTCCTATTGCTTTTAACAACGAGATATACAGAACATGATCCATTTTTATATTTTATTTGAACACATTTTAAATTTTTGTATTATTTTCTTTATCACAATTCATTTTCAATTCATACTTCAACCCAATACACATTTGCAAACCAACTTTCAAAATTCCGTCTCTAATTCTATGTTTGGTAGGGTGGAAAAGAAGAAGGAAGGAAGTGGGATGAGGGAAAAGTGGAGGGAAGTTGATGAAGTTGATTGTTTGATAAGAAGGAAAAGAGAAGGGAAAGGAATGAAAAAAAAAAGGTAGTAAGGTCCACTTTTTTATTCTTTTTAAAAGTGGGAGGAGAACTAAAACCAACCCAATAATTACTAAAACTACATTTTTGTCCTTGTTTTTAAAGTAAAATAATATATATAAATAAAATAAAAATTACATAGCTTTTTTATTTTCTTTCATTCCATCATACCAAACACTATAAAGGAAAAACAAAATCTTTCATATTTCTCTTATTTTCTTTTACTTCCATTTTTCTTTTCCTTCTTGTTTTCTTTCCTTCTTACCAAACATAGTCTTAGTCCCCCCCATATTTTTGCACTATTTTCTTTATTACAATTCATTTTCAATTCATACTTCAACCCAACACACATTTGCAAACCAACTTTCAAAATTCCGTCTCTAATTCTATGTTTGGTAGGGTGGAAAAGAAGAAGGAAGGAAGTGGGATGAGGGAAAAGTGAAGGGAAGTTGATGGAGTTGATTGTTTGATAAGAAGGAAAAGATAAGGGAAAGGAAAATATGATGGAAAAAAAAAAGTGTAGTAAGGTCCACTTTTTTATTCTTTTTAAAAGTGGGAGGAGAACTAAAACCAACCCAATAATTACTAAAACTACATTTTTGTCCTTGTTTTTAAAGTAAAATAATATATATAAATAAAATAAAAATTACACAGCTTTTTTATTTTCTTTCCTTCCATCATACCAAACACTATAAAGGAAAAACAAAATCTTTCATATTTCTCTTATTTTCTTTTACTTCCATTTTTCTTTTCTTTCTTGTTTTCTTTCCTTCTTACCAACATAGTCTTAGTCCCCCCCCCCCCCCCCCCCCCCCTCTCCCGTAAATGGGCCAAAAAACTCGGAGTACAGTTGTGTAAGTCTGTCTAAACAATGAGTGTGATAACCGTCCCCCGAGTCCTAACAAACTTCCAATCAACTTTTTTTAAAATTTGTTAGGATGATGTGTGTGAAAAGTATTATTTTTAAAACACTTTTATCCATAAGAGTAATTTTGTTAATAGGTAATTACATAACAACAAAACTTATTCAAAGAAGGTATATGGAGAGTAAATTGAGGGGTGTTAATAAATATCTTGTATAAAAAAAATATATTAAAATCTTTTTTAGAAGAATAGAGGATGTTAAACAAATATATTAAAAAAGAAAATATAGGATATATTTTAGAAGATTAGAGGATGTTAATTTCCAGTATGAACCAGAATTGTGAAAAGTAAGTGGATGGGCAAAATTTCATCCAACTCTGAAAAATAAGGTTAAACAAGTAAAGTAATCAAGAACGCTAAATAAAATTCAACAAATGTATGAAAACATTATGAACAATATATTAAAATCTAAAGTCTAGTATATATAATTGTCTTGAAGCTTTATATTGAAAATTGTGTATGGAATTCTTCTTCTCCTTACAAGAAAATTTATAATACATTTAGAACAAAGGGGTTTAATTCTCCCATTAATTTGAGAATATATTTTCTCTTTAATTACGATGGATTTTCACCTTCTGGTGACTTTATACCTAATAACTTGAGTAATAAAATATCTTGATCCATGATTGTTTGGTTCCTTGGTGTTCTTTTGCTTTCATGACGGTTTAGCTCTCTTCACCATTGGGCGAGCATGCATTAAGTTAATTTAATATACTTACAATGACAACAAAATCACCCAACTGTGTGTGTGTTTCTCTTTCCTTGATAATTCCTGTTGTGTTCCCGAATTGTTTTCTTTATTTTATTTTTCCCCTGGCCTTGTGTATGAAGCTCAGTACTGCTTTGAAGTATAAATCTTTTTAGTGATAAACTTCTATGGCACATTGGCATCGTATTAATTTTTATTTTGGATATAAATGATTCTGCATATATTTATCATGACCATTTTTAGGGACTCATAAACATTTTTTGGTTGAAATATTTATTAGAAACTGGCTGTTTAGTTGATATGAATTCAGAAAGCCTCCCATCGCAAGGATATGCCTGCAATCACTTTAAATTTTAAACAAATATGGGAATTCATAAATTGATATGGTCTTGTGGGAAAAAAATTTAACAACTAAAAAAGAATAATATAGTAAATGAATTGGTGGGTGAAGAAAGAAAAAAAAATTAATTGCAAGGAATTTTTTTTAGAAAATAAGATGTGTAAAAAGTAATAAAAAAAATTAATTGCATGGAATTTTTTGTAGATAATAAGATGTGTAAAAAGTAATACTTCAAATTCAAAATTAATTTAAGGGGTGATTTTAAAAACTATGTGAGAAAGTTTATTGGGAAGTGACAATAGACTTCCCAATATTTAAATCTGAAAATTGGGAAATCGAATGAATTTAAATTTTTAGAGAACTCCAAAATAGGAAACTCCAGACATTAAAAAAAAAAAAAAAAAAAAAAAAAAAAACAACGGAAAGAAAAAGAGGAAACTCAAGAGGAAACTTTATATATAACTATTTATATATATTTACTAGAAGACTATTGCTTGTTATAATGATTTTATTTTATTTTTTGTTCCAGCAACTTTTTTGTAATTATTTAAAACTTAATTTTTTTTTTTTGTGATTGCAAGCATAAATCAAGCAGTAATTTCGCACTGACTTTATCGTAGAATTTGAGTTCCATGTTCCAACTTTATACCAAAAAAAGATATATATTACCTTGAAAAATATATATATATATATATATTCCCTTATTAAAAAATTATAAATTTGAATATTGATGATTATTGGTACTTTCAATAAATTTAGAAATGGATGACTGTTGGGGTTAGACTTCGTCTTCCCAATAATGACGTTAGCTTTAACAGTTTATCTAACGAACGATGAACTCCCTATTCTAACGCCTTCATATTTGGGCCAGACCCAACTCATTGTAAAGTCAATAACGAACGACCATCGCTCGTACAATTGGGCTGGACCCAATGACTTGATTCGTTCGAAATTAAGCATCGAACATCGAACTAACGGATCAAAACTGATCTTTCATTTATTGACTTTATTGGCCGCGAACGATAGATCATAAGGACAAAGCCTTATTTTCTATTCGTCGTTCGTCGTTCATATTCAACAAGACTTATATGGTTATACTCTTTATAACAGTCGAACCCAATGTCGACGATGATGTGTCATACCATTATGATAACTGATCAGTTCATAACTGGCAAAAGGAAGCACATTAATAACCGCTAAGCCATAATCTGTGGAACATTACAATAACTGCTGAGTTCATATCATGACAGGTGTCCCCAGTGGACAACGAGGGAAAACCGCTCAACATCAGTTATTGGTCATTCCTCTATAAAAAGAGGAGGACCCCCCTTCAGAAAAGGATCGGACTCTTTCTCTGAATTCATATACTGTTACTCTGCCAAAACGTTCCCAGAAATCATTTTTGTACTTGAGAATATCCATACACAGTGAATACATTATACTCACAGAAGACGTAGCCCGGTTGGCGAACCTCTCTACATCTTGGTGTTGATGATTCTCTCTCTCTCTTTCTTTTACTTTTGTTTCCGGTTATTTTCATACTAATTTGCTTTATGAGTTTCAATAACGATTGTCAATGGCCCATTCAACTGTTTGTTATTTTATTGTCATTAACTTTCTGTTAAATTTTGACTGTAGAAAAACTAGCATCTACAATGACTTTAATCACTTTACGTAATTAACTCAACAAGAGTCCTATTCAAATTTGGAGAAACCCTAGCCACTCTTATAAGTCAGTGGTTTTCCTCCATTCTCCACATATAATCAATGCTTGGAGAGTTCTGGTGAAAGGAAATTAGTGAGAGAAGATATATTTATAGAGAATTTCTCAAGATTATTGGAAGCTTTCATCTAAGGTTGCCTGATTTGCTTTCCCTTCATTTTGGCTCACCAATCTACAATTTAGTGTGATATAAAATAACTTTTACAGTTTAAATCTCTCATCCTATGTTCAAGAGAGACAGAACACCAGTAAAGAATTTAACGTATCATTCACGTGTTATGTTTCTTCATTCCCCAACAGTATCGGTAAGGTTTTCTAAACTTTTTCCTTAAATATGTAGTCTAATTATATATTTTTCGAGTTTCGAAATATCAATTATTTGTTTTCCCTTTTTTAAAATACAAATAACCCTTCAAAAAAGTTCATGTATTTTGAATATTGTAATCCTTTTTAGTTTCTCCTTCCTTCTTTTTTTTTTTTTTATAATTATTCTTATCTATGTCCCTAAACTTTAAGGTCATTTCACTTTGATCCATAAATTTTGAAAACTTTCACTTTGCTTTTGATTTTTGAATTTAACTTCATTTTATCTTTTTTATTATAATTTCAATTAAAAACAATTAAAAAGATAAAAAGATACTAAGGGTTAGTTTGGTATCCAAGTTTAACTCAAGTTAAACTGTATTTTTTTTAATTTTTTTCTGAAAAAGTTTTTTGTCTTTTCTAAAAAGTCAACAAAAATTACTATTAAAACTTAAAATTTTCAACTCAAACTCATTCACCAAACTAATCCTAAGTGCAGTCATGTGGTGTTTTTTCAATTATTTTAGTAGAAATCCTAACAAATTGACTGAAAAATATTAATTCCCCTATTTTATCGTCAATTTTTAACTGAAATTCAAAAAAAAAAAAAAAAAAGGATAAATTGAGATTAAAGTCAAAATTCAAGGATAAATTCAGAGTTTTCAAAATTAAAAAAGTAAGAGTGACTTGAAAATTCTGGGGCATGGATGAAAATAATATTTTTTTTAATATGATTTTAGTTAGTTTTATCTTCAATAGATCGTGCCATCTTTTGACAAAATCTTTCCTCTTTTTTTTTTTCCTTTTTTTTTTTTTACAATCCACTAAACGACGTCGTATGAACTTATCATTGGCGAATCAGGAACAGAAAATCCACGTGGACAGGAATTTCAAAAGGCGGTTACACCACGTTCCTAAACCTTAAACCTCTGTGACCAACTCGCGCCACTTCCTTCGTGTTTTTTTTTTTTGGGATCTTCTTCATTGATTTTCTTTTCAAAACTCAAAATCCCAAATCAATCCTTGCCGTCGATCATTCAACCACATGCTTCATCATCCTAGCGTGTTCCTCAAGCAAGAAATCGCTAAACCCGACGAAACTCCCATCATGATCAACGGCGGCGGCGGCGGCGGGGAAAGCACGGCCAGTTCTTCGGATTCTTCCGGTGTTAAAAGCGACACAAACAACGATGCATTTTTCGATTCCATGGCGAACACTTTGAAGAGCGGGTTTAAGCACGATCGAGAATCGGATATGATCGGAGGAGGAGAAGAAGATGAAGAGCCAGGCAAGAAGAAGAAGCCGAGAGGCGGCGAGGGTAATTTGGGGATTAATACGTGGCCTCTAAGGTTTCACCGGCCTCTGTCGCCTTCGTCGACGTCTGGTCGAACTTTGGTTCTCAATCCGGAGCCTTTGTCAGTGATTCCTCCGGTTATTAGTAATGCTCCCATCTCCGATAAGGACGTGGCTCAGTTTGGTCGGAGAAGTAACTGCAAGCAGTTCTGGAAGGCGGGAGATTTTGACGGTGCCAGCGACGATAGCTCCGCTTCGTCTTCTGGTATTTTATAGTACTGTTCTTGTTTTCTCGGTTTTATTTGTCTTTTTCTTTTTTCTTTTTTTTTTTTTTTAAAGCAGGAAAATATTGATATATTTTATTTATGACGACGTTACAGTTGGGATGGATCATGTGAGAGTGCATCCGAAGTTTCTACACTCGAATGCAACCAGTCATAAGTGGGCTCTTGGAGGTAATTTATATATATATATATATATATAATATATATGTGTGTGTGTGTTTGTATATACGTATATTTGATATGTCTTTCTATATTCTTGTTTTAGTAAATGGGATTTTCTTTTTGCAGCATTTGCAGAGCTTCTTGACAACTCTTTAGACGAGGTGTTTGATCTTACTATATTATTACTTCTGTTATTGTTTGTAAAAGCTTTAAAAACACGTAAGTGTATGGATTTTCCTCGTATTTATGATATATGGTAACACTTAAAAAATTAATTTTGTTAGGTCTGCAATGGAGCAACCTTTGTGAATGTAGACATGCTTAAGAACGAGAAAGATGGTTCTAAGATGTTGCTAGTTGAAGGTAAGCGGCTATAGTTGATGATAGGGTTATTTAATGTTACATACATACAAAAAATGGTTCAAATATAGATATTAAGTGGAGAGTATAACAAATACGGTTTGGTCTCGTATCCAGCTCCTCCAATGAAACGGAACTCGTAATTTTTTTAGTCAATTTATATAACTTTCAGTTGATTCTAATGCAACTTTATGTGTAACTAAACGAATATGTAACTTTACGTGCTAGCATTACATAGAAGGATGTAATATTTTTACTGAACCATAATGTTACACACGCCAATGAGGTGAGTGTTAAACACCATTAACCTAATGTTACATATATTAACTTCAATTCTCACATGTTTCAGATAGAATCGGCACTTGCGATAGTTTCGGATATAAGACCATTCCTAAATAATTATACACACGTAATATGTATATTAATATTGCGCAATTACTCGGTGCAGATGATGGAGGCGGTATGAATCCTGATAAGATGCGACAATGCATGTCTCTTGGCTATTCAGCAAAAAGCAAATTGGCCAACACTATTGGCCAATGTAAGCCTTTTTTTTTTCCGTCAAATTATTACTTGCAAAGAATTTATTTATGTATAACACCTAATTGGGTACTGAAATAATCGTAATTATCGGCAATCAAACTGCGGATCATATCTATACTTTTTCTCTGCTTTTTATTTTATTTTATTCTTTTGGAAATAGATGGAAATGGATTTAAGACGAGTACCATGCGACTTGGAGCAGATGTAATCGTGTTTTCACGCTGTCCAGGGAATAATGAAAGAAGGTTGGCCTTCCATTTGTCCACAAATTTTATTGTCTTTTTATCGGGTCATCATATATATATATAGTGCTAGAACATATACTTCAAATCTTACTATTGTTCCGTTTGATTTCACTTATATATGTAGGCCAACTCAGAGTATTGGAATGTTGTCCTATTCATTTCTGAGAGGCACTGGAAAGGAAGACATTGTGGTTCCGATCGTAAGATCACAACTGTTTTAAACCTTTTCTTTTTTGTAGGAAGTTTTTTTTTTTTTTTTTTTTTTTTTTTGTGACTGATTTTGAGTACTGTGCTTTTGAAGATCGACTACAAGAAAAGAGATCACCAAACTGGCTGGGAGAACTTGACGAGAACTTCCGTCGATGATTGGAATAGAAATTTAGCGACCATCATTCAGTGGTCTCCTTATTTAAGTGAAGAAGATCTTCTTCAGCAGGTATAGATCATGTTAATTTATTCTTTTTTTTTTTTTTTTATTTATTCCCTCTAGTTGATCACTATTTTCTAATTCTCTTCATTATGATTTGCATCGTTCTTGTTAAATGCAGTTCAATAGCATGAAAGAGTATGGCACACGCATAGTAATTTATAATCTCTGGGAGGATGATGAAGAACAACTTGAACTTGATTTCGACGTAGATTCCCATGTGAGCTGATTTTTTATTTGCACTTATATTTTTTATTTTTTTCCTTCTCTTGTGAATAGTGTAAATTGCCAAAAAAGGAGGGGCATACAATTTCGAAATATGATTGCTTGTTGTTGTTACTTTTGTCTACACAGGACATACAAATTAGAGGAGTCAACCGGGATGAGAAGAACATACAAATGGCAAAACAATATCCCAACTCCAGACACTTCTTGACTTACCCGCATTCGTTAAGAGTATGTATGCCTAAATTTCCAATAATATTAGCATACATATGAAACTGTATATTTGTATTTGTTTTTCTCTATTCGTTTTTCTTGCAGAGTTATGCATCAATCCTTTATCAGAGGCTTCCACCGGGGTTCAGAATCATTCTTCGCGGGGTAAATGTTGAACATCATAATATAGAGAATGACATGATGTTAGCTAAGGAGATGACATACAGACCTCAAATTCAGGATGGGATATCAAAGAATCCAAATGTAATGTTCTGAATATTTAGCCTTTAGTTCAGTGTTATTTTAATTATGTTTTTCTTCAACCTCAAAGTCTCCTGAATATCGATCTCGTCAACAGATATTTGCCAATGTCAAAATTGGGTTCGTGAAGGATGCATATGCTCATATTGACGTTCAAGGCTTTAATGTCTACCACAAGAACCGGCTGATTAAGGTTATTTTGATTTCTTTATATGTTGTACCTAGTATATCTTGACATATCCTTTTCTTCATAAAACCTTATTTGAAGGCATTTATCATGTGTAATTTTTCGATTGAATCTCAAATTAGGGATACTACTGGACAGGTGGACTTTTGTAATTTTCCCCAAGTATATTAGTGTTTCTTAGAATTAATTAGGATAATTTACAAGGAAAGCAACTTGGTAACGTTCTTGAAGTTTAGTCACTCTCGTTTTTCAATGTTGGTTAATAGAAGTTCTTGTTTGTCACAGCCGTTCTGGAGGGTTTGGAACGCTGCTGGCAGTGACGGTCGTGGGGTTATAGGTACTGTCAGCACTTCAACTCTGTTTTTTATAATTTTTATAATTTTGTTTTTATTTTTTATATTTTTTTTTGGGTTATAATCACTAGAAATTCTCTATACAACCATGTCATTGATTATGTTTTCTCATATTACAGGTGTATTGGAAGCTAATTTTGTTGAACCAGCTCATGACAAACAAGGCTTTGAGCGCACAACCGTGCTTTCGAGACTTGAAGCACGGTTACTTGCGATGCAAAAGAACTACTGGTTTGTTTTTTAATCTATGTCTTCATGTGTTCAAATTATTGGACATGATGAGTTTTTCTTAAGTTGTTGGAACTGTCTTTTGGTTAGGTCTTCAAACTGCCAGAAAGTCGGCTATGCTCCAAGACGGCGTTCTACGGGTTCTTCCCATACCAAATCTTCTAATGCAGAAAAAACCATGCAGAAAGATCAGAATGGTCATGGTAATGCTAGTGTGGGACCAAATACAACGTCGTATAAGGAGTCTGATAAACCATCACCAGCTGTAAGTAATATGTTTTCAAACACCTCTATGCAACCACAACCTGTCTTTTAACTAAACACCCATGCTTTAGCACCTGGGGTGACAGTCCCTGGTCGAAAGAAGGTATCAAATTATGGTACTGCATCGCTGCGAGAAAGCGACCAAGAAATGTTTAGGAGATTGCATGTAAAGGTAGTATGTTGTATATGGTCACTTGGAATTGATATTTTGAAACCTAAAAAACAAAGATGAAACCAAAAACTAGAATCATAATATCTTGGATTTCATGGAAATTCTAGCATTCTAAAATTTCTTTGCTTCGATTTGGTTTCCCTTCTTTTTATTTCTCCTTTTTATTAACCACTAAGCTAAGCCTGACACCTCGTTTTCTTTATTTTCTTAAAACAAGGGTTTCCATAACTTGTGTTGTGTTTATAATTCAAAAGCATCACGTGCTTCTTCCGAATTGTCGATTTCCTTATTGTTCTGGTTCTAAATGCTCTTATTAACTTCCTAACATACAGGTCAACCTTGGAAATGGAGAAAGACTAGGTTCTGCTTATTGCAATGCTAATCATCTGATCAAGGGGCAACAAGAGAAACGCGATTTAAGAGAAAGGTACTGTAATTCGATGCCTGGATCATTTTGCTTGTGCAAAAACACTTTGAAGACCGAATTTTAACATTTTACCATGTCTGTCTACTTTGCAGGTCAATGGAAAATGGAGTAACAACAACAGTTAATTTGCTTACCGAATTAGACCGTGAAAGAGAGATATCTAAATCCCTCGAAACTAAAGTAAGTGCGGAGTTGATATCATGATACCTTCTTCCTCTATTCTCGTTGTTTAATGCCAGACTTATGTCATGTTGAATAAAAAAAAAAAACCACTAGTCACTCTGCGTTTGGTGAATATTCATATAATACGCTATGTTGCTATGCATCTTTTATGTATAGACTGCATACATTGGTCGATTTTATCAGTTAAAAGAAAAAACGTTTTGTGAAACTTATGCTTTTTTATTTGGTTTAATTTCTTGATAAGCAGCTTAGGGAGGCAGTACAAAAGATCCAAGAAGGGAACAAAGAGCAAGAAGTATTAATTGAGCTGTTGGAGGCGGAAAGGACCCAACGACAACAGGAAGAGGAGAGACTAAAAAAGAATTTAATGGTATGAACTACATTTTTTTGTGTATATAAATCTAACTTGACGAAAAAGACTATCTCATGTGGGAAAATATTAAGAAGTACTAATTTATTTAAGTTTGTGTAAGAGCTCACAGGTTCGAAATCTGAGAGTGTTTTTGTTTCCTTTTTTTAAGTGAGAGCTATACACTTTACTAATTATTCTTATGGGTGCAGAATGCCAACAAAACCATTGACGAGCTGCGCGAGAAAGTGAGACAACTTGAAGGAACGAACGTCTCCCTTTAAAAAGCCGGAAAATGAAGCATAAGCTGCAAAACTAGAAAGCCAACATTAATTTTACAACGTGCCAACTATATTAAACAGATTGTATATAGTCGTATTATGATATTTTTATTTAGATATGAGCAAACCCTTATAAGATTCTAAGTAGAGATAGAAGGCCCTTTTTTTTTTTTTTAGTTTTATTTCTCTTTTAATTCTTGCAATTTTGTGTGAATGAATGATATTCGGAAACTAACAGCAAGTTTATTTCATGAGATGGTAAATGTACCTTTTCCACTGGCAGGTGTATGAATCGTAATATCATTTGTACACTAAAGGCCAGTGTTTTTATTGAGGTCACAGTGCACATAAAGCATATGGCCAATAACAAAAAACTGCTTACCTCAAAACGACAATAGTGACGAGACGCAACAAAATACAAAGCGACGATGAGGACAAAAGCAAAGCTAATAATTCAAAGACAATAATTTAACATACATATAAAAAAAATAATAATAATAATAAAAAATTAACAACAAATGAAAAGGGGTTAAAAACGACAACAACTAAAATGACCATAGTGATAGAACGACAATTTTTAGGGGAAACGACAAATGTTTTTGAAAACGATAAAGATGATAAACGAAAAATTTGGTAGAGTAGCTAGAATAATAGAAAATATTTACTAAACAGACATAGTTTAGTTTAAACTATGATGACTTGAAAGACATCTTGAAGAAAATGACAATAATAAAATAATCAGAAATCAACAATAATGGAAATCACGACGAAATCACCCCAGAGAGGGCATTTCATAGTAATTATATTAAAGAGATTGTTTACTTAAAAACTACATTTGTTTCGAAAATCACACAATAACTATAAACGACATCAATATCTTTAGTTAAAAAAAAAAAAAAAAAAAAAAAAGAGACAATCAGACATAAACATCATTAGCAACTAAATCACCGGCAAAACAACAGTACAAAAAAGTACAGCATTTCTGTAAAACGACGATAATGATACGAGCATAAAAAATGATACTATTAAATGAAAGAGTTATGCTAGGACACAAATTCCAAAAAACGACAATAGTTCCTTTTTTTTTTTTTTTTTTTTTTATAAAGGAACGACAATAGTAATTGAGGGACAAGCTTTTTGCAAAAAGACGGAAATTATAGAAAGATCAGTACATCCTAAACAAAGTCAAAATTTCATAGAAACGATGGTAACATCCAAAAAACGACAGTGAGAAGCTTCTGTGTGGCAATCTTATGGAGTCTGTTTAAATTTCCACAGAGCAACAAATTTTTTACAGTAACTTTGAAAACGACAATATATCAGGAAAGCCTTTGTATGCCAGAGTTTTTCTGACGACGAGAATGGCTTAAAGAAACGACAATATATCGCACAAACAACAACTATAAAGGCAACGCCAAGCACCATAGGCGAATGTGAAAGCAATGAGAAGAGCTGAAATTCGGTAGATTGAGCTACTGCAAAAACAACTCCACCACATAGAGAAGAGTAGAGACAGCAAATTCATAGCGGCATACGTTTCGTCGAAATCCTCCTATCGACCGATAGAGAGATGATTCTCTTTTCTCATGTTATGTTCTACCTTTTTCTGACCATGCCAAAGTGATATTAGAGTGTTTAGTTGTGACCAGCGAGTAACTTTTTTTGTACAAGAAAAGAACGTTACTTTACAATTAATTAGTTTTAAAAAAATTAAAAATAGATGGCCACTATAATTTCATCATTATAATTTTTTTGAATAGATGGCCACTATTGATGCATCACCATGTGTTAGTTGAATGGTAATTGTCAAAACTCACATGGCCAAAATTTGATAAAGAATTTATATATATATATATATATATATAAACACACGGAAAAAAAGTAAAAACTAAGTCCTCGTGTTGTAGTTTTAATAGACTGTCATGTATGTTTTAATATGATAACAAATAGCATTTTTTTTTATTTTAAATGCTAGACATTAAAATTATATATCGCGTGGCAATTTTGCGATCATAGAATCTACAGTTTTTTGACAGAAACTCGTGTAGTTCAGCCTTCTTTAAATCAGCTAAATTTTCTCAAAAAGATGAAACATAATTGTAAGAGAAAGCATGGATTCTGCAGTGGGATTTGTAAATGCCAATACCATAAACACACAATAATTTTCTACATAAAACTTATTAATTACCAGCCTTGATAACAATGTTCATATGAAATGAAATAAATAATCCATCCACCACACTCACATGCACAAAAAAAGCTTAAACTCGCAAGCATGAGTAAGTACAATAAGTTATTTCTTAGATAAGAAAACAAATAAGTAAATTAGAAATCAAACATATATATATATATATATATATATATATATATAAGGCAGACTAGGGGTTTTGATTCTTGTTATAAGGTATAGCAGGAGGAGAGGGAGGATTATAAGGTATCCAAGTTCTCGGATCCGAAAGACTAAAAGCCGGTGGCGGGGGTGGTGAAAAGAGAGTTGTGGTTGGAGGGAAAGGAGGGAGAGATGGGAAAGGGAAGGGCAAAGATGGAGGGAATTGAAATGGCCACGGAAGGGAAGGGAAAGGAAGCGATGAGAGAGGCGGCAAAGGCGGAAAGTTGAACGACGGAAGAGGAGGCCAGGGGAAGAAGCACTTGGAGGAGTTGAGAGAGTTTTCCAATTCCTCCTTCTTGTTACCACACAAGGTAGTGTTCCTCTAGATGGCTTGTAGCTGAGTGCATTCAAGCTGTAGATGCAAAGGTTGTCTTGCTCTGACTTGATCGATATCTCGTTCGATGTCGTCCTCAGAGCGGGCACGCTGCAGTAGGCCGGTGAGGAGCTCTGATCTATGAGAGTTGCTTGGCACATGGACACCAATGCCAAGCCATTGATGCAGTTCACCCCATCAACGGATGGTATGTCTAGTTTGTACACTCCATATCTGTTTGTTGTTCTGTTGACTGAGTAGTTTACTTGCTCTGTTGATTTTGGTGAGTTTACTTTGAATTTGCATCTTATTTGAACATCCACGCCTGCTCATAGCAACATCACACCAATATGATTATTAATTTTAAGCTTTTTTTTATTTATTATTTTTATATTATTTGAGATGAAGAGATTCCAATATGTGTTAATATTAACCCTGTAATACTCTGTGACAGATGAAAATAGTTCGATGTCCTCACTGAGATTTTAAATATATTTTAATTTTTCTTTTCCAATGTTTTCTGAAAATGCTCAATTACGCCTCTATTAAAGAACAATAATTGTAATTGTAATCCTACTCAATATTAAAGATTACAACCATGCCATCTCCTCAATTGAAAAAATACACTCTATTGGGATCTGTCAAAGCTTTTGAACCCAAACTTTTTCCGGACAATCATTTAAAAAGAGGGGAAAAAAAAAATTAACTTAGGATGAAGAGATTCAAATTTTAAGATTGTTAAATAAATTAGAAGTGGGTGTGTAATTACTACCAAGTTAAGTGAGTAATTAATGACAAATCAACATAGCTCGATGTAGGTCACGTGTCCTCACTAAGATTTTAAATTTTGTTTTTTCTATACAAAAGTTTTTTTTTTTAAATGTTCAACTTTTTCCCAACTAAAGAACAAAAATGATAACTTTACCCCTACTTAATAGTAAAGATTGCAACCCGGTCATCTACTCGATTAAAATATAGCCCAATAAATTAGACTCTCTATTTAGATCTGTAAAAACTTTTGAACCCAAACTTTATCTAGACAATCTATCCTAAGTTTAAAGCCATACAAAAGAGGTAAAGGAAATAAGACAAGAAAAAAAAAATTAAATTAGAGTAAACAAACTAATTTCAATTATACACCCAATTTTACTCCGCCACTAATACAAATATACTAAGGTGATTTTATTTCATCAGCTAAAAGAGATACATTACCCGGGAGGAAGTAGCTGTGTTTAGTGAAAGCACTGCTAGAGCAAGTGTCACAATAAACAGCTCCAACTACAGTGATCCGAGACGAATGTCGTGCGGTTGATCGAGCCGGTGGAGATCGAGCAGCCGTAGTAGAAGGGTTTGCAAAGAAGGATGCAAGAAGAAGAAGAAGAAGAAGAAGGAAAATAATTTGATCCATGGAAGAGAACATGGGATAGAGAAAGTAGGGAGAAGCTTCTAGTGAAGCCTAAATAAATTTGAATAAATATATATATATATATGTATATGTATATGTATATAGACAATTGTATATGAGGAGTCTAGTCAGTGCATCTAAAAGAGAAACTATATAAGAGGAGGTAAAGCATGTTGTAATGAGCCCGTGAGTGTTTGCTTGTAGGACCAAAACTGCAATCAGAGAGGCTGAAAGTCATTTATTTTTTTCACTACAAACAAAGACATGTGAAGAACCCTTCTGGCTGCTTGTGGATTTGAAAAGAATATTGAAGGGATTTGATTCTGTGTAGCAAATTGACAGCCTATTGAAAATTATTGATTTTCTTATAATCCTCCTGCTTTGAGTTTTTCTAGGTAGGAGAAGTTTCGAAGGCCTTTTTTAACCACTTGATTATTGTTATTACCTTTTTTTTTTTTTTTCTGGTATTTCTTCTTAAAATACCCTTAATTTACTGATAGTTCTTTTCATCTATTTATTTATCTGATATATATTTTGACGTGATCTAACAGTTTACAAATGTGTTGCCCTGATGGGGTTCTATTCTTTCTGAATATATATATATATATGGCCATGGCCCCACCAATTCATGTCCACAAGATGTCAACAATACAACCTTCATGCTTTTAATTTGAAAAACAAGGAAATGAACAACACCTGAACCATCAGATTACACTAGGTAAATTTGTTAAATTGGTAACAAAAACAATTCCAAACTCTAGTTACCTTTAGGCAAAAGAGTACAGTGAAAGTACCTCATTAGAGTACAATCCAATTGTAACAACAGTAACATAATAATATATTAGACCTGTTTGGCAAAGCTTTTTAGAAGTTGTTTTTAGCTTACTAGATTCAAAAATATATGCTAAAAGTGTTTGGATTATCTGTCAGAAGTACTTCTAGTCTCTAGAATTACTTCCTGTCAAAGCAAAAAAATATGATTTCTGAAAAAACTCTTCTGAATAGACTTTAATTTACTTGAATTTAAGGTATTAAATTCCATTGTGTACTTAGCAAGTGGAAGATCTCAGATTTCCTTGAATTTAAGGTATTAAAAAGGCATTTCATTACATTTCATTAAAAAGAAGTCACGTTTTCATTGACCTGCATCTGAAAAGCATATGGTATAATGTTATTGTTATTAGGGGTGACAATACGTGTCGCGACACGACGACACGAATCGAAAACGACATGAATTTCCCGTGTTTGGGTTGGGAAAAATAGTGGTCGTGTCGATTTTGGGTCACCCGAAATAGACACGGAAAAATTCGTGTCGTGTTCGGGTTGGACCCGTCCAACCCGAACACGACACGAATTTTTCCGTGTCAATTTTGGGTCAAATTTCGTGTCACGGGTCAATTTCGTGTCAATTTCGTGTCGCGGGTCAATTTTGGTTCGTGTCGCGGTTCGTGTTCGGGTCGGGGAAGAAAAAAATTGACACGGCACTAACACGACATGAACCCGACACGTGACACAAATTGCTACCCCTAATTGTTATATCCCACAACAAAGAAGCCTCCAAAATTGTTTGAGTTTCACGGTTTTGTCTCTCTTAGGTTTGCCTGTCTATACTAGATCTTCACACCAGTTCATAACCATCAAAGTCGAATTAGTATCTTATAAATGAACTAAAAAATTCAATTAAGCAACAACCGGTACCATAAAGAAGCATCTATAAACCGAAGAGTCGTAAATATCATCTGATGTAGTTGAATTACTGACTTATGAGTTGTTTGATCAAGTAAGGAAACTCATTAACAGAATTCATAACCGACTCAATATTTATTATTATTATTATTATTAGATGAATATTCAATAGTTAGGACCACTATAAAGTTGTTTTTCACCATGTTTTTATCCTCAAATTGACTCTTTACTCATATGTGGATGTGTCATATTAAAATTAAAGGGGTAACAAATTATAGGTGTTTGCTAAACATATCTTTAAATATTCATTTTTCCCCTGATTTTAACCTTTATTTGATTTGAACGATTAGCTATGACCTGCAGGGACTGGTTCTTTAAGAGACTGAATTGGACCAACCGGGGTGTTGAGTAGATGGTATCTATATATATATATATATATATTTATAATACACACGCATACAATCTATATATATAACTATATCTATATTGTTTCAGTGCTGGTGCAAACTGGGTGTTCAGTTATTGACCATATCACCGCTACATTAGCCATCCATTCTCATTCAAGTTCATCCTTATCTGTTTTGGACTTTTGTCTGATAAGAAAGTATATATGATATGTTGATCAGAATTCAGAACTCCATACCTGTTTGACAAAAATCCAAGGACCCAAATTCTGGCATGAGACCAAATTGTTCCCCACTAATTTGTTGACCATACTAGGCTTCTCCTTTGGTTTTCATGGCTGGAATCATATATATATATATGTATATACGTATATATATATATATACATATATTCTATTCTTATTTTTTCAACTCTATATACATCTAGAACCCCCATTTTGTGTAAAGTGACTATCTGTCTGATATCCCCCTCTACTTGGCTTCGTGGTTTGTCAGAACTTTGTAGAAGTCACATGAATCATATCACGCTTAATAGTTTTTTTTTTTTTTTACCCCCTCTTTCGATTAATTTTTATTTTTTATCCTGAATCTTATCCAATCCTATAGTAATCCCTAAACTTAAAACATTTTAAGAACCAATTCGAGTGTCTAAAAATATTTCTTTGGTAAAAAACTCTATCAGAAAATGTACTATAGTTATCACATGCAGATAATTTTGTTTCATAACCTTTAATCAAGGATAATTTTGTTATTTTCATGTCCTAAAACCTTCTGTTAAAATTGGATCTTAATTTTAAAAACTATAAATTCTCAAAACGTACATGATGATGGATGCTCATGATCTTTAGGTAATAATAACTATGTATGCAGAATGTTGTGAATTAAAATACTACTAATAAATTGATAATCTGAAAACTGATTTTAAAACGCTGCACTAACATGATACAAAAATTTAATATTACATTAACATGACACAAAATTAAATTAAAGTTAATTAAAATTTGTGTCATTTGATCAAGAATGAAGAAATTGTATTATATTGATTCATAGATGGAAAAAAAAATGTGATTATTTATGTAATTTTTTCTTTAAAAAAAAAAGAAGAAAAAGATTGGAAAACGCGGATCACATTCACCACAGCTTTGATTGGGCTCACTAGATTGGGCCCTTGAACAGTGCAGCTTGTCTCGTTTAGAATCCCTATAACCCCACCACAGTTCAAAAGTTGTTATAGCTGATAAGTTGCCCTTTGCTTCTTCCATTGTTATTTATTGTCACTACCTCTTCATGTTCGGATCCGACAATTTGCACGCCAAATGTCAGTTTTTTTTTTTTTTTTTTTTTTTTTTTTACGCGATAGCTATTTCTTGGAATCTTTCTACAGAATTGAACCCTAATTCTCAATCACCTGTCACCACATAATAGGTCATTATCCTATCATCATTGAAAACTGATAAGAGTTAAAATTTGAATGATACGTCATTGGCACGATGACCGTGTCATCTATCGAGTTATTATAAATCTTCAGAACAAGAGTACGTATCGATTTTTTAATCTATAAATGCATCCTTTCAAAAGTCGGGATTTGTTGTATGAATGAGATTCAGTACTCTCACAATTATATGAATAGCAGCTAGTATCAAATAAATTATATGTGATTTAATGAGCCATTCACGGTGATGTCATTGCTAGCTACGGTTATTTCGTCTAATAGTTACCGTTGTTTTTCCTAACTTGTGTAGTTTTAGGGATGAGTTTGTCGTTCGTTTTCTGAAAATTTTATTTGTGTTCGAGATGTTTTGTTTTTTACAAGCTATGTATTGCCGTTCCTCGGACATGTCTCTCAACTTATTACCGTTTCTTTTTTTCTTTTCTTTTTTTTTTTTTTTAATTTTTAATTTTGGTCAATCTTAGTAGCAAAATTTGTCATTTGATTCTCTAAAGGTGTGTTTAAAATTCCGATTTGAGTTGAAATTTTTAAATTATAGTTGGTTTATTTTTAAAAAAAAACTAATTAAGAAATTTGTTAACTTTTCATAAAAAAACAAAAATTGAATTGAAATTTTTAGGTTGGAACCTATGTCACAAATGAAGCATAAAAAATTATCATCATTTTTTATCTTTTGTGTTTGTTAAAAAAATCTTATCGTCCTCTTACCATTATTGTTCAGCTTTTTAAAAAAAAGGCCGGAAGGGGGACTTATGCAAAATTTGAAATAAGCCTATTAAATAAAAGAAAGGTTTTTCAAAATTAGTACTTTTAATCATGTGTTTTTTTTTTATATATAGAATTAATTATGTAAATTTCCCTAACTGTGACTTGTATAACATTATTTTCAGATATTCAAAATGTAATATTTGTTCGCATCGAAATATGAAATATTAAAAAACTACTCCTATCAATATTTTAACAGAAGATAAAAAAAAAATTTGGAATATTTTGGTAATTCTTCCCATTCGAAACTCTAATTAGTGAAGAAAATTTACAAGTATATTTATTCACTCAAAATACAAATTGAGAAGGTGTTCCATCTTTACTAAAATAACAATTGTCAATGTTTTTAAATCCAGTCCAAAATTGACACATCACTTTAGCCATGAGCACTAATTTCCCATTCAAAATTTAACATCCCTTATGGGGTTTGGTCCCTTTGCATTATTTTTAAGAGGTAAGAGTCATTTCAGCAAAAAAGAACATGAATCAAAATGTCACCCGTTTAAGAATTTAGAGAACTAAATAAGTAATTTATCTTAATATCTATTAAATTATGTTGTGTTTAGTAGGGTAGACAATTCGTGTTCACTTGTCTGATTTAGGTTGACATGTTCACAACATGATATGATTAACTTAAACCTCAAGACAGCAAAATTAATAAACATCTTAGGAATCCAAAGACGGGCATGATCATGTGTATATTTCGCGTAATATGACAAGACATTAAACATATTAATTCAAAAATGTCCCAAAAATTAAACGGATCATCTAAACTTGTTTTCTATGACGTTTCGAGTCGTGTCATGTGTTGTCTCGGAAATTCAGTCCTAAAAAAGAAAAACAAAATGTGAACGACAGGCACATGCATACGGTAAAACGACAAGAAATTTAGAAAAGGATAAAACGTGTGAAAAATAAAACAAAATAAAAACGACGACAACAGTTAAAAACGGGAACAAAAACTCTAAACCACAAAAAAGTAAGAAACAACATTTAAAAAATAATAATTAAAAAAAAACCCCGACATAAATAACGTCGTTTTCAGAAATGAAATAGAATTTTCCCTGGTAATCAGAATTTTTTTTACAACTCAACAAATTAATGAACACTTACGGAAATAGAAACATAACGCTTGTGGAATAAATACAATAATATCTCAGCAAAAGAATATAATATAAAAAATGATAAAAAGAGGACATTTTTTAAAAAACTTATAAGAGGACATTTTATATAGTCAAAAATTGTTAAATAACTTTTGGTTAATTATAGAAAGAAACGTAGATTAAGGTGTGTTAATTCGGAGGAGCCAGGCATACGCACGCCAACTTTTTTTTTTTTTTTTTTTTAAATGGAAAAGACCTTCTGTTCTCAAAGAATAACCAGGTTAATTTTATCGGCGTAAAATATGTGATTTACGTTTATTCTTGAGAGAGACAAAACAAAAAAACAAAAAACAAAAAACAATAACAATAACTTTTAAAGAAAATCAAACCAAATTGGGGAAAAAAAAAAAAAAAGAAGAAGAAGAAAGAAAGAAAAAGAAATTGCGTTAATTCCATTTCTATACAAAAAAAGAAAATAGAAATAGGAACATGATCACTGATAAGGATTGATTACACTAGTAGCCGATTCTCACCGCCCCAATTGATTAACATTAAAAGCCTCTCAACAAATCACACCTCTTATACTTTTTCTATTAAAAACTAAGCCCAAAAAAAAAAAAAAAAAAAAAAACACAGTCCCAAATGTATAATACTAAAAGTTCGGAGATCACCAAAACAACTCCACCACTAGTACTACAATTTCTGAACAATATTCCTGAATTTGATATTTTTGGTTTCTTTTTCTTTTGGTTTCTTAAACAATATCACGTCTGATATGTTAATATAATTCAGAGCCAAAGAGCTCCGGCCTCCTTGAGGAGAGGGACAAGGGAGCCATTGATGTGGGAAGCCATGACGCGGTCCATGGCTCCGACGAGCTTGCCGCCGATGAAGACGACGGGGACGGCGTTGGGGGTGCCGAGAAGCCTCATCAGTGCCTGCTCGATGTCCTTGCCTCGGGGGTCGTGATCGAGCTCGTACACCGTCGGATTCACCCCCATCCCGCAGAACAGCCTCTTCACCGCGTGGCACATGCAGCAGCTGCTCACGCTGAACACCACCACCGCACTCTCCGCCGCCAGCCTCGCCACCCTCTCCAGCGGGTCCCCTCCTCCCATGCACCTCGCTGCCGGGACATAATATCCCCACGGGTCAGCCGCCTGATACTGCATCCCGTTCACCCTAAACCTGAACCTTTAACCTTAAAACTTTTAAAACCTCCCAAGAGATAAACAGAATATAGCAGTGTTATTGTGTGTGTGTGGACTGTGGAGGGAATGAGAGGCAATGAAGTAAGCGTGGAGATATTGAAAAACGGGTTTGGTGGGAATATTTATAGGGAAATTAGTGGGTTATATTGGGATTGGATATTTGTAGTAGGGAGGGGGGTAAAATGGTAATAATGAGACACTTTGTCTGTTCTTGTCGCAACGCGTGCGTGGAGGATCTTCTGTTATTTTTGCTTTAATAAGATTGCTGTCTGGACTCACAACGTAGACTCATTGAAATATATATACATATACACACACACATATATATATACACACACACATATGAAGATACTATTAAACATACAGCAAAGCTATATATATATATATACGCACCCCATAAACAGTGGCGTCAGCTATGGAAGGGCGGCTACGGGGAAGTATTTGTCTACACTACAGTATACAGTAACTATCAGCTAGCTATACATAAATTGGTCGTATTAAAAAAAGCTGTCCCATATATATATATATATGTGTGTGTGTGTATAGAGAGAAGGGCACAGTCTTTTGGACAGAGGAGGGGAGAGTATATAAATTGTGTAATGTTGTTCTTAAAGATGAAACGGCTGAGTTGGTCCTTGTTGTCGGGGAAGGGGAACTAGGACCAACACTACTTTTGGACATTCTGACGTGACCCTTACGCGCATGTTTTGGTTTCCTTCATTTGGATTCTCATCAGACACTATTTTTATTTTATTTATTTATATATGGTACTCATTCATAAATATTTCCTCATTATACCGAGTAGATGTAAATATATATATATATAGATACACATACATATACAGTAGTCCTCATCATCAAACGCTGCTGCTGACTTCTTGGGTTCGTCACTTTGACTTCACCTCTCTCACTGTGCCATTGCCTTTGTAGCATGCACTATACCATATCATCTTTTTCCTTTTTCTTTTTCTTTTTTACTGAAATTCCTTCTTTTTTTTTTTTTTTTTTCTAAGACTAGTTTGAATAGTTTTTGCTTTTTTTGTGGCCCTGGTTTCCCTGTACTATAAGACTCTGTTTACCTAAATACAACTGATCATATATAGGAACGAACACACATGACCTCAACTCAAAATATGAGAACCATTTCCTAAAAATAATAATAATAATAAAAAAAAAGGTGAATTAATTCTTATTATTATTGCTAGATATTAGATAAGGTGTTTCAGCGATAAAGTCAGAAATTTTAATAAGGAGAACTAATAATTATAAACATTTTAATTTTTGAAGGCAAAAAATATCTATATTTTTTTAACTTTTTGTGTAAATCTTGATCAAATACATATATAAAAACACTATTAAAGAAAAAATTGAGGGGGGTTTTAAGGGCCTTAGTGCCTAAAGTCCTTGTGTTCACCCCACCCAATAATGATTTTTTTTTTTTTTTGGTTGGTTTAAAGAAAAATATTGAAACATGGCGTGGAACACAGGTAAAGTACAATCATGATTAGTAGAGAAGATTAGTAACATTTGAGCGACACCATATGTAGTGGATAATCAAACTGCATAATCGTTCTGTTTAGTAAAAGAAAGCCCATTTTTTTAATTAATAATATATAATATACCAGCTAGTGTACATTGGATATATAAACCCACGTATGTATGTCATGTATTACTCTTCTCACTATTAAAACACTTGGGATAAAACAGTGGCATGCATATATACGTATGTAGATATATGTATGTGTATATATATAAAGGATATATAATCTATACAATATTAAAGAAAGCACAATAAGTGCTTATGTGCATCCGTACTTCGTCTTTTTGGACGAAAAATTTTTGTATTTAGTTTTTAATCCTTTGGTTTTTTTTTTTTTACATTTAGTCCTTTTTAATTTTCTTTTCAGACTAATTTTTCATTTAAGTCTTTTTTTTATTTTCTTTTTGGACCAATTTTTTTTCATTTTAGTCATTTTTATAATTTCCTTTTCGGACCTTTTTTTTCCCGTTTTGATCCTCTTTTTTACTTCTGGATTTATTTTTTGATCCTCCATTTTCTCCCGGATCATTTTTTTTTTCAATTTAATCCTTTTTTTCATTTTTTTGGGCCTAACTCTTTTTTTTCTTTTTTTTTTTTCATTTTAGTCTTTTTTTATGTTGATAATTTTTTTCATTTTAATCCTTTAATCTTTTTGATTTTTTTTTTAACCTTTTTCTTGGGTTTTTTTATGTATTTTTTACTATTATTTTAATATTTTTCTATTTAGATAAATTTACTTAAATTTGTTCAACATGTTCCCATGTACTTAGAACATGTTTTACACTAGTGTGTGTCTATATATATATATATATATATATATATATAGCTATAGCGTGGTGCAGTTGAATTGGCAGAAACGATCCACGTAAGCAAAATAGAAAAAATTTGGAGTTATGCATGTAAAGAAGGGAAAGCAAGTTTGAAGGCATATATAATTGTGGAAGGATGTTAGGAAAAAGCAGTGACAAAGTGGCAGTTGAAGGAAGGCATTGAAAAAGGTGAGAGAGAGAGGCGTGGCCCTGCCCCCTCATCAGTCCTCAGACTGAGTTGGGCGGCGGCTGAGTACGGTGTCTTGCGCCGAATACCGGCGAGATGCAAGGGACGTTTACAGATCACACACACGCACATATATATATACATATATACACATATACATACATATATATATATATCTCTTAAGTACTATTCATTTAGTAGTACTACACATCATTAATCTATATAACCAATTATATAAGTGCTTTTGTGTGTTTGGGTTCTTTAGCTCCTGTGTTATTGGCCTTACCTACCAAATCCGACCGTAAACTAACTTTCTAGTTTTCTAGTCCCTCTGGTGTTTCTTTCCTCGCGGTCTCTCTTTACGCATGCAATTTTGCAATGCATTTACCATATATTGTTATATGCATCCCCCTTTTCTCTCTCTCTCTCCCTCTCTCTCTCTCTAGTCTCCTTGTAGGTAGAGTCATGAGTTCCCTTTTTTTGCGTGGAATGTAGTGTCATAAGTTTACACCAATAGGCAATATTTATGTATCAGGGTAACAACAAAATGCTCTTTTTTATTTATTTTCTTATTTTTTTAGAGGAATAGAGTAATAAAGATAAAGGAATTAGGACTAATAAATGCACGCATTTGTTATGGGACATGATCATTATCATGATCAATATCTATGGTTTATGGCAATAGCGTAAGTAAGAAAAAAAATTCTCAAATAAAGAAATAAAAGACGACCAGTATTAGAATATCCCCTTATACATACGAGGAAAGGGGCTCTCTAAATATTGATGCAAATATTTAATAAAAGGCCCTATTGTTGAGTTCTACCCTCTATGAGGAGCGCTTACGGCCCAATTCTAATTGAATTTGCTAATGTAAAGGTAAATGAAGACATAGTCTCCCAGACACTTGAAATCGAATACTAGGTTAACATGGGCAACGTATCATACCAAATTTGATAAATAAATAAAAAGTCATCTCGTGTTCTCGAATCTCTTACTACAGACCCACTGTTACAATGCATTTATCCGTAGGTCACCCTATTTGGTGGTTAAGTAAGAATCCTTAAACATCACAATGGTCACGAATTGAAACCAAGAGAGTATCTATATTTGTGTGTTTAATATAATGTAGGTCAACTCTCTCCAGATCTGAAAAAAAAAAAAAAAGGCTGCCATCTTAGGAAATAACTAGTTCAAGGTTGTTTAGATGGTTGGGGTCTGCATGATCTAACTCGATGTCTTTTTTTTTTTTTTTTTTTTTATTAATGAAGATGAGAAATTAAGACTTTCACTCAAATTTATTTTTTGTAAAATAAAGAGAGAGAAATAAAATTAAAAAAAAAATCATAATCCAACCAACATGGCAAACCAAACAAAAAATAAAAGAAAAAAGAAACCCCCTTCCCAGAAGGCAAATGAACCTAAAAAGAAAATTATTATCTGACTCAATGTTAAAATGAAGATATTCCATCTTTTATAATTAGCCAGCCTGCATAATATTCATAATATGTTTGAGCAAACTGTAATTATTTGCAGAAGCAAGTTAATTTGGCTGCCTGCCACTAGCCTTTTAATGTCATACGACTCATATCCCTTTTAAAAAAAAAAATTTATAAAAAAAAAAATTGAAGAAAAAAGAAAGCTTTTTTTTTTTTTTTTTTACTCCCCTTGTTTTGACTTTCTATTATTCAATTGAGAGAGACAGAAGAAAAGTGGATGAGATAGCCAAATTAAATGAATTGCTTTGGATTTAAAATTATAATTAATATGCATGTTGAAGTAGTGCTATATCATCTCTCCAGTTAATCTGGGCTTTAATTGTTTAGCACAAGCATGTTTTCATTTTCAACATCAAACCCCCAATCTCTCTCTCTCCTCTCTCTCTCTCTCTCTCTCTCATTTTAATAGACAACATGGTAGTAAATGTTACAAAACATGAATGTTCAGACATTATCAGCTTCAAATGCAATTGGATTTGTTTACTCTGCTTATACAATTAAGATCAATACAATACAATTCTACAGGATCCTCAAAAAGGCAGGAAATTGAAAAAGGCACGTGCCTATTACTCGTATTTGTTTGAGTGAAAAACTTGCTTTTAAAGCGTGACTAATATGGAAGTATATTTGAAATAAGACCATACGCACCTCTCCATTTGTATGCAATTTTTTTGTTTTTTTTTGTTTTTGTATTGAACCAAACGAAATATTAAACTGCATGGAATATCACAAAATGTACATGAAGAACAATGATTTAGACACTATCATAAGCTCCAATGCTTGAAATACATTTTACATTGACTTGAGTAATTAATTATACTTGATGTGCCTGTCAAAACACTGCGTGTGTGTGTGTGTATTTAAGACCAATGCAAATAATACTGGCATACAGGATCATCAAGAAACCAAGAAACAAAAAATACAAAAAATACAAAAAAAAAAAAAAAAAAAAAAAAAGGATTCTAATCAAGGTAAACGAACCAATTAATGAAATTTGTTGATATATGGGGGATACTTATGTTCTCCTCCTAGCCATGGAAGTTGGGTTCCCATCAAACAGCTCGTCAATCAAAGTCTCAATATCTTCTGGCTGGTACTTTATATACTTCTCCGACTGCCTTCCTGAATCCAAATACTGCTTAAACCTCCCCATGAAGGACCTGTATGCCGGGATCATCACCGCAGATATCGAAACCCTAAGCTCTGATTGAAGCTGCTCATCGCTCACCACCCACGTGCTTTGTGTCTTGTGGATCTCGTCGAACATGGCATTGAAATTCTTAAACCTCTCCTTCAATGCTGGCTTCGACACCTTCCCATTGACCTGAAGCCCCTCTTGTTGCCCTAAGCATTGCAACACCTTCCCCCACGTCTCCCTTTGGTAGTTCTTGTGGTACTGTCTCAAATCTGAAGATCTCTTCCTGTACAATGACGGATTCAAATATTTATGTTAGTGGAGGCGAGTCTATAATTAACATTGTATTTTTAACTAAAACAATCTTGTATTTACATAAAATTGGTTATGATGAATTTTATAGTAACTTAATGATGTGTTTGGTATACTATTTTGTACTAAAAAGATTCAATATAAATCAAATTCAGATCCTTTTTTCACTTTTTCGAAATATATACCACACTTATTTTTCTTTTTTTGAATTACCCATTTATTTTAGATTCTCAATTCAAGACGGTGTGTGCAAAACAGGACTCATCAAAACATCTATGGTAGTAAATTTGATCTCTATTGGTCTTAAACGTTGATAATTAAAGGGAATAAGGAAAAAAATAATAATAATAATCAGAATTCTTTGACAATTTTTGTATATTGATCAGAAAATTGTATAAATTTTATGAGAAAATAACACATGAATCTATCTATATCTATACGTAAATAACAGTCAAAGGGCTTGTTTTTCGTCTCCTTCCTAATTTCGTCACTGTTGCTTCCTCTTTTTTCTTCATTTTCCCCTTTTTGTTTTCTTTATTTTTTATTTATTTTAATTTTAGTTCTTTTTTTTTTTTTTTTTGCCCTTAATGATATAAACTTTTTTAAATGTATCCTTACTGCAAAATATATATATATATATATGTTTTGGTGATTCTTTTAACTGATACTTTCTCATAACACCTCTTAATTAATTTTTTTATTTGATTTACTAATTTCTCTATAATTTATTACTACTTAAATATTTTAATCTTTCAATACTTTGACATAAAATTGTTTTCCAAATATAGTCTTGTATTTTTTATCATTACTCTCTCTGACTTTTTTTTCTCATAATATCTCTTAATATAATTTCCCAAAAAAAAAAAAAAACAAATTGATTACGCATAAGCATGACACATGTCTATAAACAAATATAGAAGAAAGTCTTAACCCTCATTTAGTTGGCCGATTTTAAATTTTTATATTAGAGTTGATTGATTTTTAAAAATTAATAAATAAATTATTTGATTTTTTAATAAATGATGAAATTTTTATGTTAGAGTTGATCAACCAAATAAAAGGTTAATGTGTGAGAATATAGTTCGGTCCCTACCTGCACCACGTGTCACCCATCAATTGGTGGATCTCCGTGGACCCCTTGATCTTTTGAACGATATACCGTCCGTTGTTCATCAAGAAGATGTAGCTGAGCGAGGGATCTCTGTACAGCTTCGATTTCATGTCCAGATTCGCGTCTAGCAGATCCATCACCGTCATCAGCTGCCTCGAAAACGGCGACGTTTTGGACTCGCGATCGCGATCACCATCACGATAAGTATCACGATCATGATCATCATACTTGACATCTTGATCCGTTTGGCGAAACACCTGTTCCAACGTGTCCTTGTACTCGCAGGCGTATTTTACGTAGTTCATGACGTAGCGAGTCAGGGGGTGCACTGCGCCACTCGGAACAGGGGTTTTCCCATTGTCGCTCTTGATCGAGTTCACCAGATCACAGAATATGCTCGCCGCCGCCGCGCCTATCCGAGCCTTCACCCCCGCCGCCTCCGCCGCGATCTCTTCCGGATACGATCCTCCGTCATCGTCCTTCTCGATCGAGCTCTCCAGATCGCGGAGGGTCTCGTACATGTCGAGAAACTTAAACAGTTTCTCCGCCGATCGCTTCGTCAACACCACCGCCTCGGCGAAGTTCAGGAGCTTGATCACGACAGCGTGCGCGGTGTCGCCGAAGAGGCTATGCGATAAGGAAGGGCTATTGGAGAAAACGGCGTCGCAGAGGCTCCTCTCGTTGGGGAGGAGCATGGCGGAGCAGCATTTGACGGCGGCGATCCACGTGGTGATCTCTCTCTCGAGGGATTCCCACGGCAGCCGCTGGACGTCGTCGATGCTGAGGCTTTCGTGGCCGATGAGATCGTCTAGCGCCGACTTGAACGCGCTCCGCCGCGAGACGCCGTAATCCATGTAGCACTCGGCGTCGTATCCGGCAGAGATCATCGCCGTCGCGATCGCGTTCAGTTTGGAGACGGTTTCGGGAAGGAAGGAGAAGCCGGTAGGGATCTCCTGATCCTGATCTTCTCTTTGATCGGATTGTTGATCTTGCTGGTTTTGATTGACTATGGTGCAACGATCGGAATTGCAATGCTCCTCATTGTTCTTTCCGTTGAAAGACGATGTCCTGGAGGTCTTCGCTTTTTCGAATTTGGAATCTTCTAGAAGAGTCCGGAACTCCTCGTCCAAGAACGACATTGCTCGGTGCAGAACAGAGCTCCTGTTGTTCATACTTGAGGCCAACGACGGAATCTCCCCCAACCTGTTCGACAGCTCGGAGACCCGGCTCAGCGCCTCGAGAAACGACGAGTCGTTTTCTGGATCATTCCCAAACCGTATCACACTTTTAGCGTCGTTGTAATCCGCGACCATGGAGTCCACCATTGTCGACAATTGATCCACAGAATCCGGAGCTTCTGGAGATTTCGATTCGTCTTCAAGAGTCTGTAAGAACCGATCGACCTCGTCCAGTACCTGAGTGAGGCTCGTACTGGAATCGGACAAAGGATGATCATCTTCCACATTGATGTCGTTTTCCTCTCTTTCGCCGGGGAATTCAGTCTCCGATTTCGCCTCGAAGGTGTCGTTTGAGCCGTGTTTGGGCGTGCCGGCGGTGTCGTTTTTTCCGATTGCCGTCTTTTGAAAAGTTAACGGACTTCTCCATCATTACTAATTAGGATTTTTTTTTTCTTTTTCTTTTTAGGTTTGTGTGTGGAACAAAAGAAGAGGGGAAATGGATTTGGATTTGGATTTTGTTTTGGTTTTGGAAGAAAGGGAATGGATGAAGAAAATAGTCGTGGCCGAAAATGAAGGTAGAACTGTTCTTCTTCCTAGTCAGATTCGTTTTTATTTTATTTTATTTTAAGTTTTTATATTTTAAGTTTCGGTTATTTTGTTTGGAGGGCTAAGAAAGAGAGGCAGCGGTTAGTCCGTTGACCGTTGACCCGTTTGGGAAGGTTCGTTTGGGGGGAGGGGGGTGTTAGTGCTTCCCACGCTCACGACCGTTGGCAGTGTCTGAACTGGAGTTCTTTTTTTTATTATTATTATTATTATTATTATTTTATTAGTGTATAAAATACAGATTTAAGATATTAATATAAGTAAATTATAATTTATCATCCTTTTGGTGATGTGTCGTTAATGTCTAATTGTCCACCACAAACTGATAATGGCCATTCACTGCCACGATCACTTCGGCGATTTTAGTACTTTTCTAATGTTGGTTTTTTTTCTTTTTTTTTTCCTTCCACGTGTTTCCTTTTGATTATACGCAACAAATCCATTCTATCCCCATCCCCATCCCCATCCCCATCTCCATCTCCATCTCATCCACTTGCTTGCCATTCTACATTAAAATAGTTTCAAATTTTTTTTTTTTAACTAACAAAATAAAAACATTAAATTAGTTTGCTAATCGTGCCTGGCTTGATTGAATTTTTGCTCCTATTCTAACGTGGGCTTTCGTTTTCCATCCTTCTATTCTATATTTTGTAATAACAGTTGAAGGTCAAAATTCGCAGACGATTACGATTCGTTCGTAATCTCATCATGGAAATTAAGTGCCGAAAAATAAAAATGATATGAAGATTATATTTTCTTTTAATACTGAAATTTTTTAAGATAAAAGATGAATTATATATAATGGGGGCTTGATTGTAAGAATGCAATGGGTCTTCTTGACTTTGGGTTTTTAGGAGGTTTTTTTTCTCAAAAAAAAAAAAAAAAAAAAAAAGGAGATAATAATATAATAATTAAGATGAATACAAAATCTTCTTAGAGCTGATACAATTCAGATGAAATCTTTATCTTCGTTTGAAATTGTTCAAAAAAAAAAAACAACTTCAGGTGAAAATCCTATGATTCTTGGGGGATAACTTAAAAATACCAAGTCATTCTTCATCTTTCACACTTATTCAAGTCGGCTATCTTAATGTTGTTGTGTTTGTTGGTTTGATATGTCGCAGTAAATGGCACCGACCAAAATTCTTGTTATGCATAAGAGGCCGACCTCAATTGCCAGCTAGGCCACTAACATCAATCTACTTTTCTTTTGTTTAGCTACGGTATCAATTTTGGTTCATATTTCCCATGTCGGATAGGATGCCGACCTTATCTTAATTCAGATTTTAACTCTCCCACATTAGATAGGTGACTGATTAGATCTTGATCAAGGTGATTTAGTGGGGATGAAAGTACTAGCAACAATAATAATGTAGTTTTTGAATGCCCTTATCTCTACATCCCTAAAGATATGCTCTTCATCAAAGATTATTATGGTTTGTTTATTCTCTTCTAACATTTTTTTATCTGCTAGAGCCGATCGGCCAAGTTACTAAGTGGCTTATTGTCAATCCCATCGATACTCTTAATCAAAATTTATTGGTCATTCAATATCAGATACTAATTACACTATAAATGGGGTGACCGCTTCTTGAGCTCGAAGCCATTTTAGAGTGCAAGTTTCGTCTACAAGTTGGCCAAAATGGGACAAATCCCACCATATGTAGTTGTGAGGCCTCGCGAGACCTGGGTGACAACCACATCGGCTAGTGTGTGAGGCTTGGCCGGTTGAGTTCGTCGTTGACAAAGCATAACAATGCTTGTGATGCGGACATTGAAAAAAAATAAAAAAAAAAATAAAAAAATAGGGGAGGGATGGAAGGAGGGGTGAGAGAGAGAGAGATAATATTTTTGGAATATTTGAGAAAAATGGATAATTTTATCCACACACTCAGAAATTTGAGATGAAAAGGCTATAAACGTAAAAAAAAGAATAAAAAGTTCATTGATCGAAATACAAAAACAAGCAAATTCCCGAGTACTGTAATTCGTTAGGTTTTTCTGGGGTTCTCATTTTCTGTTTGAAGTTTGAAAAAAAGGCTTTAGAGAGAAATTAAGGTTTTTTCTTATTTTTCTAATTTAAGGAAAGTACAGGTTAAGACATGTGTCATTCTATTAATAAGAAAATAAAGATTTTAAATAATGATTGAACCCACAGTCTCCCACTCAAAGCCCTCCTCAAGCCCCCTCCTCATGACATTAGGCCAAGAGATTTTATACAAATTTGAAAAACAGTCCTTGGACAGAAATTAAGGAATATATTCCTTAACTTACTTCTTTACTTTTTGATTGCTCTTGAATAAATATATAAAGATATAAAATGAGAGTAAAATCTTATAGTATTCGACAAAACGACAACAAATATTTATGCCCATTCCTCTACATTTCCCAAGTTTTTAAAGGAATGCAATAAGAGAGAAATTCTGAAAAATTCCATAGAAAATCTCATACATAAATCTGAATCACAATTTTGAGAATTTAAATATGCATGCCACCAATTTTCTCTACCAAGAAGAAACATTAGGGGTTTTTTGTTTGAGGGATTCGCACATAATAGTGGACCAGAAGAAGTGGCCCAAATAAATGATGCAAACAATTACTGTTAAGGGTACGTTCAAACAGAATTTTTACTTTTGCTTCTATTAGAGGAAAAGAGATAAAATTGTGATTTTTCAGTATGTATTTTGAAATCAAAGAGCTTATAGGATTAAAATGTAAAAATATAAAAATGAAGTTTATAATACCTAATTAAACTTTATTACAAGTTTTAGAGTCGATTCAGAATTTTTTTTATCAGAATGCATATATTTTGACTTTGATAGAAAGCTCCTGTAGAGATTAGAAAAATTCAAACATTTTCAGAAACAATTTTTAAACCCGCAAGTCAAAATAAACTTTTAAAAATCTATGTCAAACAATCAACTTCAGAGACCTTTTAGGTGAATGATATTGGAGGCAATTTAAAAACAGTCGGCGAGAAAAGGTTTCAAAACATTCCTAACATTAGGTTTCTGTGTCTAGGACTCTAGCTCATGGTTTGGTGAATCTAAACATGAAGATGCATACGCAATGTGTTTATGAGTCTTAAGTTGCTACCAAGTTTGACTAGAAAGATACACAAATGGTACATAAGCAAAATCCACTCCTAGTACCCAAGTACGACTTCAAATCCATCTCTCACACACATGCCTTCTTGTTTTATTTGGGAAACAAATGGTAAAGACAAATTGGGCCTAATGCCCAACTTCAGCCTTCTATCTTAAATATTCATTTATCCTAGCTTTGATTGTGATCGTTGGTGATTTAAGAGAGCCACCCCGTTTAAAGATTGAGACACGAAAGACACATTTTTTTTTTTTTTTTTAAATACTTTGGTAAGTTTTGGCCTTTACCAAAGTTACAAAACGCAGTACTGCAAAGGTTTTATTTATTTTTTATTTTTTTGAAACTTCTCATGATTGGTGGTTTTTAGGCCACCAATCAATCGTAATGGTGTGTTCTTACTCCCTGTTTTTATTTTATTGAATTAATTTTCTCACTTCTCATTAATTAGGTATTAGGTACGTGGTACATAGCTAATGCCATGCCAATGCCTTATTTGACTACAGGCATTTGAGATGTCTTTATCCAAGGAGGTGTAAATTTGTTTCTTTATTTATAATTGGGAGTCTAGAAAAGTTTGGCTTTGTTGAACTCTTGGGTGGCTAGAAGAAAAAACCTATTTCGTATAATGAATATGTCTTTATTTATAATTGGGAGTCTAGAAAAGTTTAATCCTACAATATTATTGTAGGATTAAACTTAGCATCCGTTTCGATTGCATGTATGAACTTAAGTTTTTTATCTAAGTTTTTACTTTTTTCTGAAATGTCAACAAAAATTATAATTAGTTTTTAAAAAATAAATCAAGTCCAACTTAAAAATTTTATCTCAAATCTGTATTCCAAAAGAATATAATTGTTTCACATTTTGACATTTCTCATAGCCTCGTGAATCGTGACACCAAGTAAATACCGCTTTTAATACTTCTATATATTCATCTCCAGTGAAAAAATCCTTCTTTCCATAATCTTTTTTGCTATAAAAAAAAAAAAAAAATTAGAATGTCCCTCCACGTGATATATGAATCCCTCATCAAGTAGTTCTATCTATCATTTTTGTTAATGCATTATCAAATATGTGATCATGTTATTATGCAGTAGTTTTAATACCATGGCACATATATAATAATTGAGGATAAAATTAGATGGGCTCGATGAATGGGAGGGGATGAGTTTGGATAGGAGTTTTTAGTCTTGAAATCAGGAATATGAAGATTGTTGTATTCAATAAAACAAAACAAAAATACTTTCATGATATATTATTAATTAATTTAATCGTAATTTTAATTTAACATAAATAGTATTTGTAGTAATTTTCCTAGCAATTACGATTGATGACGAAGTATTGTACCGCATTCGGAGAAGACCTAGGGACATTTTTCTGTGGGCGTGGGCCAAGGCCCAGGACCCTTGTCATAGACTTGGACAGAGTCCATTTATGTCCGGAATCAGACAACCGTCGAATCTAACTTAGGGGAAAAGAGGTAAAACAATATATTTGTAACAATTTTAAAAATAAATAACATGTTTACGACAGTTAGAAATAAATAGCATGTTAAAGAGTAAATACATTTTTAATAAGATAAATAAATTATTTGTTTATAAGTTCAAAAATATGCTATTTACTTATTTTACTTTTCGTAAATATGCTTTTTTTTTTTTTATTAAGCATATATGAATTATATATTTCCTCTAATTTATCAAAGTAATAATAATAATAATAAGTAATGGAAAAAAGAATGAAGGGGAAAATGGTTTTTTTAATTTTTTCAAAGTTGTGAACGAGGGAACTTTCCTTGGAGGAGGGCAAAATTTGGAATGTCAAAGTTTTCGGATTTATTTGTCTATTGAGATTAAAGAATCAAGTTTCCCCACATTGCTGTGTTTGCTTGTGGAACGTTGTCGGTGCTTTGTCTTGTATTATCATCTAAATCTAAAATATCTAAATGATCCCTCAAACAGTTGCCATACACAAATATATATATATATATATATTTATCGTCAAGCTCTTTTATCAAAAAAAAAAAAAAATGACGAGCCACCGCTCTAAATCATCACATCACATCACAATATTATTAGCTTAAGAGAAATTATTATATTTAACATTTTTTTTAGAAAAGATATGCTGTTTATATCTATAATAACTATAAATAATTATACAAAGATCGATTTTTAGAGTCTCATTTTGAAATATGTCTATATTTTAAGAAACAAATGTTTGTAGTACCTATTTTGCTATTTTATTATAATTGACACCATTTTATTTTTATACAAATTTTTTTATTTTCCTTTTTTTGTTTTTGATTTTAATGATGAGTATTTTTTGTTGATAAATGTAAATTACCTTTAATAAACCAAAATCATTTATAAACATCAAAGTAATTATAATAAAACATCAAAGTAATTATATTAAATATAAAATATTTACTATAAAGATGATAGTTCATACTAAATAATAAACACAATACAAAATATTAACGATAAAGTTTGAGGAATATTCATACTTTTCATATAAAAAATCAATGAATCTTTATGAAAAAACCCATTTGTTTATGTAATCTACTATAACAAATTGAAGAATAACACAATAAATGGAATCAAATTCTTTATGAAAACATACTATTATTTATATAAATTAATAGAAATGAAATCGAACATATCTTTATGATCAAGACATATTCATTATACGAAATAGGTTTTTGAGATTTTTCTTCTTCTTTATGTAACTTTTTCTCATTAATGTGATATCTGATTTTGAGAAAATATTCTCTTTTTTGGTTCATTATGAATATTTACAGTACCTTCTTTTCAATAAATCAAAAAAATAATTACAGTTTTCTTTTCTATCAATTCTTTTTGCAATTTCATTAAATCAACTTTAGCTTTATTTGGTAAACATCTGGGATTCTTTTTTTTTTTTTTTCCTTTTTTGTAATTTCTTTATTTGTTAATTTTTCATTCTTTATGATGGGTAAAATTATCTTTATAATTACTCTTTTAGACATTTATGTAAATTAAAGAAAAAAAGGACATATTTCAAATCAATACCTTTAATTTCGACATCTATATAAATAACCCTAATAACTAAAGTATGTTTTGTATGTTATCACGAAATTCTTAAAAGTTACCTAAAAAAAATCTTAGAAGTTAACTTCAATATAAGTACTTTTTCGGCATCAAGAAAGGGGAAAAATATTGGAAATAATAATAATAAAATGGATTTACTTTGCTCAAAATAATAATAACAATAGCAATAATAATAATATAATAATAATAATAACAATAATAATAATAATGAGTAAACCCGCTCTTTCATTCTCTTAACTTTTCTCTCTGTCTTAAAGTTTTGCAGTCTTGTCTTTTTTTTTTTTGGGCCGAAGTTTGATGGCGCCTCCGGGCTAGCCTTTGAATTCCCGATCTATGTGGAGAAGATCTCATTATCATATGAAAGATCTGGGTTGCAATATGAATATTCAAAGTTGTTTTTGGATGGATATGGCGTAATAGAAGACTATGACTTGTTGGGTGCTTGGTCTTTCAGCAACAAATTTCTTTTCAATGGCTTAGTATGGTTTGGTCTTGACGGGTGCAGTGGCCGAGTTGTTGCCGATAATTGTATCTGTGGTAATGAGATTTTCTTAGTTTATCATAGGATTTTAATTTTAATAATGACGTATTTGTCTTCACCTTTTAGATTTAATGCTTCGATGTTTTGTATTATATTATGATTTGTAATAACAGTGGTGGTTTTCCCACCTTACAAATTGGTTTGTAATATGCCACATTTGAGTATGTACAATATTTTAGTTTCATCAGATATGAATCTAAATGGATTTAGTGATGGTCTCCGTTCTACAGTTGATAGCCACTCAATTGATCCGGAATTTTCATCGATTGTAGAGGAATTGTTGAAAAGAACCTTGTCGATCCATGCTTGATAATGGTATGTCAAGATACTATCCGTTTTTTTTTTTTAATGAAATTTCCCCTTTGCAAAAATAATAATAATAATAATAATAATAACAGTAATAATGGATATGTAGTCAGCATGTTCGTTTTGTTTTTGTTTTTGTTTTTGTTTCGTTATGCAAAATGTACCATCTTAAGGAATAAGGATCTTGCGCGTATAAGCTGGAAAAAGCTTTATGATTTATTTTATTTCTTTTCAAAAAGACAAAAGATTGATCATTGAATAAAATTAAGTTTGGACATGAAAGTTGAATAATTGTAATTCTATTATGTTATTCTCTTCTTCCCGTTGACTTTTATTTATATCGTGGTAGACTGTAGATGATGAAATATGACTAAGGTTTTGAAATGATGTAATTTGCTATTCATCTGTTAAGCAGTCAAATTATGATGTTCACATTATATATGATTCTCGCAACAAAGGGAATATCCAATTATATACATAAAAAAAAAATAATGGACTTGCTCATTAAAAAAAAAAAAAAACCAAAATAAAAACAAAACGAAATTGTGGTTTATTTAAGATCCTGAAGAAAATATATGAAACTGAATAACTTTTAATGAGACATAATCACGGATTCTGAAAAGAAATTTGTCTACAAATTTGTGTTTAAAAAGGTTTTAAGATATATAGATAAACCAAGTTTTTATTAAATGTGTATGTCTTCTCTGAAGAATTGCTTTTTCTTTTTAAGTTTTTGGTTTTGTATATCATTGAGACTATATTCTGAATTTTTTATTTTTATTTTATTTTATAATAAATTTGAGTGAGAGATTTAATTCCTACTCACTATTTATATATACAAAACCAACTTAGTCACGTACTCATATATATATATATATATATACACACACACATTATATCTATTGCGGGTAAAAGAGTTAGATATCTTCCTTTTAATCACACCCATATATATACCACCCTCCAGTTGGAGCACTAAAACAGATTTTAAGGTGAGTGATATCCAGTAACTACACAAACAAAAAGACCATGAAAAGAAAATTAGTGCCAACAAAAAGAAAACTCCACGACATAAAGCATTCGTTTTCCTTTTTAAAATGATGATGGTATATATTACCTCTCTTTTGCCACTAAATGGAATAATATTAGTAGGTAAAATAATATATTTTTAAAATTAAAACCAAAGAATTTAAATTCTAAAATCATATGTGAGTTTATAGTTAGCGTTAGGTTATATATATAATCACCAATACATTTTAATTGTGGGCATATAACACCCTAACCAATATTTGTAGTGTAAGTGTTTACTTGTATGAATATAATATATTCTCTGTAATGATAATGCATCATATATATATATATGCACTGTGCACCTTACCATCGCATCGATATACATTTACAGCTCGTAAAACTTCCACTTTAATTGCATTAACTGTCCTGACTCGGCACTTAAAATTCTTACCACCCTTTTTGTTTTTGATATATTTATTTGTCAACTGCAAGTCAATATCTTATTAATGGTGTTGGGTGAATTATCTCAACCATCACTCTATTTAACGTCTCCCACACTCTCCACTAAAGTTAATTATACATTTTCTTATTTATTTATTATGTCGGTAAGAACATCAATTGTTTTTTCTGTGTCTCTTCTCTTCTAAAATTATTCTTACATAAAAGTCTTTATGTACACGTGTGAAAGAAAATTTGCTTACGTTCAAAAAAAAAAAAAAAAAACCAAAAAAAACCAACAAAAAGGAAAAGGCTTTTCTTTTTTCGTTAGTGGTCTAGAAGAAAAAAAAAAGTAGTAGATATAATTGTGAATAGATATCTAAACACATCTCTAATTGATCTTTTTCTAATTAGTGGAGCATAATTAATAATTTAATTACTGGACGTTAGGATACCAAGTTGAGCTATACCTGTTTTGCGTACATCTAACGTGGTTAATGAAAAGAAGCCATACAAGAAGAACCGGAACCAGTTGCAATTAAATAATTCACTACACAATTTGTCCCTGCAAAATTGCTCAAGTTGCCTGGCATTTGTTTCCATTATTGTATCGTCAAATTAATAGACTGTTCATAAACAGAGTCACCCATAATTAAATGAGCATTTTCATCTTTAGTAAACTCTCTCTCTCTCTTTTTTTTTTTTTTCCTTTTTAATTTCACTTTTAAAATTTTACATTTTACTTAGTTTGTCTCCCTTAAAAGTTTCTTTTGCTAAAGCCTTAATTAAAGGTATTATTTTTATATAAGTCCCTTAAAATTGTATCCTTCAGTATACGTACTTATTGAAATAATAGACTGGTTTCGTTGTTAAGTTAATTATATATAAAGTTGAATATCATCTCCAATATAAGCGAGCTTTTAGGGATGAAAGAGATCCAAACCCATTTATCTTGTTATATATATGCATGACAAATTGTGTGAGCGAGGGCGTTCAAAATTGAATTTGTCCCATATTATCAAATTATTGAAAGTGCTAATATGCATTAATAATAAAGATAATTAATAATCTTACTATCTAGTACATAACAAGTATTACTATCTACTACATAACATACAAGCAATATCAAGTTCAAGAATTGAATATATGTATCTGTCATCTATCATTATACTTCGAAAGCACTTTTACAGTATCTTTCATCTGAGTTCAATACCTACCATATGGTAACTTTATTTAATTTTTTTAATATTATTTTACTTTATTTATCTATCTCATATGCGCAAAACGTGTACTGTCCAACTAGTTGTATACAAATACTTTCGGAGGGGAAAAAAAAAAAAACTAGCTGTAAATAAACTATAATGCAACATTATCAGGGACTAAAAAGCATGTAACGCGTTTGGTGGGGCCCAAATCCAAATGAAGGAAACAAACCGAACGAACTGCACAAAACGGCACCCGAACCCGATTGATGGACTCCTTTTGGCGTAAGTGTTTTCATGCAGCTTCATACTATATGATCTGATTTTTCGTTTTATTTATCTGAATTTTTATTTTTATTTTTATTTTATTTTTTGCCACTAATGCTTCTACGGTTCTTTCTTGTGCAATCCGCCAGTCCCGCCAATTGACACGTTTCTGTTGTTTACCGGTTTTAATCCCCTTTTGTCTGTTTCTATTCTACCACTTTCTCAATACCACACGGTAAATACTATTTATTTTCCCATTTAAAAACTCACCTTTTCAGTAAAACAAGATGGGGAACAAGATATATATACATATATATATATATATATTATGAAAAATATAATGAACTGTAACCATATAAACATAATAATTCTATAACTTTACTATCCATCAAAACTAAAACAACGTGCACAATAAATTTGCCTCTACTAGAACTTAGAAAAAAGTAATTCTTTGATAGGATATATATATGTATCGAAAGTACCACAATCTTGTATAAAAGGGATTTCTACTGATAATTTATTATATTTTGGAACTATAGCCCTAATATAATAAATCTTCTACCTCAATTAAAAAAGAGACTATAGAAAATGAAACATAAATAACACTAAGTGTATGTCTGGAATACTGGTTTTGATCGAAATTTTACCAATTTAACTTCAAAACTTTTAAATATACATTTTACTTTTTTATTTTTTAAATTTTCATAAAATTCAAATATCAAAAAGTTTGAAATTAGATGATTTTTATGTCTAAATACTTAAAAAGACAAAAAAAAAAAAAAAAAAAGAAATAATATCTATATTACATATCTTTTTTAAATACATTTTAAATTTTTACAATATTTCCTATATCACATTTCATTTATTTTTGAAAGGTATCACATTTCATTTCTAACTCATATTTTAGCCAAAGTATATATTTCGATTCCAACTTACAGAAATAGAGCTCCAAAATATGCTTGACATTTCTTGAGGAAAAAATGTTTGAGATCCCTCCCTTTGCTTATTATATTATTTTTGAAAGCCTTTACTTATTATATTTAATAGGTTTCTAACTATTTTTTTAATTTGAGAGATAAAAATTCTAACTTTACATTATATGATGTAATTAAGTATAAAATTATCGTGTAATTATTAGTTGTCTAATTAAGTACTAGAATTTTTATTTTTTTATCCGACTAAATAATAATTCTCTATTTTTCATTTTTCGTAATCTTTTAATTGGAATTTAAAAAATATATATATAGTTTTTGGGAGGTCAAACCGTAAGAAAGAGGGAGAATGTGGGGGGAGAGTTGTTAGTGGTGGTGGTGGTGGTGGTGGTGGAGTGTTATATAAGGTGGGTGTGTGCGTGTGTACAGTTCTAGTGTTACCCAAGCCGGCTATTTTCTTTTCCTTTTTTTTTCTTTTTTCTTTTTTTTCTCTTTCTTCTTCTTCTTCTTCTTCTTCTTCTCAGCTCTTTTGTTTTGTTTTTGTTTTTTCACTGCCCAATTATCTTACGCAAACTCACCATTTCATTTTCATTTTCATTCTTCTTTTTCTTTTTCATTTTCATTTTTCTTTGCCTTTTCTTATTCCTCTCTCTCTCTCTCTCTTCCTCGGTATCGTTGTTGGTATTTGTGGACTTGGATTCGTTTGCTTTGTCCTTTTGACATCTTCTCCTTCTTCTTCTTTCGACTCATCTTCGTGCTATTATAGAATACAAGAATTATTACCCACAAGTTTGGATGCGAATCTTATGACACTCCTCTGAATTTCCGATTCGAATTTCTATGATCTTTCTCTGATTGGGCTCTTCGGATGCAATCTGATTTTATCTTCTAATCTCTTCATTTTTTTTAATTTTTAAAAAAAAAGAAAAAAGAAATGGGTTGCTTTCCGTGTTTCGATTCGAAGGAGGAGGAAAAACTCAATCCCGTTAAGCAAATTGATGATCAGAAGCAGAGTCAACAGCCAACGCTCACCTCTAACCTCGCCAAATTGCCTTCTGGTTAGTTACTTTTTACCCACTCTTCTTCTCTATATCTATATCTATATATATTTATTTGGCCTGATCTGATCTGGGTATTTCTAATTGATTCAGAATTGTGAAGAATATGGTGATATTACTTTATTCTTAGTTGTTTGGTTTTGTTTGTAATCAACTGATTTATTGTTCAACAAGGTTTATGAGTTTCTAGAATTTTTTAGGCGTTTTTAGGTAGACCCCACTAGATTTTGACACCCTTCATAAAAGGGTCTTTTTTTTTAATTTAATTTTTATTTTTTGTTATGAGATGAGACCTCATGGTGAATTTGATTGCACCTTTGGCGATCTGGGTGTGCTGAGTTATGGAGTCCAAAATTTTTTCATTGTTTTTGTTATTTGATGACTAGTTAAACCTGTAAATCTTATGCCTCAGAAGCTTTTCAAAGTCAAAATTGGATTATGCTTGTGTTCATATTGGATTTTCATATTATAGCTTGATTGGATTTCCTATTTGGAGAATCCCTAGGGGATTATATTGTTATCTTGATCCCGAATGTCTGGTTGGGAATGACATTAATTGCTTATGGATCTGCACCCTTTTTTTTGGGGGGGGGGTGGTGTTTTTGGCAGGAGCTGATAGACTCAGATCAAGGAGCAACGGAGGGTCGAAAAGGGAATTGGTCTTACCAAAGGATGCGCCGGGGGTTCATATTGCTGCGCAAACGTTCACTTTCCGTGAGCTTGCAGCGGCAACAAAGAATTTTAGGCCGGAATGTTTCTTAGGGGAAGGGGGTTTTGGCCGCGTGTACAAGGGGCGGCTTGAGAGCACTGGTCAGGTAAACTCCTTTACCAATGCTTATTTATTTATTTTGTTATGGTGAGTCCAGTCATGTACAACTGTGGAAGTCATGGATTGCCTGTCCATGATTATTCATTAGATTAACTATTCTGTAGTGTTGTTGTGTGGTGGACTTACCAAATGTTATGAGCATCAGTGCTTATGTCCTGATTTGGGATCTTTTAACTTTTGATCCTGCACCGAATGCTCTAATTCATTTCCTCTTGAAGGCCATAAGGTTCGTTAGAATCCTAAATAGCAAACGGTGATGCATTGACAAACTAGACAGGGAAGTACAATTGGACAATTCAGAAAATTGATTTAAGTTCCTTTTTTTTTTTTTTTTTTTTTTAAGCAAAACTCCAACGCTTATTTAGTGAGTGGAGATGGAAAACAAACATTTTCCAGTATTGTGAGGTCAAAATTTGACATTCAGTGTGGGCAGCTCTTAGTTGATGGCTGACATCAGGGGAAAAAGAGAAACATTAGGCAGAAAATAGAAGCAATGGTAGACTTTCATGATAAGATTCTATAATTAGATTAGAAAATAGAAATTTTAAGTTGAAATTCTAACGATTTAAGAAAAAAACACTGGTACGGGTACTGTTTCAAATAATTAGTCTCTCTTTCTCATAAATTTTAAAAAACAAACAAATAAAAGATCGTGGATGTTCTCTTGAAAGGATATAATTTGAAGATTCAGATATGCTGGAGTGAAATGTTAGGATTATGATCGCACTAAAACATTCTATTATTGCATCTTCTAATTTCTTTGTAAAGTGGTTTGTATTCTGTATACATTTAGATGTTGAATGGCCTGAAGAGTCATGAATGGAGAAGTGTCTCACATGCTTGAGGTGGTTTAAGTTTTTTAATGCTATATGATGGCTTTCACAGGTTGTTGCTGTTAAACAATTGGATAGAAATGGCCTTCAGGGTAATAGAGAATTTCTGGTTGAGGTGCTCATGCTCAGCCTTCTTCATCACCCTAACTTAGTGAATTTGATTGGCTATTGCGCTGATGGTGATCAGCGACTTCTTGTTTATGAGTTTATGCCTTTTGGATCGTTGGAAGATCACCTTCACGGTAACAGTTTTTTCTAAATTGTTATTTTTCTCTCATTAGAATTTTACCCTTTTCTAAATCTCTAATGCTGAAGAACTGTAGAGCAATCATGTTTAACTACTTTAATAAATTGATTATTCAATAATGGGAAGTGCGGTATTGTTGGAGGAAAGTCAAAGATGATATGAATGAATGGTAAAAAGAAAAATTAGTTTCTGGATGGTTGGATTCTTGAAGATGCATTTATAGCCTCAACTTCAGTCAAACCCATGTCAGTTGAAGATAATGTATGATTGCCAATGCCGTCATAAGGACCGTGGTATATTTACTATGAGAGGCAGAATGGACAGGGAGATTTTGTTCTGATGCATTTAGATTTAAATAACAGGACAGATGTTTACCACGGTGAATGAGGGTGTAATGCCAAACATGGTAAATGACTATAAACGGCAGATGTTTTTGTCCTTGCATTTGCAAAGATGTTTGTCTACTTTGTAGGTCTCATAATGTTGTTTTACTTGTGTGTAAAATAAATATCTTATACATTTTGTTCGATCTGATCTGAATGTATGGTAACATTGATTGCACTGCAGATCTTCCACCCGATAAGGAACCACTAGACTGGAATACAAGGATGAAAATAGCAGCCGGTGCTGCCAGAGGGTTGGAATACCTGCATGACAAAGCAAATCCTCCAGTTATTTACAGGGACTTTAAATCGTCGAACATATTACTGGAAGAAGGATTTCACCCAAAGCTTTCTGATTTTGGGCTTGCGAAGCTAGGTCCCGTTGGAGACAAGTCGCATGTGTCAACCAGGGTTATGGGCACTTATGGTTACTGCGCACCTGAATATGCAATGACGGGACAACTGACGGTGAAGTCTGACGTTTACAGTTTCGGGGTAGTCTTCTTAGAGCTGATTACTGGACGTAAAGCCATTGACAGCACTCGACCCCACGGAGAGCAGAACCTTGTCGCATGGGTAAGTCCCTAAATTTTGTATCAAAATTGGGTGATATGACTTTGTAGTTCTGCAATGGTCTGGTGAATGTAGGCTCTATGTTCATGAAATAATTTATTTTTATTGTGATTTTGTTTCTGTGCAGGCACGCCCTTTATTCAATGACCGCCGGAAGTTTTCAAAACTGGCTGATCCACGGTTGCAGGGTCGGTATCCAATGAGGGGACTCTACCAGGCTCTGGCTGTGGCATCAATGTGCATCCAGGAGCAGGCTGCCACCCGTCCTCTCATCGGAGATGTAGTTACTGCTCTCTCATATCTAGCCAATCAGGCATATGACCCGACCACAACTTCAGGGCAGGGCTACAGAGGTTCCGGAGATAAGGATGACAAAAGAATCAGAGATGGCGGGAGGATACTAAGGAACGAGGAAGGTGCTGGCTCTGGTCGTAGATGGGATTTAGAGGGATCGGAGAAGGAGGATTCTCCCAGAGAAACTGCAAGAATGTTAAACAGGGATTTGGATAGGGAACGAGCAGTTGCGGAAGCAAAGATGTGGGGAGAGAATTGGCGAGAAAAAAGACGACAGAATGCGCAAGGAAGTTTCGATGGCACCAATTCATAGTGCTCTAGCATACAACGCTGCACCTTCTTCCTGCCTTGGCTCCTTTTTCACCTTCTCCCCAGAAGGAGCGCAGAAATTTCAGAATCTGTGCTTGCTTTGTTTGAGAACTGTTATATTCTATAAGTGCTCAGGCTGCTGCTTAAAATGAGCACAATGACAAAAGGGGCTCAAATGTGACTGGGTGCCAACGTGGTTTTCTAATTTCAACTCTTTTTTTTTTTTTTTTTCGTTCTTTTAATTTTCCATTTTGCTTCCATTACAATCATGAAGTAGAGGAGAATTGAAGATGAAGATGAAAATGAAGAAGAAGAAGAAGAAACCATACTTGAGAGTGTACATTTGCTAGGAGAGAGAGGGTGAGAGAGAGAGAGGAGTAATATTATAACAAAAAGGTGAAGGTGTATTTAAAAATTTTGAGAGTAAAACTGTGTCTGGGGTTTGATGAGATAATGGTTTCTTGTATTGTGTGTCTTTGTAGGACATTTTGCACACTAGATAACACCTGTTTTATATATATATATATATATATATATATATATATATATGTCTCTACTTTGTTGTCTTCTTCAAACATCTTTTACGAGTAATGGACATTTTACCTTGTTTCTTTTACTCTCTCCAGGGAATCCCCTTTTTAACTAACTTTTCTTTCTGCTTTCCTATTATGCCTTGTTGTGTCCCCTCCCCCCCTCCCCCCCCCCCCCCCCCCCCCCCCAAACAACCAAAAAAAAAAAGGAAGAAGAAGAAAAAAGATACGGTTTTCAATCATCTTATCTGTATCAGAAACTATCTATTATATATTATCTTTTTATTTTGATATGAGTTTGAATATATTTAATGATTAGAACATATACTATCATTATGAGGTCTAAAATACTCTAAAGAAGAACGCAAGCAATGGTTCTTTTTTCTTTCTTTATTTTATTAGTTTTCCCCTTATTCTAGGAGTTGAACGTAATTGTAGTGCTTTGGAAAACAAGAGAGCTGATCAGTACTAGAGTGGAGGAAAATTGGCCGAAAACCTCTAGTGATATTAATTTTAAAATTTTAAAATCTTACAATTTATTTTCTTTAATTTCGTAACAATGTTATTTACTATAATTTCTATAGATAAGATAATTGAAGTAGAGTTGGAGAGAGATTTTTTTTCTTTTCCTATGGCGTTCGATATTAAAAAAAAAAAAAATTTCCTTGTTGGTATAGATTTATGCAAGAGACAAGAAAACAAAAAAATAAATAAATAAATAAAAGTGGTGGAATTTTCAACGTGTATACTTACTAATTAGACATTTAAAAAATCACTTAATCAGTTGAGGATCTCATCCAACAACTAAAATTACGATATATACTGAAAAAGCAAAATGAAATATAAACGTGAGTCCCACGTATACGTGACGTACTTTAAAAAAAAAAAAAAAAAAAGGATCTTTTTTTTTATTTTTTTTTTATTTTTAGCTTTTTGTAAAGCATGGAGCTCCCAGAGCCATGCAGAGCTGGTGTCTATGGGAATATTTCTGTCCGAGCACTGTTATAAGCCAATAATTGAAGTAAAAATAGAACTATAACATAGAAAATATATTTTTATAAAAAGAAATAATTACACAAAAAGTCTATTTTTAGAGTCTCATTTTAAAATATGTCTGTTTTTTATAATATCACGTAAATATCAATTTAAAAAAAAAACTGCTTGTAGTACCTATTTTACCCTTTTATTATATTTAATATCATTTTCCTTCATTATGATTCACGTTTTTTTTCATTATTTGTTTATCATTATTGTATCTTTATCTTAATGACTAGTTCTTTATTATAGTGATGGCTTATAAGTATGATTAAGGTTTTTTTATAAACATATTTCTTAAGTATGATTTAAATTTCTTAGAAACCTATTTTTTTTAATATGATTTAGGTTATTTATGATAAATGTAATGTTATTGTGATAATTTATTTATTTATTATTGGTATTGTTTTAATAGTTAGTTTCTAAAGTTTAAATGTGTGATGAAATTGTTTATTTCTTTATTATAATTATTATATTATTATGATATTTTTTAAATGTGTTATGCTTCTTTTTTTTATGATATTACTCTATCTTTATGATGTCTTTTTATTTATGATAATTACTATATCATTACGTTTTTATAAGGTTTTAAAGTATTTCATATTTCTTTTCAATATCTATTTAATTTTTATATGTTCGTTGTGAATTTTATTTTAATGACCAATTATTTATTATAATGATTATTTTCTATGTACGTATCATACAATTAATATCAATTATGGTTCTTTTTTCTTTATAATAAAGTAAGTAAAATGTATTTTTATTTTTTTTATTAAAGATTTGTTTAGTTTTACATTTTTTTTAAGAGATTTTTTCTTTCCTTTTTTTAATCAATTCTTTATTTGTTTGGTTTCAATTCTTGATGAAAGGGTAATATGATCTTTATAAGTATCAATTTAGACATTTATGTAAATAAAATAAAAAATTAAATTTTTTTAAATCATAGTCTTCAATTTAGACATTTACGTAAACAATCCTAAAAAAAAGGTTAAAAAAGTTTAGTCCACTTTCTAATGGCACACCTTAAAAAAACATGGAAATTGCTTCTAAATCATTATCAAACAGGCCTAAATTACACTATGTTATAACTATTATCATTTATTTATTTATAGCAATTGTATCATCGATATCTGATAAGTATTATGTAAACCAATAATAGAAACAATTTTCTTCTTTTTTTTTCCGATTTATAGATTTTGTTATTTTAGTTGTTGTATTAACTTTTTTATCGATTTAATTAAATGACGCAATCAATGATTTTGTTGACGGGGTAGTGACTACAATAAATAGTGACTACAATAAATATATCGGCAAGACCTAAAATATTACATAATATTTTTCGATATTCATAACTAAGTTATCATTCATCTATTACAATATATTTCATTCGTTTAGCAAGAGAGAAAGGGATTATAATTAATGTTGACAGAAAACTTTAGCTCATTACACTAATGCTGGTACTTAATATCCATTTGATTGTATAAGATGAATCTTCAAAATAGTCAAATTAGGTAAAAAAATCTCCAAAAGAATAATAACAATTATAATTATTTAATAAAAAAATGTTATGATGTTTAATTTTGATTATTTTCCCTCAAAAATTGTTGTGTACGCTTTCTTTTTCAAAAGGTGATATATATATATATATATATAAGTAAATATACACACACTGGTGAAAAAAAATCGACAGACAAGAAATGAGGGAGAAAATAACAAATATACTTACTTTAATAAAGAATCTAAACAACTATTAAGGTATTTAAAAAATAAAAAAAAACTTGTTAAGTACTTGGGGAAAATAGTTGGGCTTTTGTCTAAACTAATTGTTTGTTTAGTGTTTTAGTTTAACTCCAATTAAACTGTGTTCTTTTTTTTTTTACTAGATTTTTATATTTTTCTGAAAAGTCAATAAAAATTATCACTAATTTTTTAAAAATCAACCAACTCCAATTTAAAAATTTTAACTCAAACCGGTGATCCACACATAAGCTAATATTCTTTCAACTTGTAATTCTTAATTTTGTAGGGGTTATTTGTAAAGTTGGGTCAAATCTATTACTAATTATTAAAAGGACGAGAGACAAAGTAACAGTATCTCCTTTCGTCTCTGTCTCTAAGCCATCATGTGATTAAAAAATTATTTTTTATTTTTGCTTTATTTTGTTTTGTTTATTTTGTTTTGTTTAGCTATGCCCCACGTAATACAAATAATACTTATATAAAAAGATAAACAAGAAAAATTTGAGGGTAAGCCCTCATAGTCCCTTATTGCTATGTTTCTAATATGATTTATGAGTGTTCACATTAAAAAGTCACAATCAACATCCAAAAATTCTTTTAGTGACACAGCAGATTGTTATCAATATAATAAAAATATATATAAGTAATTATTGATATAGTAAAAATATAGTTGTTACTTTCCCCGTTTGGTGTTAAGATTTGAACCTTAAAAGTATAACTCAATTTTTGTCTTTTTCTCTCAGTTTTATTATTCACGGTTACTATTTATAATTTTTTAATTCAAACTTTAAAGTCCATAATTTTGCATATACAAGTCCAAATAAGATGATTTTTTAATTACATAGAATTTCGATACAAACGAAACAAGCTTCATATTGATATTTTTTTTTTCTGAATACGTTTCAAGTTTTTATACTTTTTTACTCCAGTAATTCAAATGCCTCACAAAACGTACAATTCAATTCAAACCTAAATTCTACAATCCAAACTTTGCACGAAACTCATGCTTACCGTTTGACTCTTAAGTCCGAACTTAAATTTTTCATCTCAGTTTTTATCTTTTTCTTAAAAATTAACAAAAATTATAACTAATTTTTAAAAAATCAATCAACTTTAATATAAAAATTTCAGTTTAAATCGGTACACCAAACGCACGTTTTAAAGTTTTTTCCAGAAACTTTGTGGAGCTAAAAATGAGCCGCCTGAATACTTTGAAATGAAACTAAAGTTAAAGGCCGTACATTGAATTCGTGGCAATGACAAGGCCTGTCCACACTTTCGCATCACAACTTAGCTCGCATTTTGTTCCACTGTAAGATTTTTAATATATCCAACGCATAAAAACAAAACAAACAAAAAAATTAAAAAATTAAAAAAAGAAAAAAATTGTGATGCAAAAGTTACTTACGCAAGTCCAAAATGATTGCCTCTACATCTCTCTAATGGCAAACTTGTATTTGGTACTGAATTTCTCGTGCTGTCTTCTGTTTGGCTGGCTGAAGCTGATCAGAATACTTCTAAAAAGTGCAAATTCATATAATTAATAATTTAGCATGCAATATTGTTTTTGGCCTTCTGGAATTAAATACTGGAAAAGTGGAAGATTTGCGTGTGTGTATTTACATATATATATATATATATATATATGATCAGCTCGGAAAACGACATGAAAAATAATAATTAATGCAATTTTGTGAACAAGCTTACATTTTTTTTAAGTAATCAACAACTGCTGCAAAAAAAGTGAAGGAAAAAAAAAAAAAAAAAAAGAAGAGGAAAAATATCGACGAGATCAGAAAAGCTGATTACAGGGCACTTTTTTTTTTTTGGTTTTTTGTTTTTTTTTTTTTTTGGTCATGATTATAAATAATATGATGAGTGTGACACGTTTATAATGATGGAGTATTTATACTGCAGCTTCATTAGGGTGGAGATCACCCAAAGCAACTTCCATGGTTTTCTGATCTTGTTCTTGATCATGATCATGATGAAGATCATCAATATGTTCCTTTGGGTCTTTATTTACATCGTCACCGGTTTTGATAGCATCGATGGAATGTACTTGATCCGAAGTGGCTAGTGTGCGCAGCACCACAACGTTCTTCACTTGTTCCGGAAGCTTCTTTTCCTCATCATCATCCATTACTGTAATTTTGTCTCTGTAGATTGCATATAGAACCATCTGGAGGAGCCCCAAGACGAAGCCCAATACATTTGGAACCTATATATACATTTGAAAATATACAAGAATTAGGTTAATTAATTAGTGGAAAATAATAGAGAGATGATTAGAAAAATATATTAGGTTTAATTGATTATTAATTTGCTTATTATACTTACAGCTATGCATATGTCCTTAAGGAGGAGACCATAAGCAAACCACATTATGGCACTCAACGTTAGGAAAAATGATAAGGTGAATGGCATAAATTCTACACTTCTCGTTCGAATGACCTGTGCCTGAAATATAAGGAATAAGATAAAATTGTTAAGCAAAATCAAGGACATGACATGCGAAAATATGTATGGCACATTTAGTTCAGCGATAAATATAAATGATCTGCTTTTAATCATGATTAGATTTACGGTTATTCAGATCACCCTACCAAAAGTTTAATCAACAAAAAAAAAATTTTTTTGACTGACAAATAATTATTTTTAATGAAAATTAAAATAGAATTTAATTATTTGTGCCATGAAAGCATAAATACACATATATATGTGCTCACCACAATGCTCAAGGGTGCTGCAAAAACACTGACAGAAATGGCAACACATATCCACCCAAGAGCTTGGACTCTAGACGGATGTCTGACAGCGAATTGTGTAACAAGAAAGATCAAAGAAAACATCCCAATGTTCATTAGGGCAAACAGCTTGATGGTCAATTTCTGCAACCAACAATTTGAACATTATATTAGATCAGTACATATAGTTAGTTTGACAGTAATTTCACATTCACACCATATGGTGTAAAGACAAATATATATATATATATATATGTGTGTGTGTGTGTGTGTGTGTGTATGGCGTACCCTGGCATAGGTTGGTGCATAGAAAATGAACATGGTGATGTAGATCATCTCAATGACACATCCGAAAGAGTTAATGGTGATGAGAAGCATAGCATCTGACTTGAGTAAGGCGTAGTACAACCATAGCATAGAACTAAATAATGCTACCAAATATGGGAGCGAGTGGAATCCTTCCGTAGATTTCTTTCTAGACACTCGATAAAATGTTGCTCTGAGATTTAAAAAAAATAAAAAAACAAATATAATTACATCAGAGACAATGCAACGTGCATTAATCTTATTATTTAAATAATATAAAATGACTTATTTCTTGGATTGGTAAAAAAACAAAAACAAAGACAAAAACAAAAAGAAACATAGAACACTTACACAGGGGCTAAGTACACGAGGACGGAAATTATGTTGCCTGCCAACAAAAGAGATTAACAGTATAATTAATTAGTTGATTAATTAATTATCTATTAACAAAATGTAAAACGACATAAAGGTAAATTGATTAGCTCTATTATTGTGAATAAGGTTGATATCAAATCATTAATTAATTGTTGTTACACATATAAACTAGTTGCTAACATGTAATAGGTTACTTGTAATGATTAATCATAACCAATCAAGTAGTCGTGCAAAAAACAAACAAAAGACACATTAATAGAGGTGTAGGAAAAGTATTAGTAGCTAGGAATTGTACTAAACTCAGAAATGAAGCTGGTGAAACATATCATCTCTTTCATGTAGACATGGCACATATCTGTACATATACACTACATATCGCATATGAGCTATAATTATAACAAAAAATAATATATATTCGGCCATTGTCGAGAGAAAAAAGAAGATAATAAGACACCAAAATGTACAAGGCTAAGTAAAATAATAATAAGTGAGATAATATGAGAAGAATATGACATATACATAACAAATAGAGGCGTACCGAAGAAACACTGATCAAACAATAAGTTGACATGAGAACCACACAAAAAACTGGAAAATCACACATGCATCATGTGTGTCGTGCCAACTAATTGGAGTACTAGTGATGGCCGTCGACAGTACTGAATCATTAGCGGTCGGTAGCCTTAGAAAACTTCGGTCCGATTTCTCAAACAATTAGGAAAGAAAAGGGAGATCATGATCAAAGAGAATATCAGTTTTGCACAAGGGTGATAAGTTTAAGAAAAAGAAAGTAATACCTAGGATTCCAAAGGTAAATGTCCAAGGATGCTGAATGTTGAAGATAGCCATGATCTCTCTCTCTCTCTCTCTCTCTCTCTCTCCCCCCTAATAAATTAAATGCACAATAATGACTCTTTCTTGTACTTCTCTATGGAGATGAAGCCAGGCAAAAAAAGAAAAGTAGGTTCTCAGCTGGTGAAAAACCCTAGCTCTCTCTAATCTAAAAACCCCCTAGCTAGCTCAAGTTGTCATGCAAAAAATGGAATGCCAAAATTGAGGATGGTTAACATTTAGGTCTAAGCAACCTCTCTTATATACACACAAACTCACATGGGCCATATATTAGGGAATGGAAATTAAAAATTAAAAACAAAAACATAAAAATAAGAAATAAGAAATAAGAAATTAAGATTTTAAGATTAAGGAAGTGTGCAAATTGAGCTCATTCTTGCATGACAGGTGGAGCATCGGTAGGTAGAGTGCCATAAATTCATTCACCCAATCAATATTCCAAGCCTCACGTGCCACCCTAGTCGCGTGTGTTGAATCCCTAACCAAATGTCCAAAAGGTACAAAAGAGAAGAGAGACGGAGACTCAGCCATCCACAATTTGAAAGTTGAAACTCACTTGTGTTGTGATCCAAACTGTCTTTCTACGTTAGCTAGCCAGGTCATTCATACTAGTGCTACTCGATCGTGACCGTCGGCTCGAATCAAAATCATAACGAGTTGAAAAATTAACGAAATCGAATGAGAATCTTACGTTTAGTCGGTGAAGTATTTTTTTTTCTTACCCTACCAAAGAAAAATTCTACTCTTGTTACACCTTTTGTTTTGTTAATTTGTCATGTTATGGTGGTACATTGATGTTGTAGGACCGATATGGGACTAATAATGGTGGAATGCCCGAGTAGTATCTATATACACTGAGTCATATTGTAATTCAAACTAGGGTGTATGAGGCCACGCGCCTCTTTAGAAAGCGTGATATAGTTCTTTTTTTTTTATTTTTTTTATTTTTTAAGTTAAGAAAGAACTAAAATTGATGGAACACAGAAGTAAAAATTTACGGTACTCACTCTAATATTGATATGCACAAATAGCATATAATACCCCCAAAGGCCAAAAAAAGGTGTCTAATTAGTTTTTATCATATCAATAGAGAGGTCAATTCACGTAAGCTTTAGAAAGCTAAAGACTGTAAACCGTTCGATTCTCTTTCATGTGATCAACTCAGCCCTAAACGAAACACGTCTCGCCGCGTCATCTCTCTCTCTCTCTCTGGTTTATTTTTTTTCAATATTCAGTTCTTCCTCTTTTGTTTGCTAGTGATTCCACTGCTCATGAAATTAATAGGGGTTTCTGTCGTGTGGCAGAGGAAAATCCCACCTTTTTTTTTCTTCTTCTTGAAAAGCTTTTTTTGTTGTTGTAATAATATTTGTCCATCTCTTTTAACGGTTATAACTCTTTTGGTTCATAAAATAACCTTTTTTTTTTTTTTTTTTTTTTGAAATCTGATAGATAGAGCAAAGGACACAAAATATCCAAGGATTATGTATGTGTTTTACAAAACGATAATAGGGGGTTGTTATTGATTTTTGTTTGTATTGATTGTTTGTTCCGTTTTGGGGACTGCTAGGTGGATTCCGGAAAGCCTTGGAAATTCATTGATTTTTAATTTCTTTTTTCGCAAACACACTCATATATACATTCATACACATATATTAATATATATATAAATGTTTGAAGGATATCAGAGTGTTAATTATTTGTTTTCTTTTCGTAGGTAGAGAATAGAGATTGATGTAGTACTAATATCATTCCCTTAAAAGGACGGATGCGGGTGAAATTTGATTGCTTTTCAGATGTATCTCCTCAATGATTTGGGAGGACTATATATAAAGCCACGACACATATTGCAATACAATAATTCAATGACTTGGACCCGTTTATTTATTTACTTATCCAATAACTATACAATGCCACTCACTAATTAATATATATCTTTATCAATATTCAATCATGACATTGTCAATGTTTAAATTACGTAACAAGCAAAAATAATAATAATTAAAAAATTTAAGTGACGAAAATCATTAAACTTAAAAGAAACTAACCCCTTTTTAATAATAATTTTGAAATTTTTTTTTTTTTTTTTTGGATAATATAGTAAAAAGGAGATCATCGGTGGTGTCGACTTATGCCAACACAAATTGGCGTACTTCTATGCATAGCAAGACTCAAATTTATGACCTGGCACAAGCGAAGATAAGATATTATTTGCCACCACGACTGGTGGGTAATTATATTTAAGTTTGCTTTTAATACACTGGCCATAATTCAGCAGCAAATTCAACTCTATTGGTCGGTCTACATAGTAAAGAAAAGGACAAAATGACTAAACTGACTCTGTGAAAAAAGGGAGATATATGCACATGCATGATAGCTTATTAATCGATAGAGAATGTATGATTTTATGTAAAAAGCCAAACCCACATGTTTATTAGCTTTTACCCTTTTAAAATATGTGTGTGCGCTGCGCGCGCGCACTCAATCAACATTGAGCATTCCAACATCCAACCAGGCTCCAATTATTTTTGTCTACATCAGTAGAAGAATAGGATGCAAAAAGATTGAAATAATTACAGAAAGTAGGAAAGGGAGGCAAAAAAAAAAAAAAAAGCTAGCAGATACAACAAAAACATGATTTGAAATGTTGCCACGATTTTGTGCTCCTCGATTGCATGCGTTATAATATATGCATATATATATGGATGAGTCCCCATCACCAATTTGATTTACTAAAGTTACAAATAAAGATCACGTGGAATTAATTACAATATCACTTGCAGTTAGGTGGCAATAACAATGTTTTAATTTTTTAGCTTTAATTTTTTTTTTTTTAATTTTAAGCATGCGTTTGGCATTAAAGTTTGGATGGTAGAATTTGGATTTGAATTGATTGTACGTTTATCGAGACATTTGAATTATTGAAGTTTAAAAATATAAAAACTTAAAAAGTATTCAGAAAAAAAAAATCAATATAGAGCTTGTTTAATTTGTCTCAAAATTCTATATAAATTTTTAAAAAATCATCTCATTTAAATTTATTTATGTAAAATTATGGACTTTTAAAATTTAAGTTATAAAATTATATGATTAATAAAATTGAGAAAAAAAGATAAAAATTAAATTATAATTTTAATATTTAAATTATATATCTAAACATCCCCTCATAATTAATAACAACATTAATTTTAGGCACTAAACTCATTAGTTTTATCCATATATAGTTTTCTGCATTATGACCACAGGTACTTATGGTCGAGATCAATCTATCAATGGAGTTATATTGGCTAGTACCAATCGAAGATCAGATCATCATGACCTGTACTAGCAATGAATATAGCCAGGGCAGCAAAAGCAACAATATAATATACGAATATTTTTCTTAAAAAGAAAAAAAAAAAAAAAAAGGAAAAAAAGAAAAAAGATCTGGCTAGATTTATTTATTTATTTATTTATTTTTTTCATCATCAATCAAAGAAGCTGATAATAATTCATGAATATGTGGGAAGGGGAATTGACGGATTTTGAATAATATTATAATATATGGGGTTGCATCCATCTCCTATAATTGAATTTTGGGGGAGACCCCATCTCATATTGAGACTACACTCAAGATCACAAAGAGGATAGGAGAGGAGAGGGTGAAGAGTTTATCACTTTTAAATTTGAATATGTGGTTGTGACATTGTCCACTTCCCACTTCCTGAAAACATATATATGTATACATTCATTTCATTCTTTGATTGAGTTGAGCCACTTTCCATGGCCAAATTAGGGCAACTATATTGTAAGTTAAACCTCATAAATTGATGATGAATTTAAGGAATGAGAAGAAGCCCACGCAATTCTTTCATGTACATATTGATTGCATGTGCAAAAGTTAATTATTGGTGTTGTCAATCCAAAAGTTTTGGAGCAACAACTTAGAATGAGCTACTTGTTTAATTTATTATTTTGCGGCTTTTTAGGATTTTGACATGTGGACTTGTATTCTTAATTGGAATTTGGCAATTATATGGATAGGGAAGGTGGAACTCATTTTGAACATTGATTGCTTTGATATAATTACGTCCAAGAAGGAGCTACTCAAATATATATATATATATATATATATATATCAGCCTGAATTTGATGTTAGGTGTCCAGGTTTCACCCACATTACGTGCATGCCAGATAACATACTTTCTATGGCTTGAACATAAAGCTAATTAAGCTAGATTGGCAGAGAATACACCACTAATAGTGTGTGTGTGTGTGTGTGTGTGTATATATATATTTTAGAATACCACTAATAGTATATTTGGAAACACTTTAGTGGCAAAAGTACCTCTCTAACTAGTCTTACTTAATCTCCCAATTTCCGTCCAAACTCTGCTAATCTAACTTTTATTATTGGTATTATATTGTTTTCAAGGTCGGATATTGATCTTGTGGGAGAATGCTTGAATTCATGGGCCTACATGGTTTAAGTCTAGAAGAAATTACTAAAATCACTTATTGGGCGCAACTTATAAATTGGTAAGAGTTTAAGAATCTGATTTCAACACCTTCCAATGGTAATTCCATTTATTTAACTCCAAAACTCTCAAATCTAGATTTGAATACTATATCTTTTTTTTTATGAAATTCAAATTTTAAAAATTCATAACTTTTTTATTTCAAGTCGAAATGAGATAATTATTCTTGTTTCTAAATGCTTACAACAACGAGAAAAACATAACGAGATCTATATATTTTTTTTCTAACATATTTTTAGTTTTTACATTATTCCCTATATCGTAACTCATTTCCAGTTTACACTTTAACTAAACACACATTTTATTTTAACTTATAAAATTTCAACACCAATCATTATTCCAAACGGGCCTTAAGCATTTGTTTGGATCACTTATTCAACTTGGTATTTGATTCAAATGCAATACTTGTATATAAATATAGATTTGGTTACACAACTGTTAGAGAATATTTCATTATTTCACAGTTATTTGACTCAAGTATAAATCCCAATTTTTCACTCGAAATATATACCAAACTTATTTTTTCTACAATTGCATTGTTTAAATGTTATTATATTTAACAAAAAATATCTAAATATTCATTTTTCTAAAACACAATTTAAATTTTATATTTAAGTATAAACATTCAGGTTAAATGAGTTTTCTAATGTAACAGGAGATCCACCGAATTCTAAATACATGCACGGGGCTGCTAAAAGATTCTTTTATATTTTCTTCATTTCTTTCTAACAGATGACCCCACTTGATCTGTAACTGTACCTGCCTGCCTTTTCTTTTCTTTTTTTTTTTTTTTAGCTAAAGCTGTCCTGCCTATTTCAGTACTCTTTTTCCTATATTTCTCTCGTATTAAATCAATTTGCAAAACTTTTTTTTTTTTTCCTTTTTTTTTTTTTTTTTTTTTTTGCTAATGAAAAATTGCTTTTTGCTACGTAACCTGATACGCTATCCTTACGTGCTCTCTCTCAATCTCTCTACTCTTCACTCTTCTCTTCATTTCTTTAGTTTACATTTGATTTATCAATTAGAAATAAAATTTTTAAATTGAAATTGGTTGATTTTTTTAAACTTAGTTATAATTTTTATTGATTTTTTAAGAAAAATAAATAAAAATTAAGATGAAAAAGTATAATTTAATTGAAGTTAAACTTAAATGTCAAACAAATCCTTATTCTTTTTCACAATTTCTGTCCTTTATGATACTTCAATTAGAAACACCAATTGCATACTCATTCTTAAAATGTTTAATTTTCTTGTTTAAAATAAGAAAGTTATTTCATTTTAAAAATAAAATAGTGTTTGGATGTGTTAAAAAAAAAATTTCTTTTAGAATTGAAAAAGATTCGGAAATGATGTTTAAATAGTAAATTGAAAAGTCATCTCTATTTTAAAATAAGGTGAGATTTTTTTAAGAGAAGAGAAGAGGTTTGATGGTGTTTGGGTGTCTAAAAAATATTCTTCTTGAAAATGTGGGAGATTCTAAAATTATGTTTAAATAGTAAATTGAAAAGTTATCTCCTTTTTAAAATGAGATAAGATTTTTTTAAGAGGTGAGGAGATTAAGAAGGGTTGTCAAACGTCTTCTTATGCTCATTTTGAAAATTAGTATGCCATCCAAACAGGTCATAGGAGGGTATTTGATTGGCTCACTCCAACTAAATAATTCCTTTTTTTTTTTTTTTGTCTTTTACGTTAAAAATAAACTCAGTTTTACTATTTATATCTTCAATTCAAACTTTAAAAATCCATAACCTTGTTATTTTAAGTGTACATAAGATGATTTTAAAAAAAATTATATAGAATTTTGAGAGGAACAAAATAATATTCATATTATTTTTTTTCGAATACGTTTTAACTTTTTTATAATTTTAAATTTAAAACAGTTCATTTTCAACCAAACGCATAATTCTAAAACTCAACTTAACTCAACTCCAATCAAAATAATTCTAAAAGTCTTCAACTCAAACTGACCAACCAAACAGGCTCTAAAAATAATATATATGTATATTTTAACAAAGTCTTCCAAACATAAATATTTTCTCCTAAAAGAAAATATGTGTAAATCCTATGTGAAAAGAAATTCCCTTAAAAAAAAAAAAAAAAGCCATTTTAAAAGAAATTTAGAGTTATTAATCTCTAAAAAGAAATCATGATAAAATTATGACGGATGATGACAACATGATGACCCCAAAAATAAAATTTTATTTGGAGCCTTCGTGTTTCAATTTATGCGTCATGCATATGTCATTTTTAGCATGTATTTGATAAGGGACTTTTTGAGCCCTTGATCTTTTACCTGATGAAGATTTAGAAACGAGATCCTTTACTATCTTTCCATGGTCTAATTATATACTTCTAACTAGATGAAGGCTGTTAAAACATGGGTCCATTTGGTATGTTAGTTTGAGTTGAAATATTTTAGTTGTAATAGTAAATTTTTTTGAATTTTCAGAAAAGACAAAAAACTTTTTGGGAAAAAGATAAAATTTTTTTGAAAAAAAGACAAAAAAAAGTTTGAGTTGAGTTGGATTGAACCAACATACCAAACGCCCCCTAAATTTATCTAAAGAAAAATAATTATAAAATTACCTAACTCAATTTTTAGTACAAAAAAGTTTTTAGATATCTTGTAATGGAATAATTTCCCTAAATCATGTTTGTAATTTAGTTTTTTGAAATATATTAATTTATTCGTTTTTATCTTTATTTATACCCAATAATAATTAAATCCCTAAACATTATTTGAGATGGATTCTCAAATCTAATCATAATAGGGTTAAGGGATTGTTTGTGCTTAGGTAATGTTTAAATGATTTGATTCTGTTTTATGTGTTGCTGTCGTTGCATCAGATTTACGTCAGGTGTGATAAGCAGATATTTTATCGTCATATGCACACCCCTTCTTAAAAGTATTATAAATAAACGTTTGCTAAAACGGTTAAAAAAGGTTCTATGGTGTAGTGGTTAGCACTCTGGACTTTGAATCCAGCGACCTGGTTCGACTCCCGGTAGGACCTCTAATCTATCATTACTTTCTATTTTATTTTTGTGGTTCAATAATTATTAGAATAATTAACCTAAATGGTCCTAAATATTTTAAAATGTAAGGAATTATTCTTTGTTTTATTAATTTTAACCGAAGAGACACTCAACTCTTTAAATATTGACAATTATAATCATTTCCGTTCAAGTTTGTTCAATTTCTAATGGAATAGACTACGTGCAATGCATATGATTTAATTTGTGAGGATATTTTAGTAATCTAACTATAAATTTAATTTGAAAAAAACTCATAAAAAAAATTGTATTCTTTTAACCTCCTCTCTCTCCCTTCCCTTCATTTCTCCTCGTCCCAAAACCCATTATTTCCCGTTTCTCTCTCGAAGCTTCTGGCGAACACGGCGGAGCGTGAGGGAAGAGGCGGTGGGGTTCGCATAGGGGTGGGCGATGATGATTGAATCGGTGTATGTGAGGGGCAATGGCAACGATGTTGTCAGCAGCGGACTAGTCGAGGAGCCCTGGGTAAGCCTCACGGACGCAGATTGCGAAGCTCTTTTCCCCTAGGAAGTCACACACCGCTAGGGGCTTCTCCGCCATGCCCAACCACTGCTTTGCCTCCTCACTTGTGATGTTTCTCATACCCAGCCACAAGCATGTTTCTTTCTCCTCTCTAGTTTTGTTTTTGGGGCCCGGGTTTAAGTCCGGGGGGGTGTGTGGGTTTGAGTTCGATGATGAGGGGGCATGGGTTTAAGTTCGGTTCGTGGGGGAGGCTTGGCTTGGTTTGGGGGGGGTGCAGATTTGTGGTGAGTGTGTTGCGGAGCTAGCCCAAATTTGGGTTTTTTATAGGGGGATGGGTGGGTGGATTCTAGCTCTCCAACGGAGGCAGCAGTGGGAGGCCTTCGAGCTCATCAGCAGAGGTGTGGGGCGGGGGAGGGTTGGGCTTACCGATGCCCAGATCCCTTGGGGAGGGCCGGTTTGTTCCATCTTCGTTGGGGTGTGGCGGGGGGGCGACACGAGTCGGGGGGGAGGGGGTGGGCTGGTGACGAAAAAGACGGTGAGGTAGGGGGCTAGGTTTTAGTCAGCTCTCTCTCCGCTCTAGTTTTTTTAAAATTTATAATGGGTATTATTTTTACAAAAAATAAGGGTATTTTCATCTTTTAATGGTTAATCTAACTCATGTGATAGGTCACGTGACCTTTTCCGTTAGAAACTTAATGGAATTGGACAGAAATGACTAGATTGTCACCTTTAGTGAGTTTAGGGTCGTCTCGGTCAAAATTAAAAAAACATGTACCAAATCGTTACCTCTTCAATAATTTAGGAACTATTTAGGTAAATTACTCTAATTATTAACGAATTTTAGGCTTCGTTTGGCATTTCAGTTTAATTTCAATTAAATTATACTTTTTTATCTCAGTTTTTATTTTTTTCTGAAAAATCAACAAAATTTATAACTAGTTTTTGAAAAATCAACTAACTCCAAATTAAAAATTTCATCTCCAACCTGCAAACCAAACGCAAGCTTAATGTAATATTCATTTGGTTAATCAATTACTTGAAATGAAATTATTTAAATGTTTTGTTATTTACAACAATTCAACTCAAAATTAAATCTTTCCAAATTTTCACTTTTTAAAAATCTATTTCACATTTATTTTTCTACCTTTACACTAATCAAAATGGTACCTTTAACAAAAATTATCCAAGCACATATTTATAGGTCATTTGGTGGGTCCACTTGAGTTGAAGTTTTAAATTTATTTTGATTAGAATTTAGTTAAGTTTTGAAATTATTCGTTTTGTTGAAAATAAGCTGTTTGGAGTGAGTAAAAAAAAAAAAAAAAAAAAAACAACGTAAAAGACTTGAAATTTGTTCAAAAAAAAATATCGATATGAATTTTATTTCGTTACTTTTGAAATTCTATGTCATTTATAATATATATACATATCTTATTTCAAATTTTGAAATAACAGAATTACGAATTTTTAAAGTTTGAGTTTTAAATTACAGTTAGAGATATAAGTTATGTCAAATTGAATTTACTTTTAAATAAAAAGGTAAAAAAATAATTAAAATTGTTTGATTGGTTACTCCAACCAAACACATGCTTAATCAGGTTTAAACACAAAAATACAATTTGAATGAAAATTTGGCAATCTATAATACAATCGTACCATAAATTAATTTCTCCACTATTGTATTTTGTCTATTATTGTCTCTCTTTAGCTCCTCTTTGTTTTATTTGTTTTCAGTTTATACCCCCACAAAAAATTTTCTTTACATTTTTTGTCTTTATTATTTATTTAACTCCGGTCCTACTGAGCCAAAAAAAAAAAAGAAAAAAAAAAAACTCAGGTCATAATTTTCCTTCCCTTTCCTTGGTCTTCTTCCAAAATACCAATCTCTGCCAAAAATGGAAAAATTCAAAACCCTAGAAATTGTCCAGAAGAACCCAAACTCATCGGTCTTTCACCTCCACCTGAACCGCCCCTCCCAGCGCAATGCTCTCTCGCCGGACTTCTTCTCCGAGTTCCCCAGAGCCCTCGCGTCGCTTGACCAAAACCCTAGCGCCAGGGTCGTCGTCCTCTCCGGTGCCGGCGACCACTTCTGCGCCGGCATCGACCTCAAATCCATGAACGCCATCTCCGATCAGGCTCTCTCATCCGGCGACCGCGGCCGCGGCGGCGAGTGGCTCCGCCGCCACATCAAGGGCCTCCAGGACGCCGTGACGGCAATCGAGCGGTGCCGGAAGCCCGTGATCGCGGGGATCCACGGCGCATGCATCGGCGGCGGAGTCGACATCGTCACCGCCTGCGACATAAGGTTTTGCACGAAGGAGGCGTTCTTCTCGGTGAAGGAGGTCGATCTGGCCATCACCGCCGACCTGGGGACGCTCCAGAGGTTGCCGAGCATCGTCGGGTTCGGGAACGCCATGGAATTGGCGTTAACGGCTCGGAGGTTCTCGGGCATCGAGGCGAAGCAGATGGGTCTGGTCTCTAGAGTCTTCGGATCCAAGCAAGACATGGATGACGGTGTCCAAATCGTCGCCGAGGGTAATTTCGTCTTTTCATCCCTTTTCCTTATCTCTTTTTTTTTTTTTTTTTTTTGAGGGTCTTAATTTTTTTTAAATATTAAAAATATTTTTTTTCTAATAAAATCTCAGGAAAAATAATTTAAAAAAAGTTAGTTAATAAAGCCACGTGCTTTTTGCATGGGCAATTTGGCAAGTGGAGCAGCCCCGATGTCATTTTCTATCTTTCTTTTCCTCTTTTTATTTTTATTTTTGGGGTCTTTCGGTTTGTTGGTTTGTATGATTACAAAATGGAATGGGAAGCTAAAACGACATCTACTTTCTAGAAAAGGGAAGAAAAAAAAGTAGGGAAAAGTACTAAACGACATGATTTTATATGGATTTGATAAACTAAAATAATAATAATTAATTATTTATTTGTGGGGGTGTGGTAGGAATTGCATCGAAGTCACCATTGGCAGTGAGCGGGACAAAGGCAGTGTTGGTGAGGAGTAGGGACATGAACTTGGAGCAAGGTCTGGATTATGTTGCCACATGGAATTCCTCTATGCTTTTGTCTGATGACTTGACTGAGGCAGTCTCTGCTCAAATCCAAAAACGAAAACCAACCTTTTCCAAGCTTTGAATTATGGTCATTTCTCAATCATCATAATCATCTTTGTTTTTGTAATCGTGATGTTTCTTCAAGCTCCGACCATTCTGCCTGCTTTCTTTCTTTCTTTTTAATTTACTCTTTTTTTTTTTTTTTTTTTTTGGGCCAAATAATGTTTGTGATGTCATGCACACCACATTGCTACATCACATTGAATTTTTTTTTTTTTTTTTTTTTTTTTTTTTGGCTAATGGAAAATGAAACTTTTGATTGGACTCAAAACATGCACGGCTTATCACACTGGTTTTACTCAAAATAACCAAATATGGAAGTTTGGACAAGCAATAAAATTGACCAGAATAAAAATTATACAACACATGCCAAGAAGGAGAGAAGAAGTATAGGGTTGGAATAGTTAATTACAATTCTCTGGTAAAAGAAAGAAAGAAAAATCTAGATATTTACAATTCTCTAGTTAATTACAAAAGTGAGCATTGGATATAAATATATAAATGTAATGACGTTTATTGTGGTTCAAAATAAAATCATATCAATTTTGTAAAACAATGTCGTTTTTAGATATACTCTTCTTTGATCCTGTCTTAGGGCTGAGTGGCGGCCTCGACCCGAGCGGAGGTGCGATGTGTCTGGAAACTCGGGATCGCAAATGGAATTGAGTGCCATTTTATGATCTTAAGTAGACCTATTATTGTGAATGGTCTACTGAGAGCTGGCTCAACGAATTCTGAGACCTTAAGCAAAGTTTTAAAAGGTAATAATAGAGAATATATGCAAAGAAGCTGAACAAGAAAAAAGATATCGTTCAAGATTTTTTTTTTTTTTTTTTTTTTTTTTTTTTGTAAAAAGATAACGTTGTGCGTGTACCTGTTGTAGTTCCCAAACAAATCTCAACTGCAAGTCTGCAATTTAAAGCATTAAGAGAAAGAAGATCTTTAAGGGGGGAAAAAAGAAAAATCTCAATGATAATAAATAGGGGCCTTAAAAAAAAAAAAAATTAACTCGCATAAAACGACATTGAGGGGAATGAAAAAAAAAAAAAAAAAATCTCATGAGAATATATTATCTAGGGGCTTCCTAAATATGAGCCCTTTTAAAAAAGAAAAAATAACTTGTAGTTAGGAAGGAAAAAAATCTCATAAAACCTAAATATTTGTAAATTATTTATTTTTTAAAATATCATAAAATTAGTATAACCTATTGTTGAGGAAATATTTGGGGGCATCCCTAAAGAGGGGGCCTTAAGTAATTGCTTAACCCCCCTAGAGGTTAAGCTAGCACTGGGTCTCCTTCGACTGTCCTTTCATTTTAAGAATATCACGACTTTTCATTTTTGTATTTCCAGACCTTATTGTTTCTTAACAAGACATTCTTTTACTATTTATCGATTTAACTTAATTTGATTTCTAACTTTTTTGTCCTTTTTTTAAAAAGTAAATTGTCATTTTAAAAATCTTTTGGCTTCCGCGTTGTTGTTATCTAAGTATGCAGTTGAGGCATCTCTCTAAATTAAAAATTTTGAGTTGGAGTTAGAGTTAAAGTTGAGTTGTATATTTAGTTGATTGAAGTTAAAAAGTATAAAAATTTAAAATATTTTCGGAAAAAAATATTTTAAATTTATGAATTTTCTTTTATTCGTTTAAAAATTCTACGTGATTTAAAATGAAAATCATCTTATTTGAACTTGTATATATAAAGTTATAAAATTTTAAAGTTTAATTTTTTAAATTATAACTGAAATTATAAATAATAAAAATGAGTTTTTTCATAAGAGAACAAAAACTGATTTGAGTTTTTTTAACTCTAGTGAATCAAACATTTATTAAACTTATGGTCGTTGTAAGGCATGCTAACGTTTGTGAAATGCAATTGCTTTTCAAAGAAGGCATATCTTTTTAGAATATTGCTGTTAATGATGTAAATTTTCACGTTCTTATCATTTCTATTGATCGGAACACGTGCAAAGCATGTGTGGTGTATACAATATGATAATCCATAGTGTAAATTTCATAGATTAATCGTAATAATTTTTATTTTAATGAGTTGAATACATATGATTAAATTAAGGAAATACAATTGAAGTCGTCTTTAGTTTCATCATATTTATCACCTTGATTTGAAATAGAACATGGTAATTGGTAGTGGAGATTATGTAGATTGATGATAATAAATTTTAATTTAACAAGTTGAATATGTACGATTAAACTCATGAACTTCAATAGAAGTCGTCTTTAGTTTCATCTTAATTGTCATTGTTAATTATTGAAAGTTGCATCACATAATTGCCGATAAAATTATTTCATTAAATAATTAATAAAACATATTTAAAATTACCAATTAGAAAAAATAATTTTTTTGGGTTTAAGATAAAAATATTTTAAGTACGAAACATAATTAAAGAGTACAATTTTATAAAAATAAATGAAAAAAAACGTATTTCAATACACAATTGAAATTATAAATTAAGGAAAAAATTCATTGTAGAACATGTTTTGAGATAAAAATTCAAGGAATTTTTTTTTTGGGGGGGGGGGGGGGGGGGGGGGGGGGGGGGAAGGAAAAGAAAAGAAAACGAAACAAAAACAAAAAGAATGACTAAAAAAAAAAAGAAAACTAACATTTTCCAAGCTATGGATTACGTCATTTCCCAATCATGATAATGATTTTTTTATTTTTTTTTTATTTTTTTGAGAGGAAAATAATGTTGTATTTATACTCATCATGTGTTCTTAAAGCTCTGAGCTTCTTTTTTTTTTTTTCTTTTTGGGATTCAATAATATTTGTGATGTCACGCACACCACATTGCCACATCACATTGAAAATTATAATGATTATTATTATTAGTATTATTGTGTTAGTAGAACATTAAAACTTTCCATTAATTGTGATCTTAGTAGGTCTCAAAACATGATGACCTGGTTTTACTCAAAATAACCAACCATGGAAGTTCGGACAAGCAATAAAACTTGACCAGAATTAAAATACCTAATTATTACGACAACGAATTTAGTTGTCGTTCGAAATGATAACATGTCGTTTCTGTAAATAATGCCGTTTTATATATATATATATATATATTTCGACATTCACGTTTTAGAGAACTGTTATTTCATTTTAAGGATATAAATATTTTCATCATTATTATAATTTGTAGATTAAACTTATTTTAGTTTCTATTATTTTTTATTTTTTCAAATCAATTGTCATTTCAAAAAAATATTTTCTCTTTGGCTTTTTTGTTATCTAAATTTATGGTTCCAAGGAGGCACATCTATATTTCTCAAAAAAAAAAAAAAAAAAAAAAAAAAAAAAGAGGCACATCTATTTAGAATATTGTCGTTAATGATGTAATTTCTCAGGTTCTTTGCCTTTCTACTAGTGGGAAGGTAGGACACGTGCAAAGTATGTGTAGTATATATAATATAATAATGATAGTGTAGATTTCATAAGACTGATGATAATAATTTACATTTTAATATTTGTGAAAATATTTGTGTGTAATAAGAAAACAGTTGAATATGTAATATTAAACTTATAAAACTGAATGGAAGTCGTCAAAAGGCTAAATTATAGGATAATCTTTTTAAATTGACATGTTTATGTTTTTTTTGTCATTTTTTTAATTTTTATTTGCATTTTTGACCCTCCATACTTATTAATTGGAGATCAAAATAACTGAATTTATTACAATTAGTGCAACAAATCATAGATGTGTTTTTTGAAGGACAATTCTACAAATCATCCTTTATCATAATAATTATCACTTTAACAGTTAAAATTGCATCTCAATTTTCAGTAAATAATTAATATATTTATATTTACCACTTAGACAAAATAATATTTTTATTACAATATAAATATATAAGTAGAGACATATTTTAAAAAATACAATACAAATTTTTAGAAAAAAAAATTAGAATAAAATAGTATTTTAGAAATTGAAGGAAAAAAAAAATTCATGTACGAACTTGTTTTGAAAAAAAAAAAAGTTTGAAAAAAAAGGCAAAACAAACTGAAATTTTTTTTAAAAATAAAGTAAGAAAATTAAAAAAAAAACAAAAAACAAAAACAAAAACAAGTTCAGTATAAAAAACAATAAACAATAAACAAAAAATTACAAAAATAATAATAATAATAATAATAAACAGAAAAACGAAAAAAGTTAATTGTCATTTATGATGTCATTTTTTCATAAGATATAATGTCGTTTTTAGAATTGTAATTTATGATGTTATTTTTCAAGCACTTGTTTTCATTAGGTAGCGTCCTTCCACGAAGCTTTTCTTTTTTTTTTTTACGACATCAATCATTTTGCAAATTCTTGTCGTTTAAACTTTTATAAGATGCATGCCGTAGTTTCAAAGTGGTTGTCGTTTTCAAAAATCGTCGTCTGTATATTGTTGTTGTTTCCACAATAAAGAAGAGGAAGAACTCATCATTTTTCTGGGTTGAACTATCCTCTCTTTTGTTTCCCATCATTTTCTGCGTGGGAGATTTTTTCTGAACAAGAGCTTTAAATTTGGAACCCTCTAGAGCTTTTAATCACCAAAGTTTGCTTGTGCTTCATGAAAAATTGATCAAGTTTGACAAATAATTTTTTAATATATATAGTTTTCCCCATGAAATTCTAAATCATAATATTGTATGACTATTTTTGAAAGAGTTTATGTTGTACATCAGATCTTTATATTTAATGTTATATTTCAAAAACAAAAAAACTTGGAAAAGAGGGATTCAAACTCTACACTTTCAGGTGGAGTCGGATATGAAAAATTAATCAAGTTTGAAAATTATTTTTTTAATATATAAATTTTTCCCCCACAAAATTTTAAATCACATATTCGTATGACTGTTTTTTAAAGAGTTTAGGTTGTACAATCTTTATATTAAATGTTATATTTCAAAAAACAAAAAAATTGGAATAGAGATATTCGAACTCTACACTTTCAGGTGGAGTCGGATATGAAATTATCATTAACTAAACCATGTTTGTAACTACATGTTATATTTCAAACTTAAAATATCAACAACAAAAAAAAAATTTTGTGGACAATACAATCTAAAAACTGGGTAAAACTTGAACAATGACTTAGTTTACTTGAAATCAATTAGAAAAGGAGGATACAAAGATATTGAAAATGGTTAAAAAGAGGCAAATGGTTTAAAAAATTGTTGCATTTTTGTTTTTTTATTAAAAATTTTGATTTAAATTTATGCCGTTGAAAAATTTTCTAACTCCACCACCGATAATATTATTACAAGAATGGTAGATACTGGATATAATTCATTTTTAGTTTATTTAGGAAAAAATTAATTAAAGAACACAAATTGAGAAAGAAAAATTTTCAGTATCTGAGATTCTAAAATCATGAGGATGACCTTAAAAAAAAAAAATAATAATAATAATAGATCATGAGGATGAGAATGTCGGGTTTTTTTATTTATATTTTTTATTTTTTAGAGGGCGTTGCTTTTCATTCGTCACTTATTGTTTCACATCAATGACGTTGCCGTCTATGAAAAATTGGTTGTTGTTATTTTTAGAAAGTTCTCATTTTAAATTTGTTGGGGATTTATTGAAAAATCAAATAAAAGAAAAATAAAAAATAGGGCACTGCAAAAGGCAGAAGAAAAGTTGAGGCATGCTGGACACTGTCCTTAAGAATAGATTTTGTCCCTCTCGGACGATATGCGGGTGCAATACAGGTTTCACGGCAGTCTAACCTCCAGGATTCAACGACCTAAGCTTCGTAACAGTGCACTCCCAAATAATACTCAGCGACTTTGAACATCTAGCAAGAGTAGGACAATACAATGGACACAAATAAAAATTTAGAACAACACACTTAAGTTTTTACACGTTCAACTCATGAACTACAATTGAACCATAGACACACAACTGAAATTGAAGGGAATAATAGGTGATGTAATATTGTATTGAACTCACAACGTAAGGGTACATATAAGCACACTTCTGAACTTGATTTTTCATGGCTTAAGACAAAGTCTTATTTTTAGACTTATGTATGCATGCATTTGGCTTCCACGACAAGCACAAGGAAGCTTCATGGAAATTATATAATTAACTTTATAAGTTAACACATCAAAGCCAAACAATTAAAAATACCATGATCTTCCTGCCGTGTATGACCTTGTTAATAGCGTAACTATTAAAATAAATAAATAAATAAATAAACAAATAAGCTTTATAAGTTAGCAAACCAAAACCAAAAGCAATTAAAAATTAGACAAGAAAGCTTTTGAGAAAGATTCATACAAGTTCGGCAAGAACAATATATGCAAGTGTCTATTATTTATTGATTAAATAATACCAAATGAATATAAAGTGAGAAGCTATATGATGTGCAAACTTTATGAATACTTTCATTGTACGAAGAGCTCAACTATCACGTTGCAAAGTTCATTCCATGGAAATTAGTTTATAAAATATCAGTTGCAATAGCTCAAGATTAAACAACTAAAAAAAAAAAAAAGTCTCAAATATTTGAATTACTACTAATAAAAATTACAACAAAATTAATTTTCTAACGTACAACGTTGCTTTTACTATATTAATGCCGTTAATTTTTTTTTAACTGTCAGTCCAATGGATTGTCGTTTATGATATATATGTTGAGTTTTGACCAAATTGTCGAATTTATTGCCATTTATGTTCTCCTCATGTTCAAGTTATCGTCGTTTATAAGATATGTTTGCATTTGTCCTTACAAGTCTTGTCACTTCCAAAATGAAGTCGTTTTTTCGAAGTTGTTTTTATACGCTACATTGTCGTTTGTTATTTGTTCCGGTGATCTTATTTACCATCATTTATATAATAATAACGCTGACACTCTTGATGTGGAGGACTCTAAAGATTAAAAGTCGGGAAACTCCATCACGTTTGTAAGCTTCCGCTCTCTCCTTTAGATCCATCCCGTAAAGCATGCGTTAGCTTGATTCTTTCTTTATTTTTCAATCGAATGCTATTTGTGATCTGTCCTGTTCACCTCTTTGAGTAGTAGCCTTTTTTTTTTTTTTTTTTTTTTGGGTGATTATTAATTACAGAATTTCGGTGAGAACCCTTTATTTTGAAGATGCAAAGCTCACAAAAACTTTCACCTACTCTGATGAAGGAATGACTGATCAGATAAGTGGCACCACCATCAAGTGGAAGCAGGGCACGGTAATGTCATACCCTTTCACCTTCTAAGATCTTTTTTTTTTTTTTGCTTTTTTAACCTGTAACGGTCATGACATATATAAACTATAAACTACTTGTATAGGCCGCCGCTGTTAATGGAGTCCAATCATGAAGAAAAAACAAAACAAAAAAAAAAACCAGCGGCCGCTACCTGAGCAGAGGTCCATTACTTTAATTCCGCATGCTTTTAGAGTCATAGCTAGTTTTCTTCCAGTTGGCAGTGGCTGAACTGAAATGCCTTCTGTTTGGATTAGTATCTTAACTTACTGGGGGAAAAAAGAGGAGAAGAAATAATTATTTCATAACTGCTGACTAATAAATCTGTTTGGTCAAGTGTTTTATTTACTATGTTTGCTGTAAAATGGTAAATGTTTGTTTATTTCATTGAAAGCTTGGTGGATAGAAATCTTCTTGGTAATAAAGTAGGTTGGATTCTTTTTCCGATACTATATCAAAGTAGTTTTCTCTCTTTTGCTCTCATATTTTTGTTTCATCTGTCACAACTTTAAAATCATGTCCTAATTTTTAGTTTTTCAATAGGGTCATGTGTGCCTTCTTGTCGTTCAAATATATCCTCTTGATAAGATTCTTTGTCATTTTTTAGAAGCGGAGACATTATATCTGTCTTGAGACTGTACAAGAAGCATGAACGGGATGCTGTCTTTTTTTCAGGCATTGTTGTTTTTCAAACCTTATCGTTTCTCCATTACATTTTAGTCATTGATGTCTTTCAAACTTCATGCATGTCGGCGAACAAAATCTTCACTTTGCATTATATTCCTATACAAAAAAGGGTAAATTACTCATTTAGTCCCTGAACTTTTAACCTTTAGTCCTTAAACTTTTTCTGGTAGCTGGAATGCCCCTAAACTTTTAAAATGTTACTGTAATAATCTTTTCCGTTAATTTGTTAATTTTTTAAAGGAATCTGTTAGTAATTTGATCAAAAAGTTGTACTAACTACGGATTTCGTTCAAATATTAACGAAAAGAACTACTTTAGCAACTTTTTTAATAATTTATGATTGTTCTAGCTACGAAAAAAAAGAACAAGGAATGCCCCTAAACTATTTAAATGTTACTATAATAGTCATTTCTATTCATTTTTAAAACGAAATCTGTTGGTAATTTAGTCATAAAGTGATACTAACTAAGAGATTCCGTTCAAAAATTAATGTAAATGAATAATGTTGCAACTTTTAAAAGTTTAGGGGCATTCCAGCTATGAAAAAAAGTTCAATGACTAAAATTGCACAAAGTTAAAAGTTCAAGAACCAACTTAGCAATTTATCCCAAAAAATATATATATAGTATCTCATTTATTTTATTTTAATACAACTTTATTTGAACAAAAGACATACTTATTTTACTATTTATACATTCTGTTTTACTATCTATTTTTACCAATCATATTACTTACTCTCTCTATTACCAACACGTATTAGAATGACTATTCAAATATAAACAATCTAAACACGTATTCTATTTGAATACAATAGTTAAAAAAAAAACATCCAAACACAAATTAGGATAAATCCATTACCACCCAACAACTTCCAAATAAAAATTTATAGTCTATTTAGATTATAGTTTTAAAAAATAACCTTCCAAATAAATATATTGCATATCTTTGTGCTTATGGAATGAGAATAATGATGAGAACTGATGTTCTACAAATTAAATTCAAGTTTTTTTTTTTTTTAACCGAAGAAAACAAATTCAAGTTAACAAAAGAAGTTTGAGGCTCACTAACACCAACTCTCTTTTTTTCCCCCGTAAGCCATGTGTAGAGGCATTAATATGTCACATAAAGTCTCAAACTAGCGGTTGGCAAATAGTGGTTCGATAAAGAAGAGTAAAAACTCCTTGTTTTTGAGTCGCAAAAAACTCAAGAGAGTGAAGGATCATCCACTCAGATGAGTTCCGTATTCAAGTCTCCTTATTAGTCCCAACCAAAAGGTGGTTGACTTAATTAATATAAAAATATGGCTGCCCATATGCATCCAATTATTATGTCAAAAAGGAAAAAGCCTATACTAATTAATACAACTAACATTTGTTGATGTTGAGACATTTAAACAATTTTTAGTGCACTACTTTTAAATTGTGATCCCACTACCAAACTCCACTTCCACAAAGCTAATTAAGGTGGAATACAAGACTTTAGAACACTTGAACAAGTTAGTCATTATGACCAAGTATCCCTTAATAATGAAATGTGATAATAATCATAATGTTCTGATTAATTTCCAGCAAGAAAAGTAATTCAAATTATGGACCAATATCATTTGGAAATGCATTAATGCTCCAAATAGAAAGTTCATCATGCCTCTATCCAATTTGATGTTGACCACTAATTGGTGCTAAAATCCAAATATGTGTGTGTGTGTGTGTGTGTATGTTGTTTATGTTTATGTTCCAAATATAGGAAATGTGTTTATTCTTGGTCTTTCGCAGACTATATTAATAAAGAGATATTTACATATATGTCTCGTGATCATAGGGTGAGTTCAACACTTCAAGATCAACAACCTTAATTAATTGAGTTCGTTGAATATTATCACTAAAAATCAGAAAATGTAGTTAAACAATTTAAGTGGGAAAAAGTGTCACACTGTTAGATTTTTATTTTGTTAGGTGTTTCGGTTTCTACAATGAACACGCATACTAATATAATGTATATCTGAATGTCAATCCTTAGAGATAATTCGGATGTGTATTCTCTACTTTGTGTGGGTATATATTCGTTTAAGGTATTGTTTTCTTTTTAAAAAAAAAAAAATATTTGAGAAAAATGTATTATCGGTAGAGACACTTATGGTAAGTAACTCTAAAAAATATATTAGATTTGTGTGGTAAGTCAAGGACATGAATCCAAATATTCAGGAGCATATTCTTCGCGAAATTTCGAAGCATTAACACATCAAGCGAAATATTAAAACCACATCCGTTAATTTACCCTCTATAACCACAATTATGCCTGTTTCTTATATATCTCAATTATCCAAATAATTGAAAAAATAAAAACAAAATGAGAAACTCCCACCACCTCCACTAATTAATCCCTCGTAGCTTGGAAGAACAATCCAGAGCTGATCAAACCCAAAACAGTATAATTATTATGAATAAATAATCCACCGATTGATTATGGAATATCCATCCAAAGACAACTCGAATATTCTTTCTTGGAAATGTACATTTATTAAGAAGTAAAATTTAAAATGAAATAAAAAATGGGGGGTAATTAAGAAGCAAACAAATTAAGGAAAGTGACAAGATCCATATATGATGAAGGCGAATATCTCATTATCTGGGTTGTACCTGTGTACAGGAACCATATTAAATCCCCCACATATTATAATTCACTACTACAGCTACTTCTGAAACCCAAAACCTCAACCTCTGATCTTCAAATTACACCCATTTACAGAGTATTACCAATTACAATGTCTCTGATCAAAGCCGTCCATGTGTCCGACGTCCCCAATCATAATACTAGTAATCTTGATCACCAACTCACCAAAAATGCAGCTTTTCATCACCATTCCACTTCCAAGATCGTTTCCAAAGGTCAGTAGTTGTATAATATAATATTACTCTTTTAATATATGTTAAGTTGGGTTTTATTTATAAATTTATATTTATCTATGTATGTATGGATGTATATATACAGGAATGTTATTATTGGGAGGTGGTGAGGAGGTGGGGAAGAAAATGGTGGTGATAGGGCACAGGGGAAGCGGGATGAACATGATGTACTCGACTGATCAAAGAATGAAAATCTTGAAGGAGAATTCCATTCTCTCCTTCAATAACGCTGCCAAATTCCCCATCGTTTTCGTCGAATTTGACGTTCAGGTAATAAGAGACTACTGATCATTAATCTCTTATTAATTAACCAAAACAATCTGCTCCATTATTAGGCCTCTCTTTTTTCTAATTTTATGATTACAACAAACTGAAAGCACGTGGAAAATACTACTGAAGATTGTCATCACGAGTCTTAGACCTCTGATTTCAAACAGATCATGTATGCACGCGTGTGTGTTTTGATATTTTATATATGAGTTGGTTCATGGACATCTACACACGTACTTAACAAAAACTCACCTTATCTGCTTCTTACACTTCTTCTCATGTTTTTCTGGGACTGTTGTCGGTTTTTTCTTCCAAAAAAAATAAAATAAAATAACTTTCATTTCTGGGGTTGTTTTATTTGTTTATATTTTTGGCGGGTTTTCTACTAACGGTTATGAGTTACAAGACATCTCCAGACACTTCCGGCATTTCGTTTTTTTTTTTTTTTTTCCCCTTTTCTTTTTCCTTTTTTTTTTTTTTTTTTTGTCACCTTCCGGTGCCGGATTTTTCATAATAAATATATCAGACCCACCACCTTGTTCGTTTGTCCACCAAGATTCTATCTTTTAATGACAGATAAACAGTTTATTTATTTATTTAATTTTTTTTTGTAGAAAAATATGTCCCACAAAACAAAAACAAAAAAAAGGCAATTTTGCTTCGTGTCAAAAAAAAAAAAATCTACCTTTGAACATTAATGAGTTATATGATGTCAGGTTAATATATGTATACTAAATAGTATACTTTGGGCCTCCGATTTTGGGTTTTACTATTGGGTGGTTCTTAAGAGACGAAAATCTGTAAACAAAAAACCTATTTTTGCAGGTGACCAAAGATGACTGTCCAGTCATTTTCCATGACAATCTCATCCTCACTCGGGACAAGGTTGGTTAATTAGTTCTTTTCCTATGCCAGCTTAATTCTTGATAAGATTATTTTTAAACCAACTTAACTTAGTCCCTTTTCCGAAGACTAATGCACCTTCATATCCATTTGATATCCGTGTTTAAGGGTGTCATTATTGAGAAAAGAATTTCCGACATTACTCTCGAGGAGTTTCTTTCCTACGGACCACAAAAAGAGCCTGAAAAGGTAATTATCAATCTGTTTAAATTTGTTGTGTCATGTTTTTTTTTTTTCTTTTTTTCTTTTTTTGTAGTTTCAGTTAGGGAGGATTCCATTGTTCTGAATAAAAAGGTGACGGTTAAAAATTGCACGGTGATGAGTAGGTCATTTGTGTTAATTTCCTTCTAACTAACATATGTACTTGCGAATTGATCAACATCCAGGTGGGAAAACCTCTATATAGAAAAACAAAAGATGGGAGGATTTTTGAGTGGAAAGTGGAAAAGGATGACCCTCAATGCACATTGCAAGAGGTGTTCCAGAAAGTTGAACATTCTTTGGGATTCAATATCGAACTAAAGTTGGACGATAATAATATAGTCTACAAGGAGGAAGAGCTCACTAACTTTCTTGAAGCCATAATGAAAGTATGCTGCTTCATAATTTGAGCCTCATTCAAATTATCAATCGAAACGCTACTTCTGATCTTTTTTTCCTACACCATTGATAGTGTCATGTTGTGCTTGGCATTCAATAGGTTGTAAACGAGTACGCTAAGGACAGACCAATCATCTTTTCAAGCTTTCAACCTGACGCCGCCTTGTTGATCAGAAAATTGCAGGACAAATATCCTGTAAGTTTACTTTCTTACAATCATATTCCTTTATAACTTCAGCTACATGGCAAACTTATGATCTTTTTCCTTTTTATTATTTTTTTGGCTAGGTATTTTTCCTGACAAATGGCGGGTCTGAGGTTTACACAGACATCAGAAGGAACTCATTGGAAGAAGCCATTAAGCTGTGCTTGGAAGGTGGTTTGCAAGGAATTGTTTCGCAAGTCAAAGCTATCTTTAGAGATCCAGGTGCGATAGCTAAAATCAAAGAGTCTGTGCTGAAGCTTATTACCTACGGCCAATTGAAGTAAGCTTTATTTAAACACAGCCTCTATTCCTGAAATCAAATTATCATATGATTTCTATGGCGTTTCTGAATTCTTTATTCGATCAGTAATTATAGTCTAAACAAATTTCATGAACAAATTTGATAAGATCCTTTTATGGGTGCGGGTGCATTAAGAAAGAAAGAGGGGGATGTGGTTTCTACGCGCTCCTTATAATTGCGTCTTTGTTGTTGGTTGTTGGGCTCTCAGCAACACAAATGTAAGTACATTGACATTTATTTTTCGTCGCAGTAATGTGCCAGAGGTAGTGTACATGCAACACCTAATGGGTGTTGAGGGAGTCATTGTTGACCTTGTTCAAGAGATCACAGAGGCAGTCTCGGACTCTATCCATCCGGGGGAGGAGGGTGAAGAAATTAGCCCATTTGAATAAATACTAGATCACTTTCTAGATCACAGAGCCAGTCTCGGACTATATCACTTTCTTTTCAATAAATACTCTCTATCACTATTAATTATATGTAAACTGCAAAGTACTCAAAAATAACATAATTTTTGTGGGGGGTCTTTTCATTGTACGGCCTCTTATCGATAGTGCACATTTTTAAGTGTTGCATTTTAGTAAAATCACATGAAAAAAAGATATGCAGAATAGATAATATTTGATACATATCCGATGACTGAAAAACAAAACTTCATAGTAGAAATATCTCCATTTTTGTGATGAAATTCTGTTGTTTAATTGTCACACGCTATTGTAAATATATCACTAGTGGTGATAAATAACAATACTCTTTTAGTTAATCACCTGATTCACTTTTTTCTCTGCAAACTGCAATTGAACTATATATTTACAGAAGTTCCTAGTGAAAAATTTGCAGACCTTGCTGAAATTTGGAACATCATCAACTAGGCCTCATTAATTTTAAGGTGGGCTTTATTAAGAGATGAAAATTATGGACCCACAGTATATAGTCCAAGCAGTTTGAACTGTTAGTTTTTGGGCTTATCCATTAAGAATGGAATTTATAGCATTGGGCTTCTTAAACTAAACCTGGTGCCAACAAACTTGTTTCTTTCTGTCCAAACTGCTAGGCCTAATTGAAGCCTATTTACATCATAAAAACAAACAAAATACAAATACATATATATATTTATTTATTTATTAAAGAAGATGAACATGTTCTCCTTCCTTTTATTACAGTGGTTTTTTTAAAAAGGGCTTGTCCTAAAACCACATAAAAACTGGAATAAAGTTGCCCAAAAAAAAAAAAGAGGAAGATGTAATCTGCTTCAGAGATTGGAGAATCTGTGCCTTGCAAGTTTTGTGGAATGAGGGACTAAAGACGCACGTAACTTTTTGATAAGAACATGATAAAAAGAACATAATATTCTTCTTCTCTCTTATATATGGCAGGCTAACTTGTATTACATATATATATTTAGATATATATGTATATGTAGTACAGGATTCACATGAATGAACAAAGACACCACGAGTGTCTGTTGGGTGGGACTAGTAGATCTAGATGGGCCTTTTGAGGAAGTTTCTTTCAAAGTGTTCAAAACTGCGAAGAGGCCTTTCGGAGATTCGCAAAGCTTTGAGAGCAACTTTCTTTTATACATATATATATATATATATATACATATATATATATATATGTATGTATGTATGGCAGTAGTTTAAACTTAAAAACGCTTAATACGACTACCGTGTTGGGCTGGCTGAGAGAGAATTGTTAATTAGTACGTTTTCGTGTAGGATTTTAGGTACGAAGATAAACGCGTATGGGAAAGGGGAGCTAAATCATCATTATGTAACCTAACGGCAGTAACTATATGGCTATAAGGATTTTTATCACGTTACCGTTAAACCCTTGTCGTTGTTGTTCAAATCATGATTCTAATATGATTGACAGTCAAAAATTGTCCTAATCGACAATCATACATCTGATTTTATGTTCAAATAGATTCACACATAGGTAAGTTAGCGCTAACTACTATATTCATAAATTAAAGTAAACAAAAAAAAATACAAAACAAACCACTTTGGTGGCATTAAGTAAATCACATGGCGATTCATCATGAAACATTCCAGGGACAAGTACTTCTATACCCTTTTTCTCATCACAATGTGGCTTAAATTTTCAAAAATATATATTTTTTTTGGGGGGGGGGGGGGGGGGGGGGGGGGGGGGGGGGGGGGGGAACGACCAAAAATCGTGTGTTTGTAATCAAAGAAATATCTAAATATTGTTATGGTGATGATCCCCAATGTTTTTTTTTTTCTTTTTTTTTTTTTTTTTTTTTTGGGGGGGGTCCTTTGGGGACAAGTATTATAGGTTGGTGTGTATTTTGTTTGAAACCCTTTGTGAGACAGGATATAGGGAATAAGTCCCACACTGTGGTTAAAAGGTAGATTGCGTAGTCAAGTGAAATAAGGCAAAGAAAGGGAATTAGTCACCCTAATATTACAACCAAAGCTGTCCCATTCGTCAATAAAATCAGGTTTATAATTACGAAAGAAAATGTCTCCAAAACTCTTTTGCTTGCCTGCAATTGAAGAAAGACCGCGCCTTCAAATTCCTCTGTTTTTTATTATTTGCTGCTTACATATGTAAATCATATAAATATATATATATATATATTTGTGTACATATATAATGTGTGTCCTTTTGCGAGGCTCATGGATTCCTCCCAGGAGGGTTGACAAAAAAGGTTTAGCTTCAAATTGAAGAAAATGAGCTCCAACATACTGTTGGGAAGCAATGACCCCTGGAAGGCAATTGCACTCCATTAAAAGAAAATTAAAGAAAAGAAAGGAAAAAATCTTCTTCTTCTTTTTTTTTTTTTTAAAAGGGCTGAGTCAACTTTGAAATCTATGGTGACTTTTGAATTTTCTACACCCTTGTTCTAGAATTTCTTCTTATTGGATAGTCGTTTACTTGTTGATCATGCACCGTATATGTATATATGTATATATATATATATAATTTATTTATGCAATACATATATGTATACATGTGTGTGTGTGTGGGTGATATTTATCAATTAATTGTAGGTAAATACATACATGCACATACATAAGTTAACAGTATTTTAATGAAACATATGTAAATGTTTGTCTATTTATAAGACGTGATTGCTTGCTTTTATGTACATATATAATAATATACATGCATAAGTTATATAATAGTTTGTCTTGCATATATTTATTTTATTATTTTATTTTTTTCCGGAACAAGATGAGATCAAGTCATAATCACTTGCTTATACATATCTATGCTCAAACATAAAATTTATCTAATTGTCGTTCTCATAATTTATCAAACCTCCGAAACTCCAATTATGTTATGACAAAATTCTCTATATATAAAACTCAGTCATTGCAATGAAGACACCACTTTTGAGCATGGTAAATGATGGCAATAAATAAGTAAATAAATAAAGGATAGGGACAATTAATAGATAAATGATTGACATAAAGGTTAAGCATTATTTCTCCTTGAACATCATTTTTTCTCTTTCACTTGTGATTATACAGAAAGAGGAATAATATTAGCTAATAATTATGCTAATTTCTATTCAACTATCGACTACATTATAGACCTTTAAATAAAGGCACTAAGAATATTTTATTTTATTTTATTTTATTTTTTTATAAAAAAAAAAAAAAAAAAAAAAAAAGTGCACTAAGCATGTTTTGTCACTATTTTATTACAAAATGGTTGGACACTATTCTATTAGAATTAGAATGTGATAAAGGCAGCAACTTCCAGTTAAATTAAACAGATAAACAAAAAGTTTCTGATAAGAGAACCTCTATTTCTCCTAATGCCTATAGATTATATATATTCAAAGTTTTCTCTTCCTTCTAAGTAACACTTTTCTTTCTTCTTCTTCTTCTCCCCACCCCCCCACCCCCGGCGCTTCCAAAACCCAGCTCTCCAAATTCAAATGTAAATCAATTGCATACCAGAATTCCTCTCCCTATTACTAGAAAAGAAAAAAAGTCTCCCTTCCTTTCACTCTCATAAATGTGAAGAAGAATTAGAAAGTGTGTAAAATGGTATATAAGTATTCCATGTTATGGTAAACATTTTAAGATGCTTCAAAAGAGAGCAACCTCAACAAGACCAATTCCCTTAAAAGTGAAAAAAAAAAAAAAAAGAAAAAAAAAAAAAGGGGGCGGAAACCGAAAACACAACCCCAACACAAATATTGAATAAAAAAAAGTACATTGATTAATAGATAAAAACAAAAAAAAGCTGTACATCATGAGGCTATAATTATAAGTAGTGCAAAAGACATTTTCCACTCATTCATAAAAAAAAAATAATAATAAAAAAATAAAAAATAAAAGAAGAAAGAAAAAGGACATTTTCCACTCAACAACATATTTTACTCAAACACAATAATTGCAACCTTTGACGTTTCTTTCTTTCTCTCTCTCTTTTTTAATTTTTAAAGTATTATTTATTTAGTTTCATTTTTGAAATTTTTTTGGGGGTCTCCGTGAAACATCTTCAACATCCACACGCAAACTCCTTTGACCCTCAGAACAAAAAAGAAAAACAAAAGCGAAAAAAGATCATAGCCGCAATTTGGCTTACGAAAGCCAACTTTTTCTTTCCATACTCATATACACAAGTGGGGGGGTGGTGAGAGAGCATTTGCTTGTGGGAATCTCATCCTACTCTTTTATTTTATTTTATTTTTTTATTCTCTCTCTCTTTTCTTTTTCCTTTCTTTTTTGCCCTTTTTCGTCTTAATTCAGGACATACTATTTTATCTTTTGAAATAATAATTATAATAATTTGTGGGGAGGAAAAAATAAAAAATAAAAGAAAAGAAAACAAAGGGAGTTTCCCTTCTTCCTACGGAATCAAGCAATTGTCAATGTTTGAGGCTCCAGTTTAACTAAATCTCAACCGTCCCACGTTACCCCCACTTCCATTTTTCAGCTTCCCCAAACTACCCTCCTGTTAGATCCCTTCTACTACTTACTAAGAAAGATCTTAACCAAGCTTTTTGGTTATGATTATTACGCGATTGATTGATGGATTAGAGAAGTAAATAAGATATCCTTCTACTTTTAAAAAGAAAAATACATAAGATTTATTTGGTATCTGACTTTTTAAAAATTAGTTATAAATTTTATTGACTTTTCAGAAAAAGACACAAATTGAGATGAAAAAGTACAGTTTAGTTGGAGTTAAACTTAGATGTCAAACATAGACTTAGAATATCGGTGATGTTGAACATCCCATTAATAGAGAGATGTATCTCACTAACAGACCTCATGTTGTGAGACTTATCATTTATTAATGAGTGGTATTTAACAACATTGATGTTCTCTTCACATTGTTCTTTTAAAAATGATCAAAAGAATTTCTTTACCAAATTGACTTTATTCAGAAATATCAATCTATAAATACATAACATCAACGTTTTCTTCCTTTACTTAAAATTTTTTTTTTTACAAGTAAAATTTTTGAAAAATACTTTCAAGTTTTTTCCTTACTTTTCATCATAGTTAAGCTATGTTATTTTCTAATTCATAGGAAAATGCCATTTGGCTTAATTAGGATATTGTACACACACACACACACACACATATATATATATATATATATATATTTAGAATTTTGATTGTTTAATTAAAATATTCAATCTGCCGGTGACTAACCCCCATCCTATTGAGTATATATTATTTAATTGATTAAAGCTGTTTTTATTTCATTGATGAGGTATTAATGATTTGTAAAGTAATTAGGCTAAATAGTTAGGGAGAGAATCAGAAAGAGCAAATCATGTAAAAAGAATGAAATAAGCGGGGGCAAAAGTGTCATTGAGTGAGAAGAGATCCTTTGAACGACGTCTAAAGGAAATATTGAAATCTGATCCAAAATGTTAAGACAAGGAAGATTTGAGGAGATCTTGAACTGGGGCATGAAATGAAGGTGGCATTTTTGTCAGTTAGCATAAATCCGACGTGGGTGCCCGTCGTTTTGGGGGCAAGTAGGTCCCTATCCTTTATTCCCTTTACCCACCCTCACACGAGACTGCCCTTTCTTCTCCTTCAAATGACCAAACTACCCCATCCCTACTATATCAACCAAAATTGTTCTTTTCTCTCTCTCTCTCCAATTCCTTTTATAATGAATGGGAATTTAAAAATAATAATAATAAATTTGTGAAAAAAAGTGTAAAAATTTACGTTAAGAACTATACTTTTTTATTCTGTAGATACTGCATTTTACATTAGGTCTAGTGATTTTAAGCAATTTTATGTTGATATTTACAAGTTAGACCGTTAAAAATTCTAAATAATCATTTCCTAAAAGTAAAAGAGAAATTTCGAACCTAAAAATATTATTATTTTTTAACTTTAAAGTGGGGTATTTGAATTCTATATCTTATAAAATTATAAAATGTATGATTCAAAACAAATGAGTTTTGTAATTAGATTAATCAAAGAAGTCTTCACGATATTTAAACCCGATATCAAAAGTGTCATCTAGTTTAAATTATACAGATGTGGTGAATAATAATTAAAAAATGTCAATTAAAGAGTGCGCTCACGGTGAAATTATCAAATAAAAATTAGTTAAAAGAAGCCAATAGAATTGAGGCGATGGGCCAGTGGTCCTTATGCCATTCTCTCTCAAATCTCAAGTCCAAAGATTGGAGAATCTCTCCAACCTCATTTGTCAATTTCAAGGACCCCTCCACCTTTCTAATTCTACAAGGGCATATCTTCTTCATCGTTTGTACAAAAATTATCTAATCTTAGTTTAACACGCATCTCTATGCGTGCACCCTATTATGAGTTCAATTTAATATTGGTCCCCCATTTCTACTAAAACTATTTCCCTTAGAAAAGATGGAGGGGGGAAATAAAGAATAAAAAAGGAAAAGCCCTTGTAGAATTTATTTCTTCTTCTTTTGTGTTGTTGTTGTATGTTTTGGATTTTCGTTTGTTTAATTGGTCTACAAAAATTCCCCATTTTGATTCTTCTCTTAATTGATGTTTGTTTATTGTTTAGAGGGGGTTTTGTCTAGTTTCACAAGTAACTTCGGGAGTCAAAATATGAAGGCAAAATTAATACTCGCACGTTTTCTAAGCTCTTTAAAAGTTAAATAACTTACTTTAGTGAGATTTCCTAAAGTCATAACACTCATTATTCTATTCCAAGAAAATAAAAAATAAAAATAAAAAGTTACTCTGTAGGTTTCGTCTAGTGTGTTAATAAAATGCACTAGTAAAAAAAAAAATTTTAAATGAAACCATTAAGTCAATCCAGGACTTTTTTTCTATATTTTTATGCTTAATTATTAGAGTTAAGTTCTCATAAGAAAGTTTTAATAAAATTTAAATGCTGATATGGACAATTTAACAATTCATTTTTTTATGGACCATTTGTTCAATTTAATTCAAAAGAAAATAGCTCCTATTGCACCTTTAAATGTATTCCTTGAGACACTCATTTCTCTCCAGCACTTAAATGTTTGTTTATATTACAAGATCCAGACAGAGTGTTTTCACTTTCTTCTCTATTATTATTCATCAACATAATAATATCGAGTGACAAGTACAATTTATGACATTTTGGGCTAAAAGTGAGAGACGTGAGTTCATTGTAATCATATTTTAATTTATATGTGAAACTTTGATTTTAATAAATAAACTAAGCCAATTTATTTATATCTTAAACAATTATGACACACCTCGGTTGAGATTTAAAATTCCCAAGATTGTTATTCCAAACTTTTAACCCCATATAGTCCAACAAAGTCTAAGGTAAAAGTGAAATACAATTTAAAAAAAAAAAAAAAAAAAAAAGGAAGGTATTTTGGACGAATACTTGGAATACAAATTTAGAACAAAGTGTGTTTGTGGCGCTTTCTTGGTAAATAAAAAACAAAAAACAAAAAAAAATATTCAAGTGGGAAGTTTGGTTCAATAATTATGCTAAATGAAAGAAAGAAAGGAGGCAGGGGAAAAAAAAAGGGTGGACATCTTAAGAATCCGTACGTTAACTATGTAATTAAAGACGTTGGTGAGCACCCAACTATATTGTTCCCCTCGCAATAGCACCCAACTTTTTTGTTTTCATATTAAAAAAAAAAAAAAAAAAACTTGTGGGGGGGTAGGGGTATACATGTACTTTCAATTTTCCTTTCTTAAAGCCCATTGGTGAAATCCAGCTGTCAGCATGACATAAGGTGACTTCAACCTTACGAGGGGACTAAAAAATAAAACTCAATCACAAGGACAAGGTACCCTATGTCATCACAAAGACCAAAGTACCCCTGCCACCGTCCAAAATTCTCCTCCTCTTCAGACGCATTAGTGTTGACTTGGAGGGTGAGGCCAAGATAGTAATTGGACATATGAGAGAAAAATATATAATTTATTTTGACAAACCAAAGGGAAAAAAGAGAGAAAGAAAAGTTTAAAAAGGGCCTTTAACAGCTTCGATTATTCCCACACACAAAGGTCACAAGGCAAAGTTTATTTACACTGTAGTCTATTTTATAACCAAAGCTCTTCAAATGTGGAGGATTTAAAAAAAAAAATGCATTTTGGTTGCATTTAAATTAAAGGGCAAATTATTAGGTTGATGCTTGAATTTTTAAATTTGTGTATTTTTAATTCCTCCTCTTTCTTTTTTTTTTTTTTCCCTTCTGTAATGACATTAAATTATTAAAAACATCGTTATAATAGTTTTTTATATTAATTTTTAAATAAAATTTGTTAATTAATATCATTTTTTGATCAAATTATTAACCGATTTCATATAAAAATTAACAGAAACATGTATTATAATAATATTTTAGTGGTTTATAAGCATTTCATGTTCTTTTTTGTAACTAAAATCATCATAAACTATTAACAATGTTATTATAATAATCTTTTTTATTAATTTTTAGACAGAATATGTTAGTTTGCATCATTTTTTGATTAAATTGTTAATAGATTTTGTTCAAAACTTAACACAAAAAGACTATTATAGTAACATTTCATTAATTTAGGGACATTCTAATTAAAAAAAAAATCAAAATTATTGAAAATTAAAAATTTAAGAACTAAATAAATCATTAATCTTAAATTAAATTAAATATAATAATGGTAATCTTAAAGAATAATATATATATATATATATATAAAAGAACCAAAAAGTTTCCTCTTCCTTTTGACACGTGTCTTTCTCTCCTCTTTTTTTTTTTATATTCTCTTTCATTCTATTCCTTTCCCTTTCCCTTTTCTTTCTTTTTTTTTTTTTTAGTTGTTAAAATTTTTCTCATTTAATTTATTAAAAAAATTCTCTAAAATAAATACATACTTGTTATATTTTTTTCATAACCATCACATATTCTTAATTAATATTTTTCATAATATTTGATAAACATACATATTATATTCTTTTTATTTATTTTTAATTATTCTTTATTTTCGTCTACTTTGCTTTCTTTCATCGTTTTTAATTTTTTTTGTCATTATTTTTTATCCATATTAAAATAAATTTTATAAATGTATCATACTATCCTTGTTCAAATATTTTATTTTTACCATCTTAATTATTATTGTTTTAAAATATCCTTCAATTAATTTTATTCTTTATATAATATCTCGTAATTATATTTTATTTAATAGATTGATAAAACACATACGTGAGGACGTGCCTGTAACCAGTAAGTAAATATAAAAGAAAGAAGTTTCAACCTGTTTGCAAGAGACAGAGAATGAGTGGAGTGAAGAAGCCATATGAACTTTTTTTGTTAGAATCGCGTCAAAGGAAAAGAGATTGAGTCTTGTTTACGCCAAATGGGTCGTCCTATTGCCCATTTTTTTATTATATTTTTTTCCTTTTATCTCTTTCTATCTCCTATACGCCTTTACTATAAAAGAAGTCGCACTTTCTCTCTGCGATACCCACACCCACACACCTCTCTCTCTCTCTCTCCCTCTCTCTCTCTCTCTCCCCTCAACTTTATTATTTTTTTTCTCTCTTCCCTTTTCCCTTCTTGTTCTTGTTCCCCTCTTGTTCTTGTTGATTTGCTTTGTCATATTCTTTATGCTCTTAAATGGACTATAAAAGCTCCACATGAGCTCTGCTTCTCTTGTGCCTCCCTCCATTGGGTTTTCTTTCTTTTAGTTTTAGTCAGTTCCTTAAGCTCTTTGGAAGAAACAAATAAAATAAAAAATAAAAAGAAGACAAAAACATTAGTTCTCGAAAGTAGCATATATATAATTAACACAAAACAGATGATGATGGAAAAGCTTAATTTTGTGAAAAATGGTGTGCTTAGATTACCACCTGGGTTTAGGTTCCACCCAACCGATGAAGAGCTTGTGGTTCAGTACTTAAAACGCAAGGCTTTCTCTCACCCTTTGCCTGCTTCCATTATTCCTGAAGTTGATGTTTGCAAGTCTGATCCTTGGGATTTACCTGGTTAGTTTTTGTTTTTTTTTTTTTCCGTTTTTTAAATCTCTTTACTCTTTATTAGTGATTTTCTCACAATGTCATGTTGCAACACACACACATATTTATATATATATATATATGTGTATATATATATATAACAGGTGATTTAGAGCAAGAGAGGTACTTCTTCAGCACAAAGGAAGCGAAATACCCAAATGGGAACAGATCAAACAGGGCAACTGGTTCTGGGTATTGGAAGGCAACTGGAATAGACAAGCAAATCATGACTTGTAGAGGAAACCAAGTTGTGGGCATGAAAAAGACTCTTGTTTTCTATAGAGGAAAGCCCCCTCATGGCTCTAGAACTGACTGGATTATGCATGAGTATCGCCTTGTTTCTTCTCTTGAAAAAACCTCTTCCCAGGTAGCCTCCTCTTTTTTTTTTTTTTTTTTTTTTTAAACCAAAAAAAAAAATAAAAAAAAATCCCATTTCCTGTTTTAGCTCAAAGAAGATTAAACTTTTGTTGTTGACGCATTTTGGGTAGCAGAGCCCTGAGGCAATTCCGATGGAAAACTGGGTTCTTTGCCGCATATTTTTGAAGAAAAGAGGGACTTGTTCTAAATATGAGGAAGAAAACTGTGATCAGCAGCAGCAGCAAGTTGTTGGTCGGAAATCGGCAAGAGCAAACACACAAACACAAACGCAAAGTAGGCCTGTTTTCTATGATTTCATGAGAGAGGAAAGGGCAAGAGCGGACTTAAATCTTGCATTGAGTTCATCGTCTTCGGGTTCGAGTGGAATCACTGAGGTCTCTTCTAATGAAGAAGCTTGCGATAATCATCACCAAGAAGAAGATAGCAGCACTAGTAGTTGCAATACTACTACTACTACTACTACTTTCCCTCACTTTAGAAGAAAACACAACTCTAGTAATTAAAACTTTTAATTGAAAATTAGTAATCCTAATTAGCACCACCCCACTTTCTTTTCTTTCTTTTTTTTTCCCTTTTTTTTTTTTTTCTTTTTTTGCTGTACCAGTAATGGAGCTGCTGCTTCTTCTTCTTCTTCTTCTTTCTTCTGGTTTCTCAATTAGAATAACGACTAAAAAGGGGGGAGAAAAAAAAAAAGAAATGATGAGGGTCTTTTGGTCTCTTGCGTGTGCTTGTCAATTGATCATGAGAAAGAGATAAAAAAATCCACCAGCTAAAAAAAAAAAAAAAAAAAAAAAAAAAAAAAAAAACGGCAATTTAACTTGCTTTGTAATCGGTAATGTGAAGAGCAATGGATGTTTGACAGAAGGTTCTCATGTTTTGTACAATCCCAAGCTTTTCCCTTTCGCTAATTAATCTGCACTTTAAAACGTTCTTATTTCTTTTCAATATGGAGAATTACGTGGTAAGGCATTAAAAAATAAAATACCATGTTATGTTGTTACAATGCGGTTTTTCATTTTGGCCCGGAAAATTTTCTTCTGTTCTATATGATTCGGATGTGTGTTTTAAGAGTTAAAAATAGAACACCACTATATTATAGTTCTGAAATTATCGTTTACTCACCAAGAATAATCCCTAATAGTTGGAATGAAAGTTTCCCTGTACCCTATCATGCAAAGTCATTTTTCCCTCTTACCAAAAGGCAAAACTATTTTCAAAGGGAATCAAAGTTAAAAGACAGACATGGCTAGGAAAGAGAAGGGCATATATGCAAATGATATGAACCCTTTTTTTTTTTTTTTTCCTTTTCATTAAAGGCAATAATGGTTTAAGTATTGGGGCAGGAATAGGGAAGGGAATAAGAATATGATCTTTGCAAGATCACCATCCCATGAGCTTATACTAGAGACTAGAACCCTTTAGGGAAAGGCTAAATCAGTTCCCTAGCAAAGAGAAAAAAAAAAAAAAAAAGATAAGAACCCAATTCCTTAATTCTAATTTCAAATGGATAAAATCTCCGAGAATTCCGATCCTAACAATCTCCAACTCAACGTCTTTACATCTACTCTAAATCTGTATAATGGTGGAATCTTGTCCCAATAAGCATTCTCAACATAATTTCTACGGACATTTGTTATAGCTGTCATCCTAAAATTAGCAAATTTTTTTCAACAAGCAGAGGAAGAGTTGGGTGTAAATTGTCGTCTGGAGACAGGGTAACAATACAAATTTTGAACCTGCAAGACTAGTTGGTGAAATATGAGAGACTTATAGGAAACATATACGATCCATTCTTGAACAAAGGAAGTTATATTTGAGAAGAAAGAGTAATGGGGTGGGGTCCCAAGTTAATCTATATATATACAACACACATATTTATAGGGAGGGACTCCTATACGCCACCCCCTCCCATAAGCTGTTTATAACATGGCTTGTTATATTATACTATTCAGGTGATTTAAATGTAATATTTTTCAATGATACTTGTCATTTACACCAATATCTTGAATAATATTATATAACAAGATTTTAAACACAAAGTTATATATAAATCAATTAGTTGTTATAAGTTTCTAAATAAAAAATCACAAGTGCTGTGGTACCGCACATGAAATATTTCCAATATATATTTTATGATTTCTTGTAGCTTCCTCCAAGCTTACGTTACCGATGCCTTATAGTTATAATCCATGAATTTAAAAGAAGACTTATACGATGGTGCTTAGTGTCAACGGTGTTAATGATCTGTATAAATTTTTATGTTTCTAACTTCCTTGCATAAACAAGAAAAATGTTGACCTACTTCACTGCAAAATATCTCTAATATTATGTAGTTTGAATTTGTTAATGAATTTGTTTTGTTGGACAGCAAATAGAGCGTATTAGAAAGGAGCCAGAGCGTTTTTCTTTCCCACTATCTTCCAACTACTCTGCAACATTGACTTTAAAAGTTTAAACTAGACATATCATATACATGTGTCTGTGTGTGTATACAAGTATATGTATGTGTTTGAGAGATTTTTTGTTAAGGGAGAATTCTGTGTTACAGTTAAAAAAAGGGGGTATTTTATCGATACAGTTCTTGATGTTAATTACATTATAATCGTATTAAAAATGAAAGAAAATACATAAATTGAATATAGCTTGAAGAAAGTCTATTGTCCACTTTTTTTTTTTTTTTTTTTTTTGGTAGCATTCTGATGTAGGACTTATTTGTAGACTAAAGCACTAAAGAAACTTGCAACTCTTTCAAAAAAAAAAAAAGGAAACTTGTAACACATCCTAATCAAATGTTAATTAATCTTCCAAACTAGTTGTGTCATGCAGAAGTACACGTGTCGTACATGAAGGGGCCGGAAGACGGCTACGGTTGACTGCTACATTATTAGTATACTAATCAAACCCAAGAGAGCAACTTTGTGTAGCTAATGATAAAGATTAACAGGATTATTTTTAATAAGCAAATGAGTAAAATATGGCAGAACAAAACCTACAAGTTAGGTTGTCTCCCTATGCAGACATGGATAGTGATATCATTACGTAAGATAGGTCGAGAGGTGGGCCATCAACCCAATAGGAGAGCGCCAAGTGGACACCGGCCGGACAGAGGGCGGCACATAATTCATTAGTAAACCCTTTCTTTGATTATCAATTTTGGTTTAATGTACAAAGAAGCTATAAATTAAGGCTATTGCCAAATTGCCATGCCATAATAGGAAGTTGAGAAACAAATAAACTAAAGAGGGATAATAGGCAAAAAAATAAAATTATATGCCGACCAAGAGTTTCTTGTGACTATGGTTTTTAGAATCACCTTGGGCTGTTGGAGTTCTTCACGTCACTTTTTTCCTCCCATATATATTGTAATTTCATTTTTCATGACAAGAGGGAAATAAAAAAATAAAAAAGATGAGAGAGAGAGAGATAGAATTTGGATTGGGTTGTGGAATGCTGACTTGGGGGTACTCAAAATTTTTGTCAATCACGTGGGCAGCCCGGCATGGTAGACCACACATTCACAGCTACAACTACGAAGGGCAAAATATGATCATCTGATTAGGTCAATCACATAAAAAGAAAAGAAACCCAAACCCCTGACCTATCCTTTGATACACATACTAGGGCAATATGGGGTCTCTGTCGAGGGACATCCTAATCTTAGTCGTGCTGTGTTCCTCGTTAAGAAATAAAAACCACCCATATGACATTTAACAATAGAAGATATTTCTAAAACTAGTCGTTCCTTTTCAAACTTCTCTTTTATCAAAAATAAAACATATATATATATATATATATATGGGGTCTCTGTCTTGGATGCCCTTTTACTATTCTTTTATTTTTTCTTTTTTTTTCCTTTTTTATTTATTTTTTATTTGACATTTTCAAAAACATTACCTTGACAGACGGGGAATGTATTATCAATTGGTGTAAGTTGACCACTTCAAAAACCAACTACTTTCATGCTGCTTGTTTGGACAAATATTTATTAAGTTAAAAGGGTGGGTTGCTTGGTATCTCTGCAACAAAGACGTCTCCAAAAAAAAAAAAAAAAAAAAAAAGCCCATATTTTCAATAATTTGGTCTGATATAAATCGATAAATTTAAAAAATAATACTGCACGATACCCACCAAAGAAATATTATTGAATGTTGGGTGGAGCCCCCTCATTCACAATGAAGGAACCTTGAGCCAATCTCTATGTACCAAATAGCAGTTGTAATTGTCAAACTAGACAACCCAATTCAAAAAAAAAAAAAAAAAAAAAAAAATCCAAAGTTTGACAAAAAATGTTCATACACCTGTGGCTTTCTTTTCATACCCGACCGATAGGGAACAAATATGAATTGTCCGATTTTCATCGTAATTTTTTTTTTTTTTTTTGATCTTTGATCTGATATGATTGTAATGTAATTCAACATAAACAGAGAGACATGTCCCGTAATTTCTCAATATAACTGGTTTAATTAAAGAAGTTTGTGAGCAATTAAAGTAAATAATGAGTGGGGGGCGGTAGGTGGGCTGCAAAACTAGCTAAGTAACAGCTAGTAGAGCAGGAGATTATTATGAATGGTGTGGGCAGTTGAAATTAAATTGGGTCAAAGATGATATATTGCAGTAATGTTGTTTGTTTGCCTCTGTTCATAGACAAAGGCATTCAAAGGATTTGCAGTGGATGAGTTCAGTGGACAGATAAGAGCAAGAGTTTTCTTCCTTTTATGCCCTCTTTAAATCGACAGGTACTTTCTGATGCAGAGTTTTTTTTTTTTTTTCCTTTCCTATTCTTTTCATTTTTCATTCATTTAATTATTATTATTATTTTTTTTTTTGGTTTTATTTTTGGCGGTGGTGGTAAGAAAGTGAAACATTTCGACAAACTGCAGATGTGTATATAAACATAACATGTCACAATCGTGGATTTATAGCAGCATAAATCCCATTAGAAGACAAAAAGGACAAGTTTAGCTGAGCACACACATTAAATTTTTTTTTTTTTTTTTTCCTGAAGGGTGCACATGTAAGATCAGCAACAACAACTAAAGGGGAGGGGGGTTGCGTAAAAAAGTGTGAAACTGCTCTCGGTCACTGAATGGCCATATATATATATATATATATATATTCTTCCAAGTCCACGACTTAACAGCGACACATGCACTAATGCATATCAACTAATTTTCATGGACGACTTTTTTTTTTTTTTTTAATTACCCTTTAGTCTTTCCAGCATATTGAAATGAGAAACATGACAATAAATTTATTCCGTATTAAATGGAAAAAATAAAAGATAGAACAATAATATAAAATAATTTATTAATTAACGATAATAAATTATTTGATATTATATTAAGTGATGTTAAATAAATATCATATTACATTTCCTTCTTCTAACAATGGTTCACCAAAAAAAAAAAAAAAAGAAAAGAAAAGAAAACCTCAATAGGACTTTATTTTTCAACTACTAATTTTGTATCATAAACTGTGTTTTTTTTTTTTTTTTTTTTTTTTTTTTTTTTAAACTGAGATGAAATCTTAAAACATGTAACTAGCACCCTACAATTGAATATTGAATCTCCAGTATTTCTGATTTTTCTTCAAAAATGTCAAAATCAGTCTTGAACTCATAGGGTAGGGGGACTAGGAATTAAGATGGAATTTTTCGACTCTTTTCTTTCGGTAGTTTTCTTAAAAACCACGATGGACCACCTCATCTCAATGACAAGATTCAGTATTATCTTTCCTCCGAAGATTTTTTGAATAGCAAAGATTCCTCTAAGAAAAATCACGTGGATTTTGGATTTTGGATTTTTTTTTTTTTTTTTTTTTTGACCCTTCAAAACCACAAGGGGTCTTTTCCATGGCCCATGTCATATTCATATATAGCTGATGTGATTTTATAAAAACATAATAACAAAAACCATTTACGGGTCACCAAACCCATCACTCAAAACAATAATAATGTAAACGAAACCGCGACCTTACATTGACATCACTGTGACTGCGAGTAGTGAGTTGTTCCACTTCCACTACCAGAAAGCCAGCAATCTGTTCAATTATCTCACATACACCACCACAACCTCAAATTATTTCCCCCATCAAATTTTTGATCTGAATGAGCTTTAACTTCAAAAAATTTATATATTTTTTTTAATTAATTAATTAATTTTTTTTCCTTGAAAATTTGCTCGGCGAAAAAATCGTATTTGTATGGAAAACAAATTAGCTCCAAGTTCAAAATACACAAAATTAGCAAGCAACATTCCCATGTTCAAAAACAGTAACCAAGTTTTAAGAATGGTATTTATCCAAAGAGTTGCCATAAAATGAAATGGTTTAAGAATGATACGTAAAGATCAAAATTGGGGTTTGTTAATAATGTCTGAGTTTAAAGTTTAAATCAAACATCTGAAAATAGAAGGAAAAGACAGGCTTTTTTGACGCGGACAATCACTAAAACTACTCCTTAAAAGCTCACCTAGTGTTCTTACTCATTCCTTGACTACTCCCGTTGTCTTCTCACCAACTCCAGCAGCAGTTTTTGAAGGAGGTTGCTCGGAACACGCTTTCAAGACGGCCTCATTCTGCAACAAGAGTGGTACAAAATATTGAAATATTGGAACTTTTAAGTCACAATCTTCAAATTTGTTATTAAACAAAATATATTCAGAGATGAGTAGTGCTAGGAACACCACCTCTAATCATGATTTCAGTATCAACTTTGAATTGTCACCTTGCCATTGACAAATAGTCAAATACAATATCTAGTTATTAATTGATGTGGCAATCTTTACCAACAAAAGAAAGACAACTCAAATTTGGTATAAAAATTAGAGATTAGACTTGGTGTCCCAGCATTTTTCATTCTCAGACCAGGGCTTAAAGTAAAACGTAACAGTATCTATCCTTCAGAAGTATGTTGGCAAATAAAGCATGTATTTACACATTTGAATGAGTTCTTATGCAGCAGCCTGCAAGTAGAACTGCATCTCAGCCATTTTTTTAAAGAAACCTCAACACGCAACAGAATCTGTACAGCAATTTGATACATTAAGAACAAAAAAACTAAATACACCTTGAACTTATAAGGTGAAGATGTATTAGATAACAGTGTCATTCAAAATCTGGTTAAAATAAATTGCCAAACCTAACTGGTGGCATTCAAAGGACAAGTAACAATCACACTTCCTATCTCTGAACTGGGATTAGTAGATGGTGATGGTCATGGTAAGTCCCAACTCCCAAGAACAAGAAAACAATCAAACCTCTTGTTGTTTGGTATGATACGCCATGAGATTTTAAAACGAGGGCACCTAACAAATGACTGTCAGTTGGCACTGATGACGAATCTAAAAAAAGGTAGAGATTTGCTGAATTTTTTCACCAATATCAATTCAGACTCTTTATATGCATTTTGTTTTAACTCATTGAGCTTGTGTTAAATGCTCTTCACATGAGTATAAAGCGTGTATCATTTTTCAATTTCAATCTACGATGTACCAGAAGACGTCTTAGAGAAAATATTCTATCCATACTCCATAGAAAGAAAACATGTGGTAACCCAATCAAACTTTGTATCGTGATAATCCGGTGCAAATCACGAATGGTTAATTAAATTGACGATTTAATCTATATTATAGACATTCGAACAATCCCGGTAACAATATCATTGGATATTTGGAATCTAAATTCAACATTAATTTAACCAAAAAACTAAAAAAGAAATAATTCATTAAAAAGAAAGGCCTCCAAAAAGGGATCCGCCCCCCCCCCCCCCCCCCCCCCTTCTCTCTCTCTCTCTCTCTCGAGAAAGCATAAAGTGCATCTCCAATGCAATGTAAAACTCCTATGTCAATGCTAAATTTGGCAGTTGGATAAGAAAATCGTTCTCTAATATAATACTATATCTATTGTCAAATTTGACATATGATCTACTTGGTGTCAGATAAACATATGACATGTGTTACGGCACGAATATGCAGCAAATCCCATGTCCGATGGGCAGGTAACAGTACGAAAAAAGGGCCCGACTGCAAGTTGTTCAAGAATAGTAATGTTGAGTTCCCTTCAAATTTTGGCAGTTGGTTGATTATTGGTTAATGTGTTGGCTTTTCACTTAATAGTTAAAACCTTATCATTTTTTCAATTCCAAAGCTTAAAACTTTGTGAGAAAAAAATGATATAGCATTTAAGTAGCATTATGAATTGGAGCATAAAATACAATACTTTTACCAATATTTTCACTGAATATAACATTAATATTCGCATTCGACATTATAAGGTGTTTCTTATCTACCGATTACCTTTTTGACATAGGAATTACTCCAATTTCTAGTTCTTAACAAATACGGTAGTTTTTTTTTTTTTTTTTTTTTTTTGAGATAATGGAAATAAAAAAACAATAGGATTCAGCATGCGAAATAACTAAAATCCATAGCAAAAAATTAGAACAAAAACTGAAAAATGAAGAGAAAAATGAAAGGATTTCCGAACCTAAAACCCTAAATCAGAACCATAAGAAGAGAGAGAAAGTTAGAGAGAGAGAGAGAGACCTGCCAAACACGGAGAAGACGCTTCTTGGCGTTGGCCTTACGAGTGGTGGTGAGCTTAATTCTCTTCCAAACCAGACCTCCCGAGTCATGCTTCTTCACTATCTCCATCACCCGGCTTCCCCAGAAAGCGCCCACCATCTCTCTCTCTAAACTCACTCTCTCTCTCTAAACTCTCTCTACTCTTCCCCTAATTGTTGTTGATGCAGAACGTATGGGCCAGCGTGTAAAATGCCCAAAGCAGCAATGGATTGCGTGGAGATGGTAATAGGCCCATTTGTACTGCGGACCTTTGGACCAAATGACGAATGATATGATCCTCCTCCAACAGTGTCACATGACAACTTTTTTTTTTTTTTTTTTTTTTTTTTAATAATTATTTTTGGGAAATTGTAGCTTATAGGTTATTTAAAAAAAAAAGTATTTGACTTAGATAATTAATTTTAAAATATTTGAGGTAAATAATTTATGTATTTGGACTTATGGACCAAATGAAACGAATAATCCTCCTCCAATAGCATCACATTATCATTTCTGCATTGACACATTTTTTTTTTTTTAATGTTGGTTGGAGATTGTAGCATATATGTTATTTTAATAAAATATTTAAAATATTTGAAATAAATAACATATATATATTGATAAAAATATTTTTTAACAAAAAATAATGATTTATTTACTTAGTAAAAATGTAAACATATTATTTACCTAAAATATTTTAAATTTTATTATTTAAGTTATATATATATATATATATATATTTGTCTGTGTGTTAGTAAGGTAGGACACGTGTGGAGATGTAATTCAATTTCTTCATGGCGAGGTAGAAAAGCATGCAAGCATGGAGTAGCCACTTGGGTTATATTTGGTGAGAGAGGCATTTGCCATTGCATTATTAGGATAGGAGGAGATGACCTCAATCAGCACAAGAGTCCTAACCGTGGCCGCCCAAGTCTTTTGGCCGAGTGTGCCTCTTCAAGCCAAAGCCTCAAATCTCCCAATACTTATCAACACACTTTTCTAAAAGTTTTCTTCAACTTCTATAGTATTGCTTTTTTTCATCATAGTTACGCATTTCTGAACGTCGGATCATCTTATAATCGTATTAAAATAAAAACATATAGAAAAATACAGATGTTAACGGTTAAGATTTTCTTGATAATAAAATCATACTTCAAATTTTTGGTTCTATATAAAATAAAAAGCTGAAATACAACTCCCTTCTCCAGCATTGGGACCAATGGTGTAGGTTATGCTTCCCATAGGGCAATTCCAATAATCGCCACAAATGTCACGTGGGTCTCCATTGTTGCTTGCCCTCAATACCTCCAACCAAAAACACACTTTTCTTTTTTTCCTTTTTTTTTTTTTTTTTTTTTTTTTGGTGGTATTTTTGGCGGGGTTTGTCTTACAAATAAAGCAAAGGGAAATTCTCAAATTCAAACTAGTAGAGACTAGAGTACACTTGGGAGAGAATTGTAGAGTGCTCTGTTTATGGGACATGATTATGGAGGGGTTTGAGGCGCACATAAGCGTGGTACCATCAAAAAACCCTTATTTTTTCATTTAAAAAAAAAAAAAAAAAAAAAAAGGTGACGGTGCCACGCTGTGTGCGTCTCAAACTTTGCCATAAATCTCAAGTTTTGCTAATGAAAAATGTTGTGAAGATTTATATAAGGTAATTTTGTTTTTTTTTCCTTTATTTTTTGATGCAATTAATGTTGTATTGAATAATGTCCTTGTCTCTTTTAATTGCTTTTTGTTTCTCTCCCACCTTTTTTTTTTTTTTTTTTTTAATTATTTATGGATTGAAGATGGATCCTCCTAGGCAAAGGCAAAAAGGGACTGCAACTTACGAAGCATGAGGCAATACTGGATGTAAAACTGGTGATGCTCGCTGCAGAATTTTCTTTCATGCTAATGATTTCAAGAAGGGAAAAAAAAAAAAAAAAAAAAACTTGACAGATCTACAATTGTATTCCTCTTTTTATTCTCCTGAGTTAGAAAGTATGTTTATTAATTTTTGAAAATTTTGATATCTCCAATTTGATGTTTCTTATCATACTCATTGGTAACATAGTTGTAATGTTTTATTTATATCTTTCAATTACTTTAGGTATTTGAGGTCATTTTATAGGTCGGTATATATGTATAAGCATCTCCCTTCTTTTCTTTTCTTTTATTATTATTATTATTATTATTATTATTTTGGTATTTTTCTTGTTTGGTTATGCATATTGATGAAAATCGTTTAGTTATTTTTCAAGCGAAAAAGAAAAAGAACGAAATTGTATAGTTTCTAAATGCAACTCATAACAATTAACATGTGTGGATGCATAAAATTCATAGAAGTAAAAATGTTAGCACATGTCTCTAGCATTAGATTAGTTGTAACGAGGACTATGAGACAGATTAGCCCCGCAATTGTTTGCTATTTTAACAAGCATATCATTTATGATCTTGTTTTTGTTCTCTCATGTATCCAACTCTTCTTCCCAAACTTGTCACCTTCTGTCACCAGAACTAAAATATAATGTGATAGAGAATTATTTTATAGATGTATGTATAATCTATTAGTAATTTTATAATAATTTTAAAACATATTTAATTTTAGCTCGCAAAAATTAAAAAAAAAAAATTTACCATGTTATTATAAGAATAATAATGACATAAGATAAATATATAATCTCTGATATCATGTGACTTGTGGTGTGTAAGTTTTGATGTTATTTAGTTAATGGAGTTTTTTCCAAGCAAAAAAAAAAAAAAAAAAAAAAAAATGGTTGATGGAGTTTATCTTGTCCTGATAACCCCACTTATAAAAGGATGGACATCTTTTTGTTTAATTTGTTGAGAAATATATTATAGTATGGCTAATTTATTGAATCGTGAACCTAATTGTTGCTTTACCACGAATTTTATACCCAAAAAGTATCTCTAATTTCTCAAAAGTTAAAGAGCACGGATCGCTCTAACTCTTCACACATGTGATTATTATCATAAGAAGTACTTTGGCCATAACTATACTCTCAAATTACAGGAGAGTCAAGTGATTGCAAAATTTATCATTTTTCCATTTTTTTTAAAGCACATCGGAGTTGAATATGTCTATATATTTTTTAAGTTGTAAGCCTATAACTCCCACTTAAAAAAATAAACATTTTCAAATTTTGAAATAAAGAACTCCTATCTATATAAGAGTGAAGGACTGCAGACCAAGTGCCCATCTTAGTAACAAACAGTTTCTGTTATAAATCGAATGATTTAAAACATAACTCTGTTGATAGGTTGTTTTCAATACTTATTGTAGAAATCTTCTGTTATTAAAACAACAAACTGTTGATATTTATTATACATGTCTTTATTTATTTGAAAATTGTTTTATATCGATAAATATTTATTGGTATGGTATGATTAAAATTGTCAAATTTTTATTAATTTCTGTTAAGTTAGCTCATTCTTCTTAATTTAAAATGATTTGATATGATCTAACAATCATTTATGTACTAACACCCCTAAGGGTGGATGGGTTGATAAGGATGTGTGACTTTACAAGTTTCTCCCTTTCGTCCATCCAGATTCAACTCCCGTTACCTCCTTTTAGGCGTCGCTCTAACTTCGACTGTTAAAGCATGGTTTGACGAAGGCAGGGGTACACCCTGGATGACCAACTGAGAGAAACTAGTATAAAAAACCCGTCTCCTGGCCATACCTAGGGAAAGTAATTCCTGTCTGTGGGGCTGAAAACCTGTAAATGATGGGGCCACCCTCATATCCTTTTTATTCACAAATAAAAAATGAAAAATAAAAATCACAAGCCGGAAAACACTCATTTATGTTATGTGAATTTCTCTACACATTGTTTTTTTATTTTTTATTTTTTTAATTTTTGTTGAAAAGTGTAACACGACATTATAGTACTTTTTATTTCTTTGGCTAAAAGATAACGTTGTTAGTACTTGATAAAGATTGATAATGTGTACCAACATTTCTAGTAAGGTTTTTTTGGCTACAGTGTGGGTTGTTCATTTGCCAGCCAAGGCCGTTCTCTCTTGTTTATTACTCGCAGGAGCTCTGAGGCAAGTCCTCTCGTTTTATTGCCTCTGTTTTAGGCTGATTTAGCCCTGACATTCATTTTCCCTTTTTTTTATTTATTTATTTAAAGTAAAGATTATTAACTATTTTAGAGTCTATGAAACAGTATGAGAAAATAGGAGGGAGACACTTTGCTCCACTAACTGAACAAAAGAACCCAATACTTTCCATCATTTTGTCCTTACCCCCTCAAACTAGTGTTATACCTATCTTAATATACATGATGAATTTCTTATATCGCAGGCATATAAATAGGACGGATGTAATTTTGTTTAGACTTATGTAGTTATTAATTAATACATATAATTTTTTGTGTAATATGTTATACTTTGATACATTTATTATAAGTAATAAGTTAGTGTTATACGATATTAATCTTGATATTATATGTGTCGGATTGTATGGTTATTAGACATGAGACTTTATAAATGTATATGGTTTTCTATGATGCTTTCGGAAAAAAATTATCATCCCTTATAACATGTAGACGTATTTGAAGTGATACTTAAATTTTTGGTGCTTTGGGAAAATGATGGCTCTTTCAAAAGGATGTCGATAAATTTTAAAGTTGTCTAAAGTCCTTTTCTGTAATATATGAAATAATTTTCACTTAAAATATGATAAGATAAGGATGGATATTTTTCCAAAGGATTATTGACAAAATATGTTATATATAAATCAAATTGATTTAACAATAACACGTTCGAATCGCTTTTTGTTCACTTCCGCCACACCCAGCAACCGGATCCACCAAAATCCCTAGCGGTGTATCTATCACCAAGATATTCAACGAGAGCCTTTTGATTTTACAAATTTTTTACAACACAACAAGGGAATAAATAGTATACATATGTACAACAATGAATAAAAAGACCCTCAAAAGTTGCATAGACATATATATAGAACTATTTATTATATGGTTTGTGACACATTTGTCACCTCTCTTTTTGCAACACGATTTGCATACGACGAATTACAACATTTAGCAGCTTTGTAATGAGAAAAATAAACGGTCAATTGCATCACAACAAACAAAGAATAATAAGTGGTAGGAAAGAAAACAAAACGACGATTAGGTGGAGCACTTGGGGAAGGTCAGCTATGGCAGTCCAGTCTACATTATGCACCCCCCGAGATTAGGTACGACTCCTTATCATTTTTCATCCACTTAAAAATTAAAATATTATTCTCATGCCTAAACTCATTCATTAAACAAAATATATTTATTTATGATGGAGTATGGTTCTTTGGTGTACATGTAGATATACCCCAGCTAGCTACCATTTTCCTACTTTGTTATGTAATACATACATTTTTATATATACGTTGACATTGATATTTTTACATATATATATATATTTATATATATATGCAGGCACTCACCTTATAACCTTCTTTTAGCTCCTTGTTAACATTTTTTTAGATTCTATTTTTTATATTATACCAAAAAAGAACAAAGTAATACTAAGGACGCCACCTCTAATTATAATTTTTTCAGTACCAATTCATGTGTCATATTTTTATTAATAGATAAATATATTTATATATTTATAATTATAAATATATATTTATATACTTATATTTATAAATATTTATATTTATATTTATATGCAGGTACTCACCTTATAACCTTCTTTTAGCTCCTTGTTAACATTTTTTTAGATTCTATTTTTTATATTATACCAAAAAAGAACAAAGTAATACTAAGGATGCCACCTCTACTTATAATTTTTTCAGTACCAATTCATGTGTCATTTTTTTATTGATAGATAAATATATTTATAATTATAAATATATATTTATATAAATATATTTATATAAATATAAATATAAATATAAATATATTTATATACTTATATTTATATTTATATGCAGGCACTCACCTTATAACCTTCTTTTAGCTCCTTGTTAACATTTTTTTAGATTCTATTTTTTATATTATACCAAAAAAGAACAAAGTAATACTAAGGACGCCACCTCTAATTATAATTTTTTCAGTATCAATTCATGTGTCATATTTTCATTGGTAGATGAAAAAATTATGTGACAATATTTTAAACACTTATCAATAAAAAAATAGACAATTCATATGCTATATAGGTTGATATTCAAAAAATATGATTAGAGTTGATGCCTCTAATATTTTTCAAAAAAAAAAAAAATGCTAGAAGAATATGAATCCAGACCATTAATCAGATATTTCTTAAATTCACATTTTTTGTTTTTATTTTTTTAACCACTCTCACAAAGAAAGTTAAAATCCTTTCAAAAAAAAAAAAAAAAAAAAGAACCAAAATGATGAGCATGATCCTTGTTTGGCCCTTCTACTCTCATTTTGTCGACTGATGTCACAAGTATAAATTACAAAAAAGTGTCATATATGTATATTCTAGCAGTAATATTACACTTCACTTTATTTAAAGGTGAAGAGTTTAAATCTCTCACGACTAATTTCAAAATAAATAAATAAGGGGGTGTTTGGTGTGTAAGTTTGAGTTGAAATTGATAAGTTTAAATAGTAATTTTTGTTGATTTTTTCAGAAAAGACAAAAAACTTTTTCAGAAAAAGACAAAAATTGAATTGATGGGTGTAAGTTTAAACTTACACCCCAAACGGGCCCTAAATTACAATAAAAGTCTTCTAACAGGAAAAAAAAAAAAAAAAAAAAAAAGCAAAAAGCAAAAAAGTCTGAGAGGATATATTCCTTTTTTTTTTTTTTTTAGGGAGATGTCTTCCATATTTGAGGGTTTAATTAGGAATACTAAAATATAGGGAAAAAGAAAGAGGAAGAAGACCATAATGACGAGCATACCCTTGGTTGGGCCTTTGTGATATGTGTGATATGCAACTTTCACAGCTTGTAAATTGCAAAGAAGAATAAGGTCAAACACGTACTAACAAAACTCCAGAAAAAAAGGGGGGAAAAAAAACAGAGATGGTGACTTGTAAGTAACAGAACAAGTCAAAAACAAATACCCTTTTTTGTGCCGAACAAAATAGAAAAACGGAAAATGAAATATTTCCAAAATTTTGAATCCAAATTATATGGAGAAGATCATTTTCAGTAAACACAGACATTATAATACATATAAATTTCCATGTTTTAATAAGGAAAGTACAAATTTATTTTGCATTAAAGTCACATTTATAATGTATAATCGCAGCAGTCAGCATACAAACACCTCTAGTCGTAGGAGTAGTACTTTTTTTTTTTGGTTATTAATTATGATTACCATTATCGAAAAAAAAAATAATAATAAGAAAATATAAATGGTCAAGAAATAGAAGAGAGAATAAAAAACATAAATAAATAAATAAATAAATAAACATATATATATATATAAGAAATAAAAAAGCGGGGTCGCAAGTTAAAGAGTGGAAGTGGGTGGTGGCTGGCTGGCTGACCTCAAAACCATTTTTGATTATTCCACATCAAATCGCCGATCCTGATCCCGATCCCAAACCCAAACCCTAATCAGGTTCTTCTTCTCTTCTTAAATCTTAATTCATTTCCGCTTCTTCTTCTTCTTTCCCTTTCTAATTTTTTACTTTATTTCTTTTATTAGGCTCCATAGTAATTTAATGCTCGTAGCTTCAATTCCAGATTTCCTTTCTGTTCTTATGCTTCGCCAATTTTTATTTTTCATTTTTCATTTTTTTTTTCGTTTTCAATTTTTCACATCTGCTGTTGTTTTGCTTTTCTTTCGGTGTTATCGATGTGTGTTCTTCTCCGGTGAAATGGGAATTGCTTAAAGTTCTCTCTCTCTTTTAGAAATTAATTTGTAGTTTCTCGTTCAAGTACAAATGAACGGTAATGATCCCACAAAAACGAATCTTGAATTCACAAATATTATCTGTGCTCCTTTTTTTTTTTTTTTTCCTGCAATCCGTTACCAGTTACTTGTTTTTAATTTTTAATTTAAAAAAAAAAATGCTTTCAGTGATCGGAGGAATTTTGTGAAGAAAACAAAGAAAGATGTGGGGGTTATTGAGGCAAAAAGTTGGCGCTACAAGCTCATCTGCTCTGGTATTATTACCTTTATTTTCTCATATGATTTAACTGTAGTTCCCCTATATATATGTTGTGTGTGTGTCTAATGAAAAAATGTTTCCCTACAATCTATGCAGAGAATTCGCCCTGTAGTGTCTGCTTTGAGGAATTATTCTTCTGCTGCAAAAGAGGTAATCGTGGCTTACTTGTATATTTTCTGTTTATTGATATATTGTCACAGTCCTTGCCAATGTAATTTTTTTTTTCCAAATGTTTCTGGAATTTGTATTGTAGAATGTTTATTTCTAATATTCAGTATCTCAAGATTCCTTATTTTCGAGTATTTCTGCTGCTATTCTTCCCGGATACTCTCTCATGGAAAACTAGTTTCTGTTGTTTTTTTTTTTCCTCTTTATAATAGATTAAATTTTAGGTATTGAGTTTCTTGCTGTTAGAAGGAATAATACTGGAATTAAGTTTTGTTGAAATGGTAATTGTGCACAGATGACGGTCAGAGAGGCTCTAAACTCCGCACTTGATGAGGAAATGTCTGCCGATCCTAAAGTCTTTTTGATGGGTGAAGAGGTGGGGAGATGTCAATTTTTTTTTTTCCTAAGCGAGAATGTTTGCTCTTTCTGTTCTTATGTGTTTCCTGGTGTTTTTGGTACATGCAGGTTGGTGAATACCAAGGCGCATACAAGGTGAGATTGGTTTGCTAAAGAAATGAATTTGTAAACCTATTACTTCTTTAAGGGCCCTCTTTGGAACTTAAAATGTTTGTCTCATAATGCCCTTTTAACTTGCCTTTTTGTGTAGATATCAAAAGGTCTTCTGGATAAATATGGCCCTGAGAGAGTTCTTGATACTCCGATTACAGAGGTTATTCTTCTTACTTTGACCTACCTTTATCATTCCCATTATATTCCATTTGCCTTGTTACTTTAGTTGTTAGTAAAGGATATAGATTTAAGGTTGTGTTATTGTTTTTATTTCTCACTGGCTTTGATATTCACAAGTTTATTTGTCTTTATTTGTTGCATGACCTAATTTTTGGTATGTGCTTTGCAGGCTGGATTTACTGGGATAGGAGTTGGCGCCGCCTACTATGGTTTGAAGCCTGTGATAGAGTTTATGACGTTCAATTTCTCAATGCAGGTTCAATAGTTTTACTTTAAGATATAGTCTTTGGATGAAGTAAATTTTTTCTAATCTGTCAATTTATGGGAGATACATAATGCTCCGTGACAGTTGTTAAGCTGAGTTCAGAAGAAGAGGTTCTGGACTTCTATAAGATTCTTCATTTATGGTTGTTACTATTATAGTTGCCAGAAATCTCATTCCGGATTTTTCTGCAGGCGATTGACCACATCATTAATTCTGCTGCAAAATCGAACTATATGTCTGCTGGCCAGATATCTGTGCCAATCGTTTTCAGAGGGCCAAATGGGGCTGCTGCAGGTGTTGGTGCTCAGCACTCTCAAGTATGTCAAATCAGCCCATTCTATTCTTATATATCCACCAGCAACGTACCTTCTGGCTTGGCATAGTTTATTAGAACTTCCAATAATTTATTTCCTCCTTAATTCAGTGTTATGCAGCATGGTATGCCTCCTGTCCTGGATTAAAAGTTCTCGCTCCTTACTCATCTGAAGATTCTCGTGGATTGCTGAAAGCTGCCATAAGAGACCCTGATCCTGTTGTTTTCCTTGAGAATGAGTTGTTGTAAGTAATTAATTTTAGGCGACTGTAATTTAGATTTACCTTTCTCATGCTAAACGTTATTGGTTGATTTAATTTTTGTACTTCAGGTATGGTGAATCATTTCCTGTTTCAGCTGAAGCTCTTGATTCTAGTTTTTGCCTTCCAATAGGAAAAGCTAAGGTAAACAAATAGGCTAATGGAATTAGGTGTCGAATGATTGATTTATTTAACACCTGTACAACTACACTGTTATGTAGACATGGTGTTCTGATGTTTGGCTCAAAAATATCTAATTAACACAGATTGAGAGAGAAGGAAAAGACGTGACTATCACAGCTTTTTCAAAAATGGTCGGCTATGCTCTCAAGGTTTGTCTGGCACGCATCCTCAACTGTCGTTCATGCTTTATACAACAGAATTTTCTTTCTTTTTTTTTTTTTTGGGTGGGAAATAAACTTCAGTGGACCAGCAGGCACAAACTTAGGTAGGTGCTATTACATAAGATTTTTTTGAAGTTTGCTTGGAAACATGTTATGTATGGTAGGAATGAATAGTGGAATGAGGGAAGAAGGTGTAGGGATTTCGGTGGAAATTGAAAAATTATGGTGTTTGGTTGGGGTGATTTTTGAAAGGAAAGGAAAACTAGAATAAAATATCTTGCACTTTTTAATCTCTTAAATTGGAGAGAAAGGGGAGGGAAAACTTTGACCAAAAAGTATAACAAACAAAATTACTAAATGATCGTCTTATATTAATAATATCTTTGAAAAACAAGAAAAAAGTACCGAGTAAGATAGAAATTTCTTAATCACACTACTTCTTTCCTTCCACTTTTACTTGCGAAATCAAACAACAAAAGGTTATTTCAGTCTTTCCTCCCTATGTTACCAAACAACAAAATGCAACAACAAATTCTTCTCTCTCCCTCCTATTTTCTCTCTCTTACTTTTTTTGTCTCCTTATTTTCTTTCCTTCCTACCAAATATATAGTGTTAACGTTCCCATTGCTTTGGTCGTTTCCCCAAGTGTGGATGCAAACTGTTTTAGTATTTTCCTGAATTATTCTGGTTCATTATTTGACCTGCTTTAGCAAGTTTTCTTTTTCCTCCGTTTGGGAGTAATTATATTGTTTGACGTTCAGGCTGCTGAGATACTCGAAAAGGAAGGAATCAGTGCTGAGGTAAATCATTGCTAAAAGAACATGAAACTCTTACATAGTCCCTGAACTAGTTTTAGATCCAGCAATGACCCTTCGTATCTATGTAGGTCATTAACTTGCGGTCAATTCGGCCACTGGATAGATCCACCATCAACGCTTCAGTCAGGAAAACCAACAGACTGGTAACAGTTGAAGAAGGATTTCCTCAGCATGGTGTCGGTGCTGAAATCTGGTTTGCATCTATCCTCTATCCTGCATATATAATTTGCATTTTGCACACACTACTCAAGCTTACATCATTTACTTCTCGTCGAAACAGCGCATCTGTTGTTGAGGATAGCTTTGGCTATCTTGATGCACCAGTTGAAAGAATTACCGGTGCCGACGTTCCCATGCCTTATGCAGCCAACTTGGAGAGAATGGCTGTCCCTCAGGTCTGTAGAGTAATACTTCCCTTGACATAGTAGTTGGTGTAATTTGTATTAATCTTCTTGGTGATTGGTTGATATAAATTTACTTCTCGTTTCGGTAATTAGTCTGTTTTTTCACTTGCTTAATTGAACAGGTTGAAGATGTAGTTCGCGCAGCAAAGAGAGCATGCTACAGAGCCGTGCCTGTAGCTGCAACTGCTTAGTTTTTGCCAATTTCATCTGCACATCATCTCCACGCCATGGTAAGTATTTATGGTGAAATTATTGTTCTACTAATTCAACATTGGGCTCTCTGTCAAGCCCCCATCCCATTTTTATTAGATAGAGAGCAGGGCACAAAATGGACGGGAGATTTGCTTAGTTGAGCTCAGGTCTCTAATGGACGCCAATAATTGTTAATGGTTTCAGGAGATGGATTGTATATTAATTCTCTTCGAATCACAAACGGGGAGGAACATGGTTATCAAATAACTTGGAGAACTCTGACCGGAGCGAGAAATTTTTTTTTTTTATGGCTGTTTTTGTTCATTTATATGTTTTGGCAGTCAACATGAAAACTGTTCTACTCAGGCAGCGATTTTTCGGGGGATTTTTTTTTTTTTTTGGCTTGAATCTCCAATACAAGGGGTTTGCCTTTAGAAAGGTCTGCAACTGCTGTTTTGAGTGATTTCTGATGAATCTCTTTGATTTTTTTCTTTTTTGCCCATTTGGTGAGACTCAAATTGTGGGACATTCAATATCCCTGATTTTATGTACTCTGCATCTCCAATTTTAACAGTTGTTATAACCAATTCATAATAAGAGGAATAAATGATTGACCCAAAAAAAAAAAAAAAACTCAGAAGTGATATCATTTTCTGACGATACAACAATAATCTGAGTTCATTCAATATATGACCATTAAAAAACAAAAGAGAAATTAAATGCTGTTTGTGTCCTTGTTAATCTTACCAATAGTGATCCCTTTTTTTACTCCCCCCTTTCTTGGCTCAAATGCAGTTGATTTGAAAACGACGGGCAAGGTTGTAGTTGTAATTGTAGCTTGGTTAACATTTTTCTCTTTTTGTTTTTCTTTTTTTTGATAAACGAAATTAAAGAGAGTATTTGATTAAGATGTGTGTGTTTTAAAATAAAATTAGATTAAGATGTTGTTTAAAGAGAATTTGTACCATCCTTCTCACTTTTGAAAAACGAGAAACAAGGAAATGAAAGCGATACTTGAATAATGCTTCGTTTATTCTCTCGAACATATTAGTTCATGGGGACAATAATTGTAAAACGTCAATGGGCCACTCTCTAAATTGTCCTTCTACTATTGGGTTTAAACAATCAGGCTTGCGTTCAAAGATGCTTAATTAATCAATAAATGCCTTCTGAGCCAGGTCTTTGGTTGTGCAATTAACGAACAGTAGCATTCAAAATATCAATTTTAATATCAATTTTTATACCTATTTTGAGTTATCACTTTCACTTTTTTTTCTGTTGGTAAAACCGTAAAAAGCAATATGTTGTTATTAATTCACGTGACAATTATTATCAAAAACAAAAAGATAACACAAAATTAATACAAAAAATTAGAATTATAGTTGATATTTATTGCATTTTTCATTTTGAGTATGACATTGTATAGGCAGTGGATAACTCTATTCTACATTAGTATAGAGACAATTTTTTCAATCTAGATAATACATACTCTTATAAAATTTTCAATAATTAATAATTTCTGAAAACGATTTTGACATAAGTAAATAGTCCTGTATTTCTTCTGTTAATATATATATATATGTGTGTGTGTGTGTGTGTATAAAACTAGTACAGTGGCGATAAATTAAATAGAAGTTTCATAGGAAAATGCAGCAGACCTTACAAAAACAAAGACAACAATGAGCCATCACGGCAAGGCAGCTGATTGACAAAAAAGAAAAAAAGCATTTACTCAGAAAAAGAGAAGACTTGAATTTGATCCAACGAAACACGCTTTCTTGACCAAAAAAAAAGTCTATTAGACCTCTTCTCTTATTTTCCACCACGCCCTACCCCATTTGTCTTTCTTGTGGTCTTTCTTGGACTGCGATTTTCACATTTAATAATCTCTTATTGTTTCTTGAGGGTCCTAGGGTGGTTCTCGCAATGAACTTTGACGCCCTTTTCTGTGAAACATTCATTAATAAATAATAATAGTAAGAAAATGCATATATATATATATATATATATATAAAACAACTTCTGTTCATACTTTTCTTTTAGTATTTTACCTATTAGTCGATAACATAATAACAAATCATATTCTTTTAGTTTTTATTTTCTTATTATTTTGATGTGATTTTAACTAGATGTTATTTTAGAAATGTGCATTATTAATAGTTATGTCTTGTTTTCAAAAGTTTATTTTTTTGTTTTGGGTAGAAGGGGATATTTTGGATACGTGGAACAATGCAAAAAGAGTATATGAGTAAGTATTGGGTTGAATTGGACATGTTCAAGTTTAAAATTAAAGGAGCTCAGCAATTTCTTTTTAGGAAATGTTGATGATTAAAGGTTTTAACATGTTCTAATAGCATTAGTAAAAATAATTGATTATCGGGAAGGGAGGTTCATAGTTTCGATATCTGAGAGTTTTTGAGTTTTACATATATATATATAAGAAATTTAATAAAATATGAATATTGATGGATCTAAAAAAAACAAAAATACAAGTGATTATTCCTGATTTATTGATAAATTTGAATTCAACCGAATATGATCATCAGAAAAAATAGAATGATCACATTGTAAAATTGATTCCTTTGATTGTATCTCCCCCCTCTCTCTCTATACATATTTTTTTATACCAATAAAATACATGAATAGCAATGCATACCAAATATTTTTTAGACCAAACACAACAATTCAAGCTTACGTTTTAAAAAAGTCACAACACCTTGACCAATAATACCTTACGTTTTTCAAGACTGTTGAACGCAGCTTTCTCCTATCTCTATGCACCGAATAAAAACGAGGAAAAGAAAACATGTAAAATTGTATTTAAAAAAACAATATCTTTTCAATAAAATATTTCTTTACCGTTAAATTTTAATTTCATAAAATTATTATAATTTTATATGTTAAGATATTTTGTTACATATATTCACGTTGCTATAAACATATCTTTCTTTATTTATTTTACTAAAATCAATTTATCATTTTTTTTGTGTGGAGTTTTTACAGTATAATCTCTTCTTCTCTTATTTTACATTATTGATAGAAATAATTATTTAGATATTTTGGATCAATTTTTTGACAATATTATTTATGATGTGTTAATTGTAAAAATTCATAACCGCTATGTAAAATTGCTTCCGACACAAATTAAACTGTTGAAAAAAGTAACAATTATAATTAAATTTTTACTTATAGTGTAAAACAAAGAAAGCCTACTATAAAAATTCCCTTATTGTTATGCCCTTGGAAAGACCGGGTGAAATTAATATTCATTTTAATGGAAGACAGATGGAAGAATTATTATTATTATTATTATTTTGCTTAATGAAAAATGATTAAGCGGTTATTGTGTAGTTGCGTAGGAGTTACCAGAGAGCTTTTGTCTTGTGGAAGACTCAACAAAGATATGGTCAAATTGTTCTAATTTTTTGGCTGCTATAATTGAAAAATAAAATAAATAAGAAATAAAAAAAACCGGGGAAAAACAAAAAGAAAAAATGATTAAAGGAAAAAAAAGTTTACTATAAAAAGTAAACGGTACGTTTGCTTCTTTCCTGCAAAATTTCATTTCCATTAATAATCTCGAGAATTAAAAAAAAAAAAAAAAAAAAAGATTTATTACGATATAACTGTCATTATTCTCATTTTCAACACCCAAAAAAAAAAAAAAAAAAAAAAAAAAGAAAAGAAAAGAAAAGAAAATTCTCACTGTAGGATTAATATAAATATAAATATAATTATTATGACGTGACCAAAGAATGGAGTTGAAGAAGAAGAAGAAGAAGAAGAAGAAATACTCTAGTGTTTTCAAATTCGCTCTTGCGCTTTCGACTTTCCATTCCATTCCATTCCCAGATTTTCATCTCCGTCTTCGTCGTGTTCGTCGTTAAGATTCTTGAATCGAATTGTCAAAATTAAGGCAAATTCGTTGAATATTGAGGCTTTGATTTCTTTGAATTTGTATAATTATCTTCTTTTTGTTGGTGTCGGAATTGGATCGTTGGAAGAGAAGAAAAATGAAAACGTCGCTGAGAAAATTGCGAGGTTTCGCACTTAACAAGCAGGGCGCTAAGGACCGGAGAGATCTCCGACCTCTGCCTCAGTTGGACGAGCTTGCTCAGGCTTATCAGGTAAGCTTTCCTCTGTTTGGTTGCCGAGAAACCATCGGAAGAAAATTAAAAAAAATGAAAGAGAAAAAAAAACGAAGCTTAGATTTTAAAGCATTAACTTTCACGATATTTGATATTTCTCCTCCTCTCAAGCCATAGCGCTCGAGTTTGCTTTCTGGAGACTAATTTACCTTCTGTCTAGTTGCCGAGAAAATATTGGAAAGTGGAAAAGAAAAGAAAAAAGCTTTGGAAATTAAAGCGTTCATTTTGTGTTTATTTTTGTAATTTTAATTAATTTTTTTTACGCCTCTCTTAGTACAGCGTTCCAATGTTTCTTACAGGAAACTGAATCAAATTGATTGAAAGGACGTCTGGAATTAGAAACCTAGGGCTCTGACAAAATAGAAAACGATTTTTAAACTCTCTCTCTTCATTGATTTTTTTTTAGTCTCATAAAGAATGAAACTTTGACGTAGATGGACCATGAGCTAAAACTGCGTTTGCATTGCCCTTCTTTTTTTTTTTTTTTTTTTTTTTTTTGTGCTGTATTACTTTCTGTTGTTGTTGAAGTTGGTGAATGGGGTACTGTCTATGTTTATGCCTTTGGAATTATGGTTCTAACTCCTTTGGAAAGTTTTGGATATGATTTGTCAAGAACTTTCTTGTAATTTATGTCTTCTTGTTCTTGAAGGACATGCAAGACATGAGAGATTGCTATGATGGCTTACTTTCCTCCGCTGCAGCTACTGCAAATAGCGCATACGGTAAAATAGTGTTGTCCTTTTCTTTAATATTCTTTTCTTCCTTTTGACTCTTCTGGAATGTCTGTTGTGATTTTGTTATTGAAAGGAGTTTAAATGGTTGTTTTGATGGAAGCTTTCTCAAGTAGCATTGTGATTCGAAGTTTTGTTTTCTGTCTTCATCAACTTCCATGATATTGTAGTTTTGATAATTTGTGTATGATATCGAATGCTCAACTAAAGAATAACAAATATGTCATAAATTGGTAAAAGAAGCAATTCAATCTTGACTTATTGTGATCTATATTCATTGTTAGTCTTAATGTCTTTCCCTTTGTTTTCAGAGTTCTCGGAGTCATTGCGGGAAATGGGTTCTTGTCTTCTTGAGAAAACTGCCCTGAATGATGATGAAGAAAGTGGTAAAGTGATTGGCAGTAAAATTATGTTTTACTTCTAGTTTTGTCCCGTAAAAGTTGTTTTACTGAAAAGTTTCCATCATAAGATGGAAAGATAAGAGGTCTGCTGACAGAATATCAAATCTTCTCACTCTTTTCCCCCCTTTGGAAATTAATTAAAAGATGTCTAAACTTTTATCTCTAGCGCATAAAAATGTTGTCGCATTAGACAAAATCTATTTTTGGGAACTAGAATCATTTTTCACATATAAAATGCAGTTGATTTTGCAAGGATTTAATTCCTTAAAAGGTTTCACTCCTTTACCTTAATATTAGACTTTTGTAACCTGAGCAATTATTTGGTCTTCTGTCAGCATCATAAGATTACAAATTACTGTTATTCCACATCGTCCTTGGCGAGATACATTCTTTACTTATTGCTCCTCTCACTATTCCACACAGCCACACACTAATACATACCCACAAACACATTTGTCGGGAAAATGCATGAATTCCATCAATTTGGTTCAGAAGTATTTTGCTTGAATTGACCTACCATTGTTGGGGAAATCATATTTTTGTTTTCTTCTATTCTCGTGCAGGAAAGGTCCTACTAATGCTAGGGAAAGTGCAGTATGAACTCCAAAAACTTGTTGATGGCTATGTAATGCCTTACTTTTGTGTAAATTTGAAGATTCTTTTACTTGAAGTTATCCTTGGTAGTATTTTTAGTTATTTCTTTGCGTTTTGCAGCGTTCTCATATATTCCAGACCATCACAGTCCCATCAGAATCTCTTCTCAATGAACTTCGGACAGTTGAGGTATGTCCCTTTTTGTTGTTTTCCTTGTGTGGTTCTCATTGACTGTGAAGTTTTTAATCACAGAGCTAAGTTTATCTGTATTTGCCAATGGAACACTTATATACACTTTCTGTAATATTTGATGCAGGAGATGAAGCGGCAGTGTGATGAAAAGAGGTTAATCATATATGTTTTTCATACATACAAACGCACGTAAAGACACATTTGTTTAATGGATATCTAAAATATTATTAGATTGTTTACAGAGATGTATACGAATACATGAAATCTAGGCAGAGAGAAAAGGGTAGGTCAAGAAGAGAGAGCTTTTCTATGCAGCAATTACAAATGGCTCGTGATGAATATGATGAGGAGGCAACATTGTTTGTTTTCCGCTTGAAATCTCTGAAGCGAGGACAATCTAGAAGTCTTCTAACACAGGCAGCTCGTCATCATGCTGCTCAGGTACTTTTTTTCTCTATCATCTGTATAATCAAACATTTATCTGTACTTCGAGTTGGCTAATGAGGGTTTTGCACTATTTTCTGCTGAAACCAGCTGTGCTTCTTCAAGAAGGCACTCAGGTCACTTGAGGCAGTAGAGCCACATGTGAAACTGGTGACTGAACAGCAGCATATTGACTACCATTTTGGTGGTCTTGAAGATGATGATCTGTACAATTATGGTGACGATGACGATAGTGATGATGATTATGATAGCTATGATTCAAATGACGATGGGGAATTGAGCTTTGACAACGGGCAAATTGGCCAGCAACAAGATGTTTCTACAGCACGAAGCTCAATGGAGGTTGTCAAATTATGTTCTTTCACTTCTAGCTGAGAAATAGTTATAGGTTAATCTGTTCTGAAATGCTTTTGTCAACAAAAAATTGATCTAGGTGTCTTTAACAGACTGGCAATCCTGAATAAGTTTTTCATGATTTACACTCGCACGGCCCTGTGTTATGCTTTAGCATGCATATAAAGAAAACAATAGTCACATGATGTCTCTGATGAGTCTTAGAATCTTGTACATTTTGCTGCAGGAGGCAACTGTGCGTCGTATAATTTCGCAAAACATGGGGGATAATTTTGTCGTATATGTAAAGCAATCAAAAATGGGAATTCGCTGATGTAGGAAAATGGATAAATAATCTGATATATTATTTTGAGTATATGACGTGGAACAGAGATGGGACAGGGGAAAGATTTATTTATTTATTTATTTTTTTGAGACAAGATGACCTTTAATTTAGTATCTTTTTTACATCAAGAAATTATGTTGACGGTTTAGTTAATCATATTCCTTTTAGTGAACTATTTTCTTTTTCGTGCAGTTGGATCAGGTGGACCTTACTTTTCCAAAGGTTGCCAAGGAGGAAGATCCCAAGGTAAAAGAATCGCTGTCACAATTTCATTGTAATATGTTTGAAGTCCCATTCTGTGCTGTGCATAAATGGATCAAATGGCTCTATAGGTGGATCGAATTTATGATTTGGATTTATGTAATTTTAGAACTTAATCATGGAACTCGGTCTACTGATTATTCATTTTCTTTGATTTGTTTATTGCTGAAACATAGAGTTCTATCTTTGGGACTCAAGTGTTCTTAACTTGGAAGTTTTTGGTATATTGCAGAGTAATCTTGATAGAATCCACAAAAGTTACTTTCCCTTTAGGGGTAGGACAGGCAGCCAATCCGCCCCACTTTTTGCTGAGAGTAAAGTGGATCCTGCTGAAAAATTGAGACAGCTGCGGCCATCTTTGTCAAGGAAGTTCCACTCATATGTACTACCAACTCCGATCGATACAAAAGGATCAGTTTCTACTGGATCAGGTAATCATGTGAATGACATGGTACATACAAGTCTTAGTGAGCGTACACAGAATTTGTGGCATTCAACTCCATTGGAACCAAAGAAGTATGAAAAGATTATGGCTGATGCAAAGGGTCCTCCACCAACTGTTGTAGAAGTACAGTCTGTACTGGAAGAGAGCAACAACATTATAGCATCAACTCTGCTACCTCCTCCGTTGTTCAATGGCAGTATATTTTCACGGCATGATCAACTTGTTGTTTCTCATTCCAAAAAAATCAAAAGACAAGCCTTTTCTGGTCCATTGACAAGTAAACCAAGGCCCACCAAGCCTGGTGCCTTGAAGCATCCTCATTTATTTTCCGGACCTCTACTACGAAATCCAGTGCCTCAGCCTTCGTCTTCACCACCTAAAGCCTCCCCTGGTACTTCCCCTCCTTTTATGTCTTCACCTAAAATCAGTGAGCTTCATGAACTACCCAGGCCTCCTGCTGGTTCCGTCCAGTCTTCAAGGTCATCGGTTTTGGTTGGTTATTCCGGCCCATTATTATCTCGAGCTCAGGTTTCTTCCACAAAAACGGGGAGAAAAGCTCCCCTTCCAATACCTCCTCAAAGCATTCCTCGCAGTTTCTCCGTTCCCAGGATTGTGGATTTGCATGTGCCAAAACCAATGGAGGTTTCTCCTAACTCTCAGATTGCTGAAGACCTTGTCTCGCCTCCTTTATCACCAATTATCTTATCTAACAACTAGCCATCACCGACCAGTTTTGGGATATCTTGAGGTTGTTGAAACCAGAGGTAATTCAGTTGCTTTGATTTCTTTTTCCCCTTAAAAATCTTTTAGTACTTTAGTAAATTTCAGAACATAAAGCACCTGCTTTAATACGCACGCGCTCCTCGATGTGAAGTTTTAAGGTAGCTATAAGTATTGTAATTCGGAGTTTCTGTGCTACTAGCTGGTGTTTGTCTTTGTTTTCCATGATACAAAATTTGCCATTTTTGGAAATACTTAAAATGAGAAGGGATTCTGTCTGAGGTTTGTAAGAAGACCATGAGAACCCGGATTTAGTTTCTAAGAAACATCAGTATAGGTAAAAGATGCCTACTATATATATATATATATATATATATATATTATACATGTATATATATTTGTGTGTGTGTGTAAGGGAACCTATGATGAAAAGAGAAATCACAATCATTGTGAAAAGCTACAAAATTCATGTCTCACTAGTATATTTTCTCTTTCTTTCATTGTTAAATCCAACTGGTGAAGTGAAGCATGAAAACGTGGCACATGTTTTACCTTCTTCTAAGAAACATATGACGTATTAGTGGTGATATATGTACTCTTAAATGAAGTTTCATATTTATTAACTATTCTACTGTGTTTTTCGTTTATAAGTGGCTGATTATATGAATTTGACACCGGTGCGTGCAGATCGTCAACTTTGTGGCCAAGATTTTGATCTAACTTTGGAACGAAAAAGCACATGGGGAAATATATTGTTCTCTCGTTGACGTGTATAGGTGCTCACTATGTAAATATCTTTTTGTCTAGTTAAGTTTTAATCGTTTTTTTTTTTTTTTAATTTTCACTTTTTAAAATTTTAAATTTATTATTATTAGTTTTATCATTTTTTAATCCATTAATTATCCACCATGATGGACGCAATACACTGATTAGTTGAATAATTTTGTTAAGTGGTGTTCCATCATTGAGGAATTTTGTATTCTCTCCAAGCATTCAATAGTTAATCTGCTGCTGTGCGATATTTTTGTATTTCCTTTATGTAGTCCAGATCAATTATTATTATTGTTTTTCCCTCTTCTTGGGAAATAATATGATTAAAATTGCCTTGACCAAGAAAGAAAAGAAGAACAAAAACGAACAAATTAGCTTCACATAATTGTTTTGGTACAAGAATCTAGTTGTTACACAGACATTAAACAGGATCATTCAGATCTATCGATGGTTTTATTTATTCATATACATATGTGTGTGTGTGTATATATATAATATGATGTGAAATAACCAACACACTATTCTGAAAACGAGCAATATAATCTCCACAGCAACAACTGTTCTGAATAATGGCCTTTTAAAGTGATTTAACGATTTGATTGCAAACATTCAGACATGACTTCACTGTTCTTACTAAATAACTTGGTCCTGATTTGATCTGCCAGGTAACTTATTTTTTTTTAGAAATTTGGTAAGCAACTTTAAACTGTTTTTTTTTTTTTTTTTTTTTTTTTTTTAAGACAAAAGTAAACCCATAAAGGCTTCCCTGAAAAAGGACCTTTTAGATAGATGTAATATAATTAGCAACGCTTTGTTGCACCTGATTGTTCTTTAAACACATCATTTACAGCTTCCTCCAACATCATATCTCACAAATCCCATAAGTTCTGGTCCTTCTAGTCTTGGGTTATTCTTGAAACTGCATCCAAACAAAATCAACAACACCACAACCCATCAAGAGTTAGATATCTATATCACTAATTTTCTACCAAATATATATATATATATATATCTAAGTGAATAGAGTGCATAAAATTTGAAAATTATGATCCTATCGATTACTTCGGAACGTATCATAACGAAAAATAAAATGCAAATTTTACAGGATTTGATGAAAATATGATAAATGAAATTCAAATGAGTGAGTTTAATCTGATCAATCACCTTTCCTCTGAGAGCTTAGCGAAAGAGCCCAGGGTTGGAATTGTACCGCACAAATCGTTGTTGGACACGTCACTACACCAAAAAAAGAAGAAGGAAAAAAAAAAAAAAAAGAAGGGAAAAAGATAAAAATGGTGAGTCTAAAAGAAAGGCAAAATGAAAGAAATTACAGAGTCACAGAGATGAGATCAATCATGACTTACAGAATCTTGAGGTTTCCAAGTTTAGTAAGCTCCCTTGGAATCTTTCCACTCAATCTATTGCCATTCAATCTCCTGCATGAAGTTTACGTGAGACTCCTCAACACAATCCTTATTCTCTCAATTACTATAGATAATTTCTTTTCTATTAATATTGGAGGATTAAATTTACGGAAAAAAAAAAAAGTCCAGGGATGAAAATGCTAATCCATAAAAAACGAAAGGGCACAAGTGCTAAAGATTTCAATTTCATATGTATGTATGAGGGAATGAAAGTTGAGCACATGATTTTGACCATTCATAAGAAAAAAGCAAAACACATTCCAAGTACTTTTTTATTTTTATTTTTTTATTTTATAAGAAATAATACTTGCTGTCACACAATTAGGAGGGACAGCCAAAGAAATAAAAACTTACAAAAATTTGAGATTTGAGAGCTTGGAGAGGGAGGGAGGGATGTTCCCAGTGAGGTTATTGTGATAAAGATCCAAGCTAACAAGGCTCTTCAATCCTCCAAGTTCCTTTGGTATGGGACCCACCAAGTTGTTCATGTATAATTCCCTATAATAAATGCAAAATTGTGCTCTATTAATTGGAGCTTTCTACCATACATATTTTTAATTGTTGACAGTGCATGTTTTTAAAAATCACTTGAATAGTGCTCTAACGATTAAAACCCGAACCTTTACTATGTGTATGACTTATATACATATTTATATTCATGTCCGATAATTTAATACTCTAATAACCATCAGAATCCATTATTATCCATCGTTAATGGACTGATTGGCTGGTGGGGTGGGTGAGACTCGTCATAAATCTTCTTCCCCTGTTGATGTAGAAAGAAAACGAAACTTGTACCACTCAAGAAACAACTTTTTTCTCCTTTTTATTTTTTATTTTATTTTTTTAGTCTCTTTTGCAACAACAGACCAAAGTCACTACAATAATTACCTCGCTCGGGCTACCTCGGAGGAAAAGGAAGATTTAGAGTCTTAGATTTCATGCTAGAAACCTTTCTTCAACAATTAATCAAGCGGGTAAAAAAGAAGTCACTACAATAGTTGCCTTAGTACTCATCCCACATATTAGTGATATCATTACCAAATATATTGTTAATGTGAGATCCAATAAATTATTAGGGTGTTTTTGGTGTACGATCTCCAATTCAAAATTTTTATATCAGTTTTTATCTTTTTCTGAAAAGACAATAAAAATTATAATTAATTTTTAAAAAGTCAACTAATTTCAGTATAAAAATTTCATATTCAACCGACGTACTAAATAGTACAGCTTAATTTTACAGTTAGTAATGATTCCTTAACTCCAAACATAGAGAGGACAGAGAATCATCATAGGAAGAAGGATTGAAGATATGTGTAAAACAAGAAAATGAAACTGGTATTTGAAAGAATCTGAGAGATGATGGATGATACTCACAGATACTGAAGGCGCTCAAGCTTCCCCAACTCAGACACCAGACTGCCTGTCAGATTTGCATTTCCAAGGTCTCTGCACAGTTCATCCATGTTGTTGTTGTTGTTATTATTATTACTCTCTTAAAAACTGTTAATTTTTCTACTACTTATTCTCAATAATTCTCTCAACAATTAAATCTTTTTTGCCCCCCTTATTTTCATTCATCGGAAGATTATTATTTACAACTGCTAAAGTATAAATATATTTTTTGTTTTTCCGTGATTACTTACTTGAGCCAAGTATCAAATTTAGCTATATATATATGTATCCTTCAAAGATTACAACAGAAAGGAAAAAAAAAATAATAATAAAAGAAAGAAAGAAAGTAAGAAAGAACACACAAGATGATTCTACATATAAATACACACACACACACATATAAGACAAGCAACGAATTATTAGTTATTTGTCCCATGATTTAAGGCAATTATCAACAATGTCGCAAATTTTCTTTTTCTGTTCATTTCCATCGAATATATCATGATATCTATGAGCTAAAAAAAAAAAAAAAGAAGAAAATAAAGCACATATGTTGAAGAAATATGAAAGACAAGCAAGTACTAAAGCAAAAACGAACAAATTAGATATATCTATGAAGGAACTTCAGAGACATAAAAAATTCAAAAAAAAAAAAAAAAAAAAAAAAGAAAAAAGAAAAAAGAAAAAAAGATAATAGAGAGGGGATATTAGGATAATTACAGTCGAGTAACGCGGTTATCAGAGTCACAAGTGACATGGAACCAAGTACAAGGATCAACCAAAGTGGGATCCCAACTCTCCAGAACATTCTTTGGGTCCTTCACTGCTCTTCTCATTGCGTATAGAGCATCTCCTGTTCATCATAATATATATATATATATATATATTAATACAACAATATTATTATGGCCGCGGAAGCTATATTTATACATACACACATACTAGTAAGAGTAAGACTAGATAGAGCTTGTTGTTTATGTACATATATAATACATATAAATATATATATATATGTACCTTCTACGTTTGCATTTGTTGGTGGCCAAGGCCATGACAGAATTATGATGATAACAAGAGCAGAAAGCAGATGAAATATTGGAGCCAAGATCGCCATTAATATTCTGCAAAAGCAGCTTGGACGTCTCAAGAGTCAAAGATACTAATGGCTATTTGCTTTAGAGATAGAGAGAGAGAGAGAGAGAGAGAGAGAGAGAAACAGAGAGAAAGAGAGAAAGAGGCCGGGAGAGAGAGAGAGAGAGGGGTTTGGAGTTTGGCTCTTTCTTTTGAGTGCAAGGAAGCAAGGAATCAAAACGTCGGAGAATTTATAGAGCCCATAAAAGGACTTGCTTTTGCCTTTGCCAAAACACCTCTCTCTCTCTCTTTCTCTCTAATTAATTACCAAAAGTTTTAAATAAAGCTTGGGTCTTTGTGCTCTTGTTTATGGTTATTTTCATTCCACTGCTCGTACGCCTTTATTTATACTTAAAAGAAAAAACAAATAAAGAAGAAGAAGAAGAAGAAGAAGACATACGACACTAGGTATGATTTTTTTTGGCTACGTCCCCTTTAATATATATACGATTTGGAGTTTGGTAGTTAAAGAAGAGCTTTTGTTTTAATCGATAAAATAATAGAGACAAAAATTGCAAATTTTTAGACATCATATTTAATGACTTGACAAGAAGCTTGTCTAACTCTTCAAACAAATTTCAACAACTTTTAAAAGAAGTAATTTTAGATTTAAGAAGTCAAAAACAGCTTTCAGGAACTTATACCAAACATGTTCTAAAACTAGTGTGGATAACGTTGATCTTCCAATATGGTATTAGTACATAATTTTCAAGGTTTTTGGTTTGAGAGAACAAAGAAGATGTAAAACATGGATATAATTAAAAATTGATATGACAAGCCATTACCGAGAATCTAGAAATGAGGGAGGGAACAATTTTTCATTTCTGCCCAAAAAAATAATATATATATATATATATATATATTGAATAGCGGGTAGTGAGAGAGAGAGAGAGAGAGAGAGAAACGCCTTTGGACTATATAACTATCACAGATTCACAAGGATAAAACTATAGAACAGGCTTTTTTTTTTCCCCACCTTTTTTTCTTTCTTTATTTTAAGTTATGTGAGGTCAAAATTTTCAAGCTGGCCAATGACATGTGACACACTTGTATCTCTTCCTTTCTTATTATCTTTAAGGTGTGGCGCTAGTGAGTAAGCCATTTTATGTTTCTCTCTCTCTCTCTGATTCGTTGTAAGTGCAAAATTTGTGATATGAACTATATTTTTACTCTATTATTGATAAATATTTTTGTCTTAATAGATCAAATTTTTTAACGATTTATGTTCTATAATTATGTAAAACAATTAACACTCATATATGTTTTTTTCTATCATAAAAGTCTATGATATATACAGAAAAGCACGTTTCAAACACACACATTATGGAAAAAGAAAATATTGAAAAAACAGAATACATCTAAACGGTTTTGTATGTAAATTATTATTATTTTTTAAAAGAGTATTGAAAAGAGAGATGGGGTGGGAGAATCCAGACATATCTTGAACTCTGTCGGAGTCAATTGAGACCCGGGCTCTATAAACTGACACTTATCCATTGCTCCAGATTTTTTTTTCCCAATCTTTTAATAAGGTAGACTAGATTTCTTTTTTTCTTTTTTATGATTTTATTTCTCTTTCTTTGTTCCAAGGTTAAAAGTTTAGATACGGACAATTTTAAAGGGCATAAAAACAGTAGGGGAATAATGCAACTTGGAAATGGGTGGTGGTCGGGGAAGACATTTCTGAAATGGCTTATTTTATTGCAAGATTTTGCTTCTTTTTTTATTAATAAATAAATAAACATGGCAAAATCCGCTTTTATTCTTTCAACTGGTTATTGGGTCTTGAAAAAAAAAAAACCTCATTGATGCTTGGATTCGGCACTAGGAGGTCTCTGTCTAAAGGAAAGCCAAATTCTAGAATATATAACTTAAGTCAACCATGCAACACCAAAAGCATTTTGCTTGCTAATTGGCTTCTGTTTGTTCTCTCGTTTCCATCTTATTCTCTGTCATTTCGTTAGAGTATTTTGTGATGGGTTATATAATATATATATATATATATATATATCTTAGTTGTGTAGTATGTAATGAAACGTGTAATCAAGATCTGACGATCAAAACCAATACATTACCCGCACCGTAGAATTCTTCAGCCTAAAGTCGGCACATTACTTTGGGATTGAGCAGTTGAAAATGAAAACGATCCAATCTAAAAAGCCAGCGAGTTCATGCCTTTTGGTGGCTCATTATGGTGCCTTTCTTTTTTTTTTTTTTTTTTGGGGGGGGGGGGGGGGGGGTGTTCCTTATGGAGGGTGCTACACTAATGTAGATTCTATTCTATCTCCACTAATTAAGCACCTCCAAACTCACAATCACATACTATTATACAACTATGTAATTCAAATGGAATCCCTTCCCCCCCAAAATTCCCTCCCAAGAAAGAGAAGGGGGAAAAAAAAAGGTAAAAAAGGAAATTAAAGAAATGTGTATAGGAAACAAAAAAGAAACAAGAGGACAATAGTGGTTTGGACATATAGATATATCAAGAGAGAAGGGTGAGATGAGTTGCTGCTGAGGTCCACACAAGCCAGCCAGTAGTAGGAACAAGGAGGGTGTGATTGTGATTGTGATTGTGTGCATGTGAGAGAGTCTCTCCTTTTAATGGTTTTGTGTAGTAAAAAAAAAAAAAAAAATATATATATATATATAGTAGTGGTTTTTTTTTTTTTTTTTGGGGGGGGGGGGGGGGGGGGGGGTGTCCATCTTTCATTAGTCATTTGCTCTAGCATTTTGGTTGATATGCATGTGCATGTTGACTGTTTGTCTTGTGTTGGGTTCCATACCATTTCATCACTTTGGTAAATTCTAATTAGTGGGGGTGTGGGACCCATACTCAAGACACACAACTTTTTATTTTTATTTTTATTTTTTTGGATTTTGGATGGATTAATAGATGTCACTCATGATCACCATCTTCGTCTTAAAAGAAGTGACTTGACCAAGCCAATTAAAAAGCACTCACAAAAATTAAAAATCCTGCCCTCTTTCCAGTTCTTTCATTATAAGGTTGGCAAAAAGGTGGAATCAACTGTTAAAAAAAAGTGGAGAAAAAGAAAAAGAAAATAAAAATAAAAGGCCATCTTCTTCTACTGATGAACTTCTTCAAAGACAAAAGCTTTTATGTCATGACCACTATTATCGTTGAGTGTACAATCGCGGACTGATGACATTATTAACCCCAAAGCCAAAGGTCCCAACTTTCTTTCAAAAGGAATGAGACAGCCAATTTGGATGGTTGACCATTGACCCTCTAAGAGCCAAAATATCATTAATATTATTTTTTCAGTCAATTTCAATGATATATTACTATATTTGTTTATTATAATTTCGATTTGACTAGAACATTGTTCATGTACTTAGATTCAAAATTAGCACAATAACGTAATCCCAACCATTGAATCCGATCATTACTTAACTCTAGGCAAATTACAAAGTTTCTAAGAAAGAAAGTTGTCGTAGTAACAATGGAAGCATGCATCCTCACTCATATTTTAAAATTATTGAGTTTTATATATGTAAACTTTTGATTGTATTATCTTTAATTAGAAAAATATATAGATAAAAAAATTAGAAAAATATAAATGCATTATTTTATAATAACAATAGAAACTTATAGATATTTATTTGTTTAATAAATTACCAATTATATTTTTCATATTGCAATATATATATATATATATATTTTGCTTATGTGTATCAATGCACCTTGATTTTTTTTAAGATCATATGTAAATTGAATCATAAATTTCTAGTAAGTGGTAATGGAAAGTTCAATCTCTTACATACCTTGTGTTTAACAAAATAATAATAATAATAATGACGTCAAGTTTTGTTTTAAATAATGGGGCATTTCCTTCCATTAGTTAACCTCCGTCAGCTACTGGATCAAAATTATGACAAATTTTCAAATTCAAAGTTCCATTCGCCAATAATAAAGTTGACAAACACCGATAACTTAAAGGTTTTTTTTATTTTTTATTTTCTTGGTGGCTCCACCAATACTTGGAGAAAAGTCTGGGTTGGGCTGAGCTGAGGGGTCAGCATGGATAATGAGACTGTTTAAAAAAGGAAGAAGAAGAAGAAGAAGAAGAAGAAGAAGAAGAAGAGAAAAAGAGAGAGAGACAGAGAGGTGTAAAAACTGAAAAGCTGGGTCCTTTTTTGGGGGGTTTGAATTAATGGGAAAACTGATCACCAACAATGTTAACCATAAAGGCAAACAGTTTGTTGGTTGCTTTTTGTTGGCCCTCCCAGTCCCGGCCACATCCCCTATTCAAATTCATACAAAAATCATTTTTCTTTCTTTCTTTAGCCAACTTTGTTGCTTCTTTAGAATATCTTCCCCTTATATTAACAGCTTTCTTCTGTCTTTATTTTTTTTTATTTTCATTTTTTTTTTTTACATAATAACTTGGTTTTCTTTGCGCGCGCGCCAAAAAAAAACAAAAAAACATGAAAGCAAAGAAAGCCAGACATAATTGCAGATGAAGAGGCCAGCATTATAGTATGCTAGCGATGATCACGCCGGGATAAAATGAGCCCACTCTTGCAAAGCAAAATCTTAAAAAAAAAAAACCCTTTTTTTTTTTTCTTTCTTTTCTTTGCTTTGGTTTCCATCATATAAAAAATAGAAGTACAAAGTCGATTTATTCAAACACTAAGGCAAAATGGCAAAAATATTTGGAACACTTATATCCATCCTTTCATAAGAATAGTGCTCTTCTTATTTGAAAGTTTTTGGGCTCATGTAAACCCAATTTATTCTATCAATTTCTTCCATCTACTTTGGAGTTCTGGGATCTTGTATAATAGTAGTAACTGCAAATCCTATAACCGAAAAAAAAAAAAAAAAAAAAAGGTCAATTAAGAATAATCCAAGACAATTGTCAAATTATCAAATAAGATAAATAATAAATTAAAACCATATTATCATAACTGGCCCCCGAACTATATTTCTCATGCAATTCAAACCCTTCATATTAAAAAGATTTCATAAGGACATCACAATAAATTAATTTACCAGTTAAGTTGTTGCGGTGGACAGTTGCAGTCAATAAATTGTCAGAGACATTCCTGATTATAAGATCATAAAACGATTTAAATGGATAGTTAAAAAAAAAAAAAAAAAAAAGAACCCTTTCAGTATAATGCAGGTATGAACTACAGAACACATCATGATCTTATAACAACCAACAAAAGAATATGAGATATTAACGAAATTGAACAAAAATCTAAACTGGCCGTGTAAAACTACACGAGATAGTAAGGTATTCATTTTGAACTTGTCAAAGAATTCTCATAATCTCAGATACTCTGACTAATGACCTCAATAAAGCGGCGTGGAAATGGGAAATTGAGACAAACAGAATAGACAACATAGAAATGAGTTGCTTACAAAGTCCTCAATTTGCCCCAGCGAACCAGTGAAAGAACCTCAATCGGTATACGGCCACTAAATTTGTTACTACTCAAATTTCTGCAAATCATATGCAAGGCTGAGTAAGATAAAACTAGCACATTAAATGAAACTAAAATGGGGATTAAGAGGAAATCTGGACTAACAAGATCTCCAAAGATGTCAAGTTTCCAAGAAGTGCTGGAATCTCTCCACTGAGATTGTTTCCCGACACCCGTCTGTTCATTAGAGAAGAGAAAGAAAAAAAAAAAAAGTGATGAGTACTGATTTGTCTTTCACCTAAATGTAATAATAACATTTGTTCAAAGTATTTTCCTACTTCATTCTGTATTTATGGGATAAATAAATAAATGTCTACTTACAAGAATCTCAAGGAATTCAAGTGCCCAAAAGATTTAGGTATAGTTCCTGAAGGACAATTGTATTCTAGACCAAAACTGATGAGTCTCTTTAGTTTACCGATCTCTCTTGGAATGGTTCCATTGATGTGATTTCCATATTCTTCACTGTAAGAAATCATGCACAAATATATAACACTTTATGACTTGATGATATACTAGATAAAATTAAAAGTTTTTAGAAAAGGAGTACTTAAAAAAAAAAAAAAAAAAAAAAAAAAAATCCCATTTCTTGGGCTTATTGACTTACAGATACTGAAGGTTAGTCAAGTTTCCAAGCTCAGGAACAAGTGGTCCAGAGAGTCCAGCATTTCCAAGGTCCCTTCACAGACAGATTAAGAAAATAAAACTCAAATTTAGACTAAAGGATTAATATTAATATCGAAGATAAGTGAAATCGTTATCATATAAATTAGACGTTCACCCTTGTAACACTGTTCTGGCTGTTGCATGAAATGTGGAACCAGGTGCATGGATTCTGCAAAGTTGGATCCCAACTCTGGAGGACATTGTTGGGGTCTATCAACTTGTTTTTCCAGGCATTTAGAGCGTCCCCTGTTTGAATATAAAGCATCTTAAACAATGGAGCTAAGACAAAGATTTTTGAGAAACTAACAATATTTCTAAGAAAAATCCCATTGATATTATGTGACGTTTGACAATTAGATCGCATCAAAATGATATTTGAATTTAACAAAACCTGACGAAGAACTGACCGTACTTAAAAAAAAAAAAATCCTAATTAATAGAACACGCGCGGACACACCAAGTTAGGGACCAAGGAAGTGAGTGAGAGTTGTAGACAAGATCCTTAATAAACGGAAGCATACCTTCTGAGTTGCATTCCACAGAAGCAAAAGCAGAAGCAATTGATAATAGAAGGTAGACTGTAAGCCTAGAGTTCATCATAAATCACAATTATAACAAAGTTAAGATAGAGAGAGCAAACTAATCAATCGAAGAGTCGGGGAATGCAGAAAACAACTGGATTAATTTCAAGCAATATCAAGGGGTGGTCGTTCAGTTCACAACTCAAGCGGAGATTTTAAATCATCAAATAAGTTTGTTGGAAAAATGGGTTTTAAACCATTTTGAGGAACCATTTTGAGGTCCAAATTTGAGTGGGACCCACTTCGTAAAATTAACGGGTCTTGGTGGATTTGCGTTCTCCGTCGCGAGGAGATCGAATTCATATATTCATACACTAAAAATGGTATTCGGGTGAATGAGAAATTGATGCTCAAAGTGTGCCCATTGAAATGGAATTTTGTTGGAAAGTTGGTTGTAAATGTGGAGTCCCACATTGCTTAGGCATGAAAGCATGATGGACTTTATAAGGATTTGCACTTTTGGACTTGGGTAAGATTGTGAACCTAAGATGCTCTCTCACGCGGGGGGGGGGGGGGGGGGGGTTGCAAATTTTAGCCCCGGTGGGTTAGGGGCACGACGTGGGTGACGCGAATGCTGGTCCGTCTAGCTTGCCCTCGCGCGGGCTTTGTTTTGGAATTTTTTTTCTTTTCTTCCAACACAATTCCGGAATTTTTTTTTAAAAGAATATGAATAGTCTTCATCTTTTCATATTCCGAAAACTATTCATATTCCAATGGTGTTAAATAGACAGCTCTAATGATGCATTAATCCAGATTAAAACCAAAGACTTTTGGTTTTTGTAACACCCAATTCTTGCTCCTATAAAAGGAGGCCTCCACAAGATTGAAGACACACCTTGAACACACAAAATCCGAGAGCACTAGCACTGGCTTTCTTTCTCTTGTTTTCTTGTTTTTCGGTTTTCCTTGTAGTGGTTGAGTTCGGAGTTTTGAGTTTGGTGATAGAGGGAAGGCATTGGTTTCTAGTTCGCCGGAAGCGGTTTTCGATTGTGCTAGACTACCGTTGTTCGTCGTTGTATCCTGGGAGACAGACGTCCGTTGAAGCCTCGTGCACTTACCGGAGGGGACGAATCTGTTTTAAGGAAAGCGTGACTCACGTGCCTCGACGATCTTCTTTTTGTTTGTTTCCTTCGAATTGAGGTTGAGTTTCGGTGTAATCATTTTCCTTAATATTTTATTTGAATCACTTGTTCATTGTCTATGCTATCTCTCTAAATTCTCTAACAAAGTTCAGATTCCAAATCTGAAAAATGGTTGATCAAGTCGTGTGTGGACTGGAACGAGTTAAAGTCAACACTAAGGCCCCGTTTGGGGCATGAGTTTGAACTCAAATTCATGAGTTCAAGTTTTGTCTTTTTCCCCAAAAGTTTTTTGTCTTTTCTGAAAAAGTCAACCAAAATCACTATTTAAACTTATAAATCTTAACTCAAACTCAAACACCAAACACCCCTTAAGTTTGAAGAGTTTAATTTTATACAGTAAATATGGAATTAAACGTGATATGGGCTCGCTTTCTCAACAACCAAATTCGGAGGTTCACACACACACACACACACACACACACACGCGTATCTTCCTCTTCTTTTTAATTTTTCTCTTTTCTTTCTAATTTTATATTTTGCTAATGAATTACAAAATAAACAAAAAAATGGTCAGAGTCTGAAATATGCAAAATTATAATTCTTGGATCATTGTCGCTTAGCCTAGTTATGTTGGTTTTGTTTCTAAAAGGTTCACAATTACAATTGCGGCAATAATAAGTTTGCTCATGGGCTGTCTTTTTTTTTTTTTTTTTTTTTTTTCCGGCTCAAGGCTGTCATGGGCTCTCTACAAGGATGCCACAACTCATGTATTGGATTGAGTTATGCCACTAGGAAAATTAAAAAAAGAAAGCAAAAAAAAAAAAAAAAAAAGAAGCTATTGCAGAAAGTGTCACACCAATTAGTTGTCGCTCAGTAACCATTGTGATTCTAGTCCGTAACAGTATCCACCTTAGGAAGTTATTATCAAACAATAACTAAATAGTAATCATCATGATACCATTCGATAAATGTTAGTACCCACATAATTATCTGTTGGGTGTCGATATCCACATAGTTTCCAAACAGTAACCATTGTGATACCAAACGATAACCGAAGCCTTTTGATGTAGATGAAAGTGGCATTAAAGCAACAAATTTAGGACATGAAATTGGCTTTGAATTTGTTTCAAAATCAAATGAAAAAGAAATAAATATCCTACACAATGAAATCAGTAGTCTATTTTCCAACAAAGAAAATCAAATTAGATTTCAGATATCTTGAGGAAGAAATAGGTTACAAAAAAATAAGATAAAATAGAGTAGAGACTTTCAAGAAATTGAAAATAGAATAGAAAATTAATATGTGTTGAATTTCGGAATGCATTTTGGCATAGAAAAAGGCACATGGTATGACTACCATATGAGAAAGATTACCCAACAACTCTTACGACATTGTAAAAAGGAAATAAACGAATTGTTAAACAAAGATTTAATAAGAAAAAATGTCAATTTCCTTGAAGTCATTCAGCTTTTATGTTGATAAGAATGCTGAAATCGAAAGGGGAATGCCCAGACTTGTAACTAATTACAGGCCATTAAAAATCTTAATAATGCAAAAATTTTCCCAAAAATTGGTTTGGTTTAAAGTCTCGACAAATCCAACTTAAAGAAGAAGACATACAAGACTGTCTTTATTGTCTCATTTGATTATTTTGCATGAAATGTATTGCTATAATTTGGTTTGAAGACCACCCATCAGAATCTTAGAGAATTAATGTAAATGATATATTTATAGTTTGGTTATCGGCCGGCAACTACTGGTATCCACCGAAAACCGCCATTACAACCTTATTACGGTTAAGGGTAAAAGAAAACTCAAATCCCAACTTAAAAATATATAACAACAATAATATACATATATGGATATTTGACTAAATATATTGACTTTTTAAGATGGAAACTCAATCCTTAACAGTGTCAAATTCCTTCTTTTTCTTTCTTATCTTCATAGTTACCACTAGGTATCTCTTCGGAAGAATTAAAAAATTCACAAAATATTTATTAAAAAAAAACACAATCACAAAGATATATACCAAATATATATATATATATATAAAAGTGTATATACATAGATATACTCAAATCCACAAAAACACAAAAATCAAGCCAAAAAATATATAAAAAAAGTCGAAGAAGTCAGACTAAAATAGCAGACGAAAAGGCCAAAGTAATACTATACTAGAGATGATCACGCCGGCATTAATTGTGCCCACACTTACAGAGCAAAATCTTGAAAAGCCTTTTCTTTTCTTTTCTTTCCTTTTCGTTTTCAACTATAACACATAGATTAGAAGTACAAAGTTGGTTTATTCAGACACTGTAACAAGCTTAAAGTGACTACGTGTGTGTATATATATATATATATATATATATATCCATTTACGGCCGGATAGTGCTTATCTCTTTTGAAAATTTTTAGGCTCCTTATTCTATTAATTTCTTACATCTAGGGAAAATTGGGGCATGTGGCTTAAGTTTACTACTTAATCTAATAGATAACACAACTTCTTTTTATTTAATTAAATGACCTAATGTATAAATTTTGTTTAATTAATTTTCATTTTTTCCAAACACCTCCCCCCTTTCTCTCTCCTCCCTCTGTCTGTTTATCTCTTCCTCCTCTGACGACTCCCGATCCTCCGTCACTAACTCCGATCTTCCCGCCGAGTTCATTCTCCGTCGGCAAGATCGACGAGATCTCCAAGCTCCATTCTTGACAACTCCGGTTCCTCCGTGTGAGAATATGGCTATCTTCGCGATTCCAATGAAATCGTCTGCTTCTCTCTCCTCCGCAACGACGGCAAGGCATGGAGACCTGTCTCCATGGCTGCAAATTTCTCCTTTCCCCTCATGTTCCAGCTCCAGCGGCGAACCCGCGATCCAGCTCCAATGGCAAACTCGCAATCCAACACCTTTGAGATCCAGTTGGCCTCATGAGCGTCGGAGGAGGCAGTTGGCGGCTGGTCAGATTGAGAGGGGAGGGGGGGGGGGGGGATGGTTGCAGTTACGTCTATGGGAGAGAGAGAGTTGTTTTTTTTTTTTAAATGATAAATTAATGATTTACCCATAGGTAATCACTAATTGATCGAAAAATTGGTGATATTATTCATGGTCAGTTAATGATTAATTATGAGTCAATAAGTAATTCACAACAAAAATTTGTGAGTTATAAATTAGTGATTTACCGATAGGCAATCAATGATTTACTATACAATATAGTTAATCAGTAATCTGTTATTTATATGATTGATTGACCATTTGAAGGGGGGAAAAAAAAAAAAAAGACATTTTAACTAATTTATAAACACTTAAACATTTTAACTAATTTTTAAAAATTTGGACTATTTATTAAAAACTTTTTGAAAAAGGTCATTTAGCTATAAACTATTGAGCTTTGGGATCTTGTATGATAGTAGTAACTGCAAATCCAATAACAAAAATAGAAAAACGTCAATTAAGGGTAATGAGATAATTAACTAATTAATTGATATCATATAATCGTAGTGGCTCCCGAACTATATTTAATGCAATTCACCCTTCAGATTAAAAAGGTATATATTAAATGGACATTATAGTAAAATGATTTAATCCAGACTAAGAAATTATCAGTGACATTCCTGATAAGATTATAAAATGATATAATTAAATGGGTAATTCTGTATTAGGGAAACAAAAACAATACCCTTTCGGTATAATGCAGGTATGAACAACTAAAACACATCATAATCTCGTATCAAAACAACAACAAAATATGAAAAATCAAAAATCAGGTGGTACAAAAATAAACAAAACAATAAAGTATTCTTTTTGACCCTGTCAAAGAATTCTCCCAAGTTATTCCCCTATAATTAGTTTAATAAAGAGTGATAAAAATGGGAAGTCGAGACAACGGAAGAGACAATATGGAAATGAGTTGCTTACAAAGTCCTCATATTGCTCGAGCTAACCAGTGAAAGAATCTCGATCGGTATGTGACCGTAAATTTATTACTATTCTCTGCAAATCATGCAAAGGCTACGGATAAACTAGCAGGTAAAATGAAAAAAAAAAAAAAAACATGGGGATTGAGAGTAAATATGAACTAACAAGATCTCTAGAGACGTCAAGTTTCCAAGAGATGCTGGAATAGCTCCACCGAGATTATTTCCCGATACCCGTCTGTTCAGTAGAAAAATTGTAACAGAAAGAAAATGATGGACATATTGGTTTGTCCTTCACCTATATATCCTGTAAGGCATATTTTTTCAAAGTATTTTCCTTTTTCGTTCTATATTTATGGCATATGTATCTATATATATATATATATATATATATATATACTTAACAAGAATCTCAAGAAATTCAAGTGTCGAAAACATTCTGGTATGGGTCCTGAAAGACGACTGTGTTCTAGATCAAAAGCTTACCGATCTCTCTTGGAATGGTTCCATTGATGTGATTTTCATATACCTCGCTGTAAGAAATTATGCATAAACAAAACACTTTACGACTTAATGACATACAATATAACTCGAAGTGTTTAGTAAAGGAGTTTAAGAAAATCCCATCTCTTTCACTTATTGACTTACAGAAACTGAAGATTAGTCAGGTTTCCAAGCTCAGGAACAAGTGGTCCAGAGAGTCCAGCATTTCCAAGGTCCCTTCACAAACAGATTTAAGGAAATAAATCGCAAATTTAGGCAAAGGGATTGATATTTATTAATGTCGAAGATAAGTGAAATCAATATTATACAAATTAGACTTGCACCCCTTACAACACTGTCGTTGGTGTCGCATGAGACGTGAAACCAGGTGCATGGATTCACAAAATTCGGATTCCAACTCTGGAGGACATTAATGTTGGGGTCTACCAACTTGGTTTTCCCCTGTCCAATATTTAAAACAGCTTAAACAATGGAGCTAAGGCAAAGATTTTTGGGAAACTAACAATACTAATAAGAAAAATCCTATTCGTGTTACGCAGCGTTAGGCAGTTAGGTCTCATCAAAATATAATATCAAAATTTAAGTAGTACTTAAATTTAATGGAACTTGATGAAGATCTGACAGGAAACGCAAACACACCAAGTTAGGGACCGAGGAAGAGAGTGAGAGTTGTAGACAAGATCCTTAAACAGAAGCATACCTTCTGAGTTGCACTCCACATAAGCAAAAGCAGTTGCAATTGCTAATATAAAGCAGACTATAAGCCTAGAATCCGTCATTCACAATTCCAATAAAATAAAGTTAGAACAAACTAATAATCTGAAGATCGGGTTGTCGCCGCAGCAGTTGTAACCGGACTTCAAAGCAAGATCCAGGGGTCGTTCAGTTCACAACTCAACTGAAGACTTGTATAAATTATAAGTTCAGATTCAATTATAAGTTCAGATTCAGTATCTGGTCAAAATTGGTTTATCAAGTTGTTGGAACTACTGGACCGTTAAAGCAAATACCAATGGCCTGGAGCACTAGGCTGATGTTGGACTGCAACTATTCAAAGTTAAAACAAAGGGCTCGTTTGTCAAACCGTCAATGAATATAATGAGAAATGTAATGAGATAGGAGAGATGATAATTAATTTCCTTTCTAGTATTTACTTGCTTATTAATGTAAAAAAAAAAACAATCACATTCTTTTTTGTAGTGTTTACTGATGTTAATTATGTTAATCTTATTTATATAATTACTAAAATATTCTTCAAACAATTAAAAAAAAATTAATTAGCACATGAAAACCTATCAATAGTATGTAAATAAATTGGGTATTTTATATGGCAGTCGGGAAATTAAAGGCTTGTCCTCGTGGTATATTTTTAGAAGAACCGAATTTATCGCAGGGCAAGAAATTGTTGTTAAAACTGCGAAGTTTTTTGGTGACTATGAAAGGGTATTATCCCAACTCTGTTTTTTTTTTTTTTTTTTTTTTTGGATAGGTAATATCCCGACTCTTGGCGCATATAAAATTAACTAACAGCTTACCAGCATCTTCTCCAACCTAATATATTTTTAAAACAATAAAGAAATAAAGAAATAAAAGGCCAACCTACACGTGGTTGTGCTGAAAGTACATTTGGGTCATTTTAAAGATTGCATTTTTACTCGGGAGAAAGACGGAAATAGCATAATCTAGGTGGGATAAAACCAAAATAACGATGTCTTAAATGGTAAAAACTAATAACATATTTAATCTATAATTTTTTAAGTTTTCGGTTTTACCCCCGCTTACCTTCTCTCTCCCTGATTGGAAAAAAATGGCGTCGCCATAGAGGACGGATAGCCATTGTTCGCCATCCGCGACCATGAAATCACCCTATTTTAAGGTTATTTTAGTCCATACCAGCTCGCTTGTTTAAACCGTAAGACAGTCTAGAGTCACAAAGTGTGGCATCAAAGGGTGTTAGTGGTTGGTTTTCTCAAGTTAAAAAAAAAAAAACCAAAACATTTTTTATTTGAAGATTTGATATTTTAGAGAAAAATCAATAGACCAAATCATATATAATCAGTTTGAGCAGTTTAGAATTAATACTAAAAATATGTTTTTATTTCATATACATTATAAGTTGTCCTTTATGAAAATAAAAATAACATCCAAAGTTCACAATTCGGTTCCAAAATAAAGAGGTCTAAAGTTTACCGTCCAAATTATTAAAGAAACCAATAACCAAATTACAATTGTTCACTTGTACAACCAAATAACATGAAACAACAGATCAAAATGTTATATAAAAATAAAAAAAATAAAAAAAAATTCTTTAAAAAATTTGTATAGGAATATTTTTAGGCACACCCCAAAACCGCTGAAACAAACCAAACTAACTATCAAAATAACTATAAACCAATAATCCAAAAATAATAAACAGTCTGATTCAGTTTAATTTGAATTGGCATCTCTCCTAATTATCTCATATATAAGCTACTTTGAGCAAGCAAAAAAACCAAGCCCATAAAACCTAAGCCCCGACAACGAAACCTATGAAACAGAAAGTGACTAGCCACACACACGCACAGAGAAAAAAGAGTTGATGGAAAGAAAGAAAAAGCCTACAGAATAAAATTTATACATTTTCACTGTTGAAGGAACATAAGAAATACTTACAGACAGTGATCATGTATGGTTTAAAAAACAAAAACAAAAAAGAAAAGCCATGGCAGCAAGTTTTTCTTCAACTTTAACCATCAGGAGCTTCACTAGCCTTCACAAATCGGCCCTTAACTCGCTTCCTAGTGTCAGCTCTTGCCTTTCTTGATTCGTACCTTATGTGCTTTTCATATCTACCATGATCCAAAAAAATAAATATACATGTACATTTAGAAACACATGCCTTTTTTTAGCAACAAAAATGAAGTGTAACTGTATTATACGTGTTAAGAGGAATATATAATTCTAGGAACGTCGACTTGTTTACCAAAATTTTTGATACTAAAGACTAAATGATGCAACAATTGACTTGTTAAAACATTAGTAGCAAATAACATTTAAATTAGTTGTGCTTATTCTATCAAATAGATACCTTCGGGTTTTCTTCTTTTCCTTGTAACGTTGCATGGCGTTGCCTCTGTTCTGCGCCAGGAGCTTGAGATCCACCTGTGTTGCTGCGGTTGTTTTCATCGTGTCGCTTCTTGCAAGGAAAGGTCCTTCCATGATATCCATGTCTTTCAAGGCGTTAGATCCTTTGCTTTTACCGAATGCTGAAGCACCCGATGAGGGTCTTCCAATAGGTAGGTTGTTGCTCTCGGATGTTGCTGGCCCTTGGCTCGCAGTTGGGTTCTTTGTTCTCAAATTTAACCAAAAAAAAAAAAAAAAACAAAGTGATTATGCATGATAAAACAAAACCAAAATGCTACAATGCCATATCATAGAGCAGTTTTGGTCAATTTTATTGTAGGGAAGGCTATGTCAGTTATGTTTTGGTTTGTTAAAGTCGAAGAAATAAAACAGGAAAGGGCTAGAGGTAGGACTTACATTTGTTGCCATGTCGTCATGTGCAGACATGCAATTTATGTGATAAACATCTCTCAACATTTTTGTGTTTGTGAGAGATGCTTCTCTCATGAGTTCACCGAAGTTTTTAATCGTAAACCCCACATCATTTGCACCAAATGCAACCTCTGGTTCTTCTTCGTGAACTCTTAACCTTCCTAAATGAAAGTCCCATATCTGCAACCCAACACCAACTTTGGTTTTTAGTACTTTTGCGACCAAATACAACATGACCGTTTCAATCAGCGATCTCATACGATAATTATCGACAAATAACATAGAACAAATAGCAATTTCATCCCATAATGGTGAGCATTATGAGAATCTTTTACACAGCAAAAGGAATTTTTAAAAGGGTAACATAGTTAGATACATTTGTCTTGCAAATGAATTGCAAAAGGGGTAGCCACAAAATTCAGTGATCCCAATGTCAAAAAAGGTTGTAGCTTCAGTGACAATAACAAAATAAAAAATAAAAAATAGATAAAAGCACTCATTGGCAAATGGCGTGCTTAAACCTGGCAAAATACAATGATTAGCAATTTAACAACTAGTTCCTATTTGAAATTCCTAAATAAAGACCTTCATAGTTTAAAACAAGCAGGTTTTATGCAATTCTACTTCTTCTCAAACTTAAAAAGCACAACCTAAAGATATCCTTGAATCTCCTTAGTGTACATATCAGAAAGTGAGAATTTGTGACCTTAATTAATAGAAGAAAAATTGGAACTAGAGAAACGAGGAATCTTGTAAGCAATATATATACACATATGTACATACTTGCGTGGTCGGAGCATTATTATTATCGGGGATGGTCACATCCCAAAACATATCGCCATCGTCGACACCGCCGCCGCCGTCATTCAAGTGTGCATGCGGCGGCGGCATCATTAGCAGCGAAGTGAACGGCGCTTGACGATGCTGCTGCTGCAAACATGGCTGACGATCATTATTAATTACAGTCTCTCCCAACAAAACCCCACCATCATCCTCATCATCAACACCACCATTCCCCAAACCCAGCGCCTCCTCCTCCTCCTCCTCCTCCAGTACACGCTCACCATTCCCCTGCCACCCGCTCTCCTCCGCCGTCATGCCTCCGCCGCCGGCCACCGAGTCCCTTTTCAGCAGCTCAACCAGCTGCTTGTACATGAGCCGCTTCTTCTTCCCGATCTGTCTCTGCTGGCCGCCGCAAACGGCGGCGTTCTCCTCCCCAGGGACCACGACGTCCTGAAAGGCGAGGGCGGCAGGGGCGGCGCACTTGGGGGGGAGGCGGGTGGGATCGGAGAGGTTGAAGCCCCAGAGGGTGGCGAGGTCGAGGGCGGAGGGGCAGCCGGAGAAGCCGTCGAGGGAGGAGCGGTCGTGGGAGGCGGAGACGGAGGGGCAGCTGGCGTGGGCGTCCCAGTCGCAGTCCTGGCAGAGGAGCAGATTCTCGGTGGAGCAGCGGACGGAGACTGGCTCGGAGCCGCAGTTGTCACAGATCTGGGATCGGAGGTGCTTCCGGGAGAGGAGGTTCGCCGAGTGCACGTGCTGGTCGCAGAACAGGCAGAGCTTCGCTGAGTCCGCTCGGCAGTACAGGACCGCCGCTTGCTCGCTGCAAAAGTCGCACGCCACGGCGTCGTTTTGACTCCGGGAATTTGGGCTCACCATTTTTCTCTCTCTCTTTTTTTTTTTTTTTTTCAGAGTTTCAAAGCTCTAATTCTTCTGCAAAACAACTTCAACAAAAGTGCTTTTCTTTCTCTCTCTATTTTTGTGAGAGAGAGAGAGAGAGAGAGTAAATGAATGGTCTAGGTAAGAAAATTTCACCGTTCGCTGTTAAGTAAGAGAGAGAGAGAGCGAGTGGATTGGTATGTCAGAAACCGCGAAAAGTAGTTGCGGGGGGAGGTTGAGTTGAGAAGAGGAGAGACAAAATATCTGGGGGTGTGAACTTTTTGCTGAGCTGGCAACTGTCGTGTCATTGTCTTGTTTTTGTGTGTTAGCTTAAAGCCATAATTATAATTTTTTTTTTAATTTTTTTTTTCCTTTCTTTATGTTGTTTCTTTTGGCACGTGTTTTGATGGGTCATTCACATGTAAAAAATATAACTCATTGTTTCAATTTGTTTCGAGGAATCATGGTAAGCAATAGTTGTGACCGGATAATTTGTTAGCGTTGTTTTTGAGAAAAAAAAAAAATCCAAAAAACTAAAATTCAGCAGTCGATAAATCAAAAATCTGACCGGTTAAAAACCGATTTCTGTCATGTTAAAACATATCAAATTTCAAACTGAAATTGAATTTTTTTTTTTTATATAAAAAAAAGAGCTTTATTCAGAACTTTATCAAATTTCAAACTGAAATATAAGTTGGGTTCGATTTAAATCCGAAACGGTTGAATGTCTATCATATGTATTGGTTAGATGTTGTTTAACATCAAATTATTACCTAAAAAACATTTAAAAAAAAAAAAAACAAAAAATTTCTGATAAGTAACATTAAAAAAAAAAAAAAAAACTGCAAAAAGAAAAATTAAAAATTAAAACTGCTTGATTGCCCCTATATATTACTTGGTGATCTCTAGATTACCCTGTAGCAAAAAACGAGAAAAACTAACCAATGGTCACTTGTTTCGAGTTTTGAAAACCAATAAATTCAACTTGAAACAAACAGAAGTTGATCAAAATCGACAGTTTGAGCCGAATACTGCATGATATGCAATGTATGGATAATCTATCGTTTTTCTTTTTTCCCCTATAAAAATAAGTACATAGAGAAATTTTGGATCTTCTATAATATGACCTCTTATTTTACACAATTAATAAGAAGCATTTCGTTAGATTAAAACTTTTAAAGATATGATTAATGAAAATATACTTTTAAAATTTACAATGAAAAATAATAAATTGGACCATCAAAAAATTAATGGAATGATTGATATAACAATCCCTACTATTAGTGCAAAATAGAAGGTCATATAATTTGGTCGGTTGAGATGGGATGATTGCACAAAATTCATTATACACTCACCAATATCTGATTCTAGCACATATTAAGGGAAAAACTTTTATAAAAAAAAAAATTCCGGTCTTCTTCCACTTTACCGGCCAGCGAAGAACTTCCACTTCACAGTCCAACAAAAGGAGGCAGAGCATGTTGAGTTAGGGTCTGGGGGTGGGGGGCCAAGGCCTCGACATCATTGGGGCTGGGCGGGGGGGTGGTGTGGATTTGGCTTGCGGGGGTCATCGATGGGGTATGGGCTTGGCACCGTCGGGTTGGGGGGGGGGGGGGGGGGGGGGTGGTGTCGTCTCCAGGGTCTAGTGGTGGGGGGCCGAGAGGGCTCGACGTTAGGGGGGGAGGCAAGGTCAGGCAGATCTAGCTCATGGGGGGTCATCGCCGGGGTCTGGAAACGATACTGTCAGGTGGGGGGGGTGGGGGGGGGGGGGCATTGTTGCCGGGACCTAGGGGTGGGGGGCCGAGGGCTTGACGTCGGGGGGACCAGGGTCACATGGATTTGGCTCGCTAGGGGTCGCGTGGTGGTGGTTCGCCGTCCCTATGGGGAGCACTGGGTCATCGTCGAGGGCGCGCAGGGGGGGGGGGGGGGGACTGGGAAGTTTGCTGTTGGGATGAGAGGTCTTTTTTTAGTATAATCACACGTTATAGCTTATATCATAATATGGTGTATCATATTAATATACTCGTTCTCATCTATTAGATCTTATATCATTGATGGGGTAAAAAAAATTACTCTATTGTAGAATCCCCCATTAAATAATAAACCATAATATTCCAAAAAAGGAAAAAACAGAACCAATATCAAAATCAAAACATTTCATCATTAGATTTTACAATGTTCAATCACAAATGAATAAAATAAATAAAATCAAACTAACAATTTTTCTTTAGAAAAGGTTTGTAAACTAATGGGGGAAAACAACTAAATAACATAAATTTAAAGATCATTATATCATCATGATATAAAAAATTAATATAGATCAATATGATACAAAATTAAATTAAAGTTAACTAAAATTTACGTCATGTTGATTAATAGATAAAAAAATATGGTTATTTAGATAATCTTCTCTAGACACTAAAATGATAGAATTGTCATTTAGAGCCCGTTTGGGATACGTCACCAAAACACATTTTGAAATGTTTTTTTTTTTCTTCAACTCAAAAATTCAAACTTCGAAAGTCGTGACTTTGTTATTTGAAGTCAAGATGAGATAATTTTTTTATTGTATAGATTTTTTAGTTCTTTTTTTTTTCCCCTAATATTTTAAGTTTTTACACTTTTTCACTGCAAAAAGGTTTTTTTTTTTTTTTTCCAACCAGATTTATATTTCCAAAAATCAACTCAACTCCAATCAAATATCTCTAAAATTCCAACTCCAATCGTCCCTCAAATTTTTTTTTTTTTTTTTGGGTAGCATGATTCACAATAATACTTACTCTTTGGCCTTTTTAAATATAGGCAAGTGAGTGGTAAAGATAAATGAGGTTCTCTTCTAGAGAGGTTTTTTTCATTATTATTTTTTTTAAAATGCCATGTTCTTGGATTCTGAAACAAAACATAAGGAAGAAAGTGGTCCAGTCTGTGTTTGATACGAGACTGAACTGATTTTGGCTTTGAAAAGTGTCACTCACTCCTCTTGAGAAAGAATGGAGCCATCATTCATTAAAGAGAGTTAAAAACACGTTTTAGTGATGCTAAATATCCATTTGAATTATAGATTCAAAAAATAAATTTAAATTTTAATAAGAAATAATATTTTAAATGTTTTTTTAAAGGTGGTTTAGAATGTGTTATCAAGAGGGAACTAAAATTTTGATTTAGAGCGGCCTAGTTCTCCGACCATGCACATGGCTTTCTTTTCAAGTAATCTTAAATATTTTTTCTTTAGTATTTGCGGACTTTAAAGTTTCCAAACTGTATAACAACATTGTATATATTACCTGTTTTTAAATATGTTGCCTTAAAAATAAAATTAAAAATTTAAAAAAAAAAACCAGGAAACTTAATGCAAAAATTAGTTGGAACTACGTCCTTAAGTTAGTTTGTATGGTAAGTAACAATCTCTCCAAACTTTACTATTAAGGTGCTAATTCAAATCCTAATTTTTTTCAGTTGAAATAATTCAAATCCTAATTACTTTGTAAAAAGAATGACATTGTGTGTACAGAAAACCTAAATTGAAAAAAAAAAAAAATATATATATATATATATACACACACACATATTGTTGGGGTTAGACTTTGTCTTCCTATTACATCGTTAGCCTACAAACGTTTGTCGAACGAACGATTTTAGTGAATGACGAACGCTTGGTTCAAATTTACAATATCTCCATATTTTGGGCCGGGCCCAACTTATGGTATTGCTTATTTAATCTCGAACGACCATCGTCCGAATAATTGGGCCGGACCTAGTTTACTATATTAATTCATTCAATCACAAATTGTGATCGTTCGCATTCGAATACTAAATTGATCCGTTCAAATCTAATTTGACGTACATCGAACCCAACATTAGCCACGGACGGTGTGTTTACAAAGCCCAATCCTTGTTTTCTAACTATCGTTCGTAGTTCGTGCTCAACGAAGAATACATGAGATATTTTCCATAACCGTCGAACTCACTATCGACGATGACGTATTAAGCCTATTATTAAAACTGACAAGTTTATAACTGATAATGGCATCACATCAGTAACCGCTAAGCCCATGATCTGAGACTAAGGTTCACTTCGGTAACTGTCTAATCCAGATCACAAATAGCATGCTTACACGTGTCCCTAAGGACAACAAATGGAAACTGCTCATCATCAGTTACGGGTTCAGATCCACGGGTCTTCCTCTATAAATAGAGAAAGACCCCCCATTCACAAAGGGACCTTTTTCTGAGAATTGCTTACTGATATTCCGTCATAATATACCCAGAAATCATAATCCACACTGTATTTCAAAACATTCATACATAGTGAAAACAATCACTCACAGAGGACGTAGCACATCATTAGCAAACCTCTCTAATTTTGATGTTGTTGATTCTCTCTCTCTCTCTTTTTCATATCTGATTATTTCAATATCATATTGTTTTATGAATTTCAATAACGATTTACAAGGGCCCAATTATCTGTTTGTTTTTTTTTCATTTACTAACTCTTGTTAAAAATTGACGGTAGATTCCCAGCGTCTACACACATATATATATATATATAGGAAATTTCTTTAATCTGATAGTCTGATCTATCCAATACTTATAACATTTTATTTAGAAACTTACAATTACTAATTGATTTACATATAACTTTTCTTTCGATAACGATACTATTTAGAATTATCAGCATGAGAAACAACTAAATGTTACAGTAACATATAAATTAAAAAGTTACAAGTGTCGTTTTATATATGTGTTGTATGTGAGATAATTCTTATGTATATATAATTTGGGGATGAGTAAGTTTTGGGTGGATTTTTGAGTCCTTTTACGTATAGTTAGCAATTTTTAACGGCATATTTATATAATAATAATAAAGTATATTAACAATTCAATAGATTGATATATGTATAGTATGGGTAGAATTTTCCAAGATATTTTTTGCAAGGAGAAGAATGTAAAATGATTAGTTTGACAGAAACGGGAGTAGATTGGTTAAAGAGGTGTTAGTGCCAAAAAGTTTCATTGAATTACAAGTTTTGTGGGGTTGGGAGTCAAATATAATAATCAATTGCTCAATAATTGAGATTAAGTAGTTAACCTGCCAAAGTAGAAGGAGGGGGGAAGAAGCCAGCAAAATGGGGGGGGGGGGGGGGGGGGGGCAAAAAAGAAAAAGTGGAATCATTATCATACGCAAAGCCAGAAGAGATGAGTAAAACAAGCAAAAAGGCAACATAACCATGATTATGAAATGTAAACAAAGTGAAACAAATTAGATCCGTTAAAATCGTAAAAGATGAAAGATTTAAATCATATCATAAGTAAAAATCTATATCTTAATATTAATTTATATGTTAATGGATTCTACAAATCTTATAGTGATATTTGACAGACAAGATAATTGTCATTTGATTTACAATTCGTATAGACTCCTTAAGTAACAATGGATTAGGAGACTCTTTTTTCTTGGATTGGGAGACTTAAAAGATACCAATCACAGTACTAATCTTATTTTGACGGAAAGGAAAATAAAATAAAATAAAATGCGATCATAATCACAATGGGGACTGGGGACCACCAAATATACGTGAATCACGATCTAGCTGATCTGTACTATTTTATCTATTTTCTTCTGTATTTCTTCATAAAAAAAAAAAAGAAAAAAAAAGAAAAAAGAAAAAAAAACCTGGTTAGCTAATCAATAATAATCAGTGGGGTCTGTTTTTTTAAGAAAAATGAATTAGGAAAAAATAAATAATAAAAAATAAAAAGAAAGAGTCTGGATGCTTGGAATTGGAATTGCGGCTCTCAATGCGGTGGTCGTCATGCATGACGCCATCTCTATTACTATGGCCATCGCACCGTTCTCTTAGGTCTTGTTTGGTAATCGGTCTTGTTTAAATTTTTTTTTATCTTTTTCTTTAAAAATTTTTATCTTTTTCTCAAAATTTTTTTTATCTTTTCTAAAAAGTCAACAAAATTTACTATTTAAACTTATAAATTTCAACTCAAACTCATTCACCAAACACCCCCTTACTATTTTTCAGTTTTTTTTTTTTCTTTTCCTCTTCATCTTTCTTTAATTTTTTTATTTGCCTTTTATTTACCGCAGAACTCTTCTTTATTTACCTTAACATAGGGAAGTGTTGAAGATATTTTCTTTTACAGAGAAAAAAATGATATAATATTTGTATTGGTATTGTTGTGTGTCATTTTTATCAGGAAGAATCCTCAACAATTAAAAAAAAATTAAACAAATGTTTCTTAATTTTAATTTGTATTTCTTACTCTATCTTGAAATTTAATTTAAGTGTCGTTTACGAAACAAATTGATAAAATTGTATTTTATATCTCACTTCATTTTGTTGTCCAATCTCTTATCCAAGACAAACTAAAGTACGTCAATTTGTATTGTAAATATCACTTAAAATATGTCTTTAAATTTCCTTGATAATATTAATATGGTATCTTTTCGATACCAAAAAAGAGAGAGAGAGAAGAATACACAGCACTAATATGATAATTTTCTTAATAGAAACATTAAGAAATACTACGTGATAATTTTCTTAATATGAAAATATTAACAATAATTTTCTTAATATGATAATTTGTATTGTAAACATCACTTCAAATATGTCTTTAAATTTTCCTGATAACGTTAATATGGTATCTTTTCGATACCAAAAAAAAAAAAGAATACACAGATAAAAAAAGATACTAATATGATAATTTTTCTTAATAGAAACATTAAACAATACTACATTTAAGGGGGGAAGACGTTATTGCCAATTGATGTTACATGGGTTAATTAAGGAAGAAATCGTACGCTTAATCTTTTAAATAACTTAAAATATGTTTTAAAAAAAGTGTTACCTAGAACGTGATATTGATAAACTTTATCTTGCACTGTCAAATCAATGTCTCTTTATTAAAAAAAAAATCAAAAATGTCTTTTTTTTTTTTTTTTGGGTAGAAATATCAATGTCTATTTATGCTTAGAAAATATGAATGTTGTTTGGCTCCGTTTCCATAGGAAAAAGAAAATATTGTTTGGCTCTTGCAAACGTATCATAAATTGGTAAAAAGATCCGATTAATTACGTACCTTTTAAGTCGATACTCAAGAGCTAAATTATTTTCCTCGGATACGCCACTGCTTCTCACCTTTTTTATTAATCCCCCACTTTTTTTTTTTTTTTTTTTTTTCATTTAAGTGAATTGAAGAAAAAATGTACAAACTTTTGATGATCATTTGAAAAGACACAAAAAATAATGAAAATTTAATAAAAAAATGATATTAACCGACGGAAAGGTCTCGTCTTCCTTTCAACTCGAATTAAGCTTTGAGTATCTAATATCATACTAGTTTCCTGTTGATGCCGAAAATACCTCCAGCAACAATACCCAATGTGGTCGGGTTGTCCGGTGGGGGCTGGCCAGTCGCTTCGCCGTCGATCACCTGCAAAAGGGAAGCACCTAGGAATGATTGGGACACCGGTGTGGTGTCTGCCGTGGACACTCCGATGCTTAAGTCAATCGGGGAACTGATGAGTGAAGGAAGATGCAGAGCTTTGGCAAGGAAAAATGACCATACCTGAATTTGTGGATTCATTCCCTATTTATAGGCGCCTCCCTCGGGTCCGGGTGCTCGGGACAACCCGGTCGAGTCGGCTACCTAGGGCACCCGATGGGTGATTAGGCCTTAGGCTTGCAGGGGCTATCGGCCCAATGAATTGGTGCCACGCGTCTCTGACCTGGTAGAGGGGACAACATGGTGGCCATCGCCGGCGCCTGCAGGGGCAGCCCCTGTCAGAGTAGGTGGGCGGCACCTGCAGCTGATGGGTACAGTGACAAGACTTGTGTCAGATGTTAGGTAGTAGGCGGAGTGTGGGTCTGGGGGACTCCTACTAGTCCTGGGTACATTCCCCGAGATAAGGTGCTCGGAGCACAATCTGGTCCGAGTACTCGAGGTCGCCTTGGTGAGACGGTAAGATTTGGTCGGGTACCCGTGTTCTCCGAGAACGGCATCTGGTTGTGTTCTCCGAGAACGGCGTCTGGTCGTGTTCTCTGAGAACCGCATCTAGTCGGTAGTAATCGAGTCACTAGCATCTAATCCGGGAGGAGTGGAGCGTGGGCCCGGGGGATTCCTACTAGTCCTGGGTACGTTCCCCGAGATAGGGTGCTCGAAGCACAATCTGGTCCGAGTACTCGGGGTCCCGTGTTCTCCGAGAACGGCGTTTGGTCGTGTTCTCCAAGAACGACGGCTTGTCGGTTGTATTCAGGTCACCGGCATTCAATCCGGGTGGTCGGATACTTGCTTTCATCTTACCGGGGTAGTCGGAAGTGGTACTTTGTGGTCGGAGCAGATCACGGCATCAACATAAGCCCCCCAGCATCTCTGGGCTGACCTGGCCAGGGATGCTCCGTGTACTCGGGATGCAAGTTGTAACGACCCGCCTTACGTAGGCCGCTACCGTACTTATCTTACATAAAAACTGACACTTACTTTACTAGCGGAAAAATACGGAATATATTTTTTTTCTTTTTGTTGCAATTATAAAGGTAACTCGACCATATAATTTCTTATAACCATATATAAACATATTTGTTTGAGTATTTAAGTATTAAACTTAATTTAGAATACAACTAATTAAACTTAGTAATAAGGAAATATATTTGACACAAAACGCGTAGCGGTCTCCATCCCATAGTTTCACAGTTAGCCCTGCCATGCCCCACCATCTTGTATCAAGTATTGCTCATAAGGAGCTTACCTACAGCATAAACGTAAGTTGTGGCTTTCGCTCAGCAAGTACAACTATTAACCCGCAAAAACAATTAACTTAATCAATGCATGAATCAATTATGCTTTCTTATTCTTTCTTAACTTAACATACTATGGGCCCTTAACTTAAATGTACGTACCGTGGCGTGCTGCCATGGAATGGTTGGGGCGGCCAGTCCTGTCCAACTCAAACCATGAACCAATCCTGACCTAGTGCAGGTCGATACGACACGATTTAAAATTGCTTAATATCTTACTTAAAACATTTTCTTACTTGAACTTAGTCTTACTCTTATCATGTACATTATTATTAGTGAACATGCTTCATGATGTCACAATAATAAAGCATAATCATATGCATCACATACATAAGTGCATGAATTTAAAAACATGCAATCAATAAAAATAATTAGCCTATGCTGTAGGCGGAGTTGTACTTACAGGTTATACTAGCGCTAGGGTTTGTTGCTTCAACGAATTGCAACAACAGGTTACTTGCCTGTTTCCAAAAAGGACGTAAGAATCATTCTATCTTACCATAGTTTATTATATTAAATGTTGATATCATAACCAACATTCAACATTTACCCTAGTTATATGTCCCCTACTAGCATGGTATCCTATTAGGTTACTAGATGTAACCTTATGGCACCTATCCTAAAAAAACAATCAAACCGTATTATGTTTAATTACTTAAAACAAATCTTGGTTAGTTATAATATCCTTTTAGGTTACTGTTAGTAACCCTGGGTATAAGCCCAAACATAATTAGGTTACTATCCTATTGGGTTACCAAAACCCATTAGTAGTATCCAATTTGGTTATCCTAAGTAACCTTGGTTTCAAAACCTAGCATATAAAATTAGTAACCTATTTGGTTACTATAAGTATACTTTCAATATACTTAGTTCAATAATAATTTTTAGTAATATAACTGATTACTATATGTCTTACCATAATTAACCAATTTCTTAACTTACTTAACATACTTTAAAACCTTTTTAAACCATTTTTATAAAACTGAAACTGATTATTTTGTAAAGATAGTAAAACTGTAACGTTTTGAAAATTGTTCATAGAAAACAGTTCAATAATTTCAGTTAGTAGTGCATGTACAAGAATTTGTTGCTCATGCACCGTTTTGAAAATCCAGTGCAGGATTGCCTATTTCCTGCTTAGTTTGGAGATTCAGTTTTATTTTAAAATCTAATTTGAATTTGAAAAAGTTTTCTCCATGAAAGTTGTAGATCTCATAAAGTCCTGCAACTTTCATTTTTTGCAGAAAACCTAATTCTTCCCTTAACCTGTTCATTTTCCTCATTGAAAAATCCTGGCCGTGCATAGGGTCTGGGACTGGCCAGGCTTGGGTTTTCACGAAAATAGAAGCCTTTGGAGCTTATTTTTTAAATTCTGTTCATGTTGCCCCCTAGGATTTTTAATTTTCTACAACTTTGTAGTTTTAACTTTTTCCAAAATCTGCCTCTAAGGGCTTCAAAATTTCATTTTAAAATTACTGCCCAGTTTGGTCTGAAAATTGGCAGCTTGTTCTTAATCGTTTGATACGCGAAATAACGCACACCCTACCTCAAACGGTCGCAACCGTGAGCTTACGTCATACATGCAGCGTTTTCAGCAAAATTTCCATTAACATACACTTGTTCAACCATTTTACCAAATAGTTCAATTTTTACCAATTTAGGGTTTTAAGTTGATTTTTCTCATTCTAATTCAACATACAACCAAATTAATCATAATATAAGCATATCATAATCTTTCCTAGACATGTGGGGACATATAATCAGCAACTACTAAACATACACATACAAGCACATAATTTAAAGCATAGCTTCAAAAATATAAGCCAAAAACCTAGATTTAGCATACCAAAACTTAGATCTAGCTCACCCTAAAACCAAATCAAGCACATACTAATTTAAACTAAGCCATTGAATGAAAAATAATTGAGCTTAAGCTCATACATATCCAACTGAAAATACATCTAAATCATTGAACAAAAACTCAAATGAAAAGCTAAGGGGTTTAATAGATTTACCTTAAACTTGGAAGTGGATTTAAGCTTGGTTTTCAATTTTTTTCTCCTTGATTTTCACTCAAAAAAATCTGACCACTCCACTTTTTTTTCTCACTCTTGATGGTCGGCTTTCTTGGAAGAGAAGAGAGCAAGAAGATGAACTAAAAGAGTGATGTGTCCTAATGACTCAAGACCAAAATTTACCACACAATAAAAGGCCAAACTTTAATTTTTATTTCCTAGAATTATCCTTATTGGTTAAGTAGCATTTAAGACCTCAAGTAGCAAACATATGTGCCCCCCCACCCTAGAGCCAAGAGGTGGCCGGCCATATGGTGTGGCTTGTTGGCCAAGTTTGATCCAAGTTAAACAATGCTAATACTTTCTAGATTTTCAAAAATTCATTTAATTCCAATTTAATCATTACAAGGTTAGGTGTCCCTTAACAAGGTTTCATTTGGTTTTCCTCCCCTAATGCAGTCCATAATCATACTAATAAGGATTTTACAAATACTGTTTTCACTAATAGCAGTACTGTTTTACTGGACTGCAGTCCAGAATTTATCTGCACTTAACCGAACTGCGTAAAAATTTCTCTTAGAACTAAAAACTACTTGGTTCTTATTACTCTAAATATTGTGCTTGATTTTTCTACAATAATCCTGTTGATGCCATAATATGCTCCGACCATGACTTACCACTTCCGACCACTTCTGAGGACCACTGCTTCGCCGAAGGTCTGGTAGTCGGAGTCCGGCCGACCACATCCATTAGCCGACCACGTCCCTTGCCTGCGCGAGAACAGGTGGTGTACTCTGACGAGACGGTGTTCTGGTCACTCCGCCCGGACAGTGCCTCCCAGGCTTGTGCAGGTCGTCCGGGCCCGCACCTCACCGGCTGCAGACGTCGCCCCACCAACCCCCATCACGCGTCAGATCACCTGCAGCCAACTACTCTGACAGGCACTGTTGCCCCCTTGCCGGTGACGCTCATTGCGTCCTGCCGCCCACTGCACAACGTCTAGGGTCACGTGGCACCCATCCCTTGGGCTAGTAGCCCCTGCAGGCCTACCTATCCACCAGGTATCCTAGGCAGCCAACCCGACCGGGTCGCCCCGAGCACCCGAGCCCACTAAGAACACCTATAAATAGAGGAAGGACCCTCATTTCCAGGTATGGTCATTTTGCCTTGCCAAAGCTCTGCCTCTCCCTTTGCATACCAGTGCCTTCACTGACTTAAGCATCGGAGTGCCCACGGCAGACACCACACCGGTGTCCCCATCATTCCGAGGTGCTTCGTTTTGCAGGTGATCGGAGGCGGAGCAACCGGTGGAAACTCATCGGACCACTCTACTGTATTGGGTGTTATAGCTGAGGCCATTTCCAGCATCAACAAATCCCATACCTAATTTGGCTTCGCTATCCGTAATAATAATTTTTCACAGTATAATTTTATACTGTTTAAAAACTGCAATATTGACTCAAACGTATCTTAGATTATTCTGATCAAACTTTGACCAGAATAAAATCGTACATAAATCATAATTCTGATAAATCAGATCAAGCATTTCATATTAACATACATAATACAAACTTTTGATTCCTAAAAAAAAAAAAATCATAAATTTGTAAAAAGGTTGGTTATTACACAAGTGATCGGGCTCCTCGTCTGGTCGTTCGATGCTCGGCATTTGTTCTCGCCATCGGGGTGTAGTCAGTTGATCGGATATGGCTGGGTTCTCGGAGAAGTATGTGCTTGGTCATGAGACCTTACTCTGTTTTCCGGGGATAAACGGAGTTAGAAGTCTGCTAAGGTAAATTTTGTTGTGAGTCCTACTCGGGCACCTCTTCTGGTTGGTGCACAGTCATGGGACCTTACTCCGCACTCCGGAAACCTCTGGAGTGTTGGGTCTACTAAGGCAGATTGTGGGTCCTGCTCGGGTACCTCTCTTGGTCGGTGCCCGGTCATGGGACCTAACTCCGAGGTTTGGGAACCACAGGAGTTGGGTTCTGCAAGGACAAATTTTGGGTCCTGCTCGGGCACCTTCTTTCGGTCAGTTCCTGGTCATGGGACCTAACTCCGTGGTCCGGGAACCACAAGAGTTGGGTGTCTGCAATGACAGATGTTGGGTCCTGCGCAGGCACCTCTTTTCGGTCAGTACCGTGGTCCGGGAACTACAGGAGTTGTCTGCAAGGGCAGATGTTGGGTTGTCTGCAATGACAGATGTTGGGTCCTGCTCAGGCACCTCCTTTCGGTCACTGCCCGGTCATGGGACCTAACTCCGTGGTCAAGAACCACAGGAGTTGGGTGTCTGCAAGGGCAGATGTTGGGTCCTGCTTGGGCACCTTCTTTCGGTCAGTACCCGGTCATGGGACCTGACTCCGTGGTCCGGGAACCACAGGAGTTGTCTGCAATGGCAGATGTTGGGTTGTCTGCAAGGGCAGATGTTGGGTCCTGCTCATACACCTCCTTTCGGTCAGTACTCGGTCATGGGACCTGACTCTGTGGTCCGGGAACCACAGAAGTTAAGTGTCTGCAAGGGCAGATGTTGGGTCCTGCTCGGACACCTTCTTTCGGTCAGTACCCGGTCATGGGACCTGACTCCATGGTCCGGGAACCACAGGAGTTGTCTGCAAGGACAGATGTTGGGTTGTCTGTAAGGGCAGATGTTGGGTCCTGCTCGGGTACCTCCTTTCAGTCAGTACCCGATAATGGGACCTGACTCTGTGGTCCGGGAACCACAGGAGTTGTCTGCAAGGGCAGATGTTGGGTCCTGCTCGGGCACCTCCTTTCAGTCAGTACCCGATAATGGGACCTGACTCTGTGGTCCGGGAACCACAGGAGTTGTCTGCAAGGGCAGATGTTGGGTCCTGCTCGGGCACCTCCTTTCAGTCAGTACTCGGTCATGAGACCTGACTCTGTGGTCCGGGAACCACAGGAGTTGTCTGCAAGGGCAGATGTTGGGTCCTGCTCGGGCACCTCCTATGGTTGGCTTGGATTTTCCATCGGATTGACCTATGTCCAACTCTGGTTGGCGCCCAGCATAGAGACCTTTCTCAGTGGTCCGCGAAGGGGAGGAACAGTACACCGGAGGTAGTGGTCGTTCAGTATAGTTCACGGGGAAGCATGGTTCCCGGGGAAGTTCTACCCGGGTCAATAAGCATTGCTCCTGAGGAAGTTCTACCCGGGTCAACAAGCATGGTTGCCGGGGAAGTTCTACCCGGGTCAAGCATGGTTCCCGGGGAAGTTCTACCTGGGTCAACAAGCATTGTTTCCGGGGAAGTTCAACCCGAGTCACGGGGAAGTTCTACCTGGGTCAACAAGCATTGTTCCCGGGAAAGTTCCACCCGAGTCAAGCATGTCCTCCGACGCTGAGGTCACCGGGTGCTCTGTGATCCGGTTGGAGCTGGGTTTTCGAGGTTTTGGATATCCTGGTTGTCTCGCTCGTCCATGGCTAGAGTAGTCGGGTGCTCGGGGAGCGCGGGTGGTGAGGTTGTGGTTGCTGTAAAGGCGCGGGGCCCTCCTTCTAGCGCCAAAATGTTGATGCCGAAAATGACTCAGGCAACAACACCCAATGTGGTCGGGGTTCCCCTGTTAAAACTCGCCAGTCGCTCCGCCATCGATCACCTGCAAAATGGCAGCACCTCGGAATGATGGGGACACCGGTGTGGTGTCTGTCGTGGACACTCCGATGCTAAAGTCAATAGGGGAACTGACGAGCGAAGGAAGAGGCAGAGCTTTGGCAAGGAAAAATGACCATCCCTGAATTTGTAGATTCATTCCCTATTTATAGGCTCCTCCCTCGGGTCCGGGTGCTCGGGGCAACTCGGTCGGGTCGGTTACCTAGGGCACCCGATGGGTGATTAGGCCTTAGGCTTGCAGGGGCTATCGGCCCAATGAATTGGTGCCACGCGTCTCTGACTTGGTAGAGGGGACAGCATGGTGGCCACTGTCGGCGCCTGCAGGGGCAGCCCCTGTCAGAGTAGGTGACGGCGGGTGGCGATGTGCCGTGTTGCAGCAGTAGATGGGCGGCACCTGCAGCTGACGAGTACAGTGACAAGACTTGTGTCAGATGTTAGGTAGTAGGCGGAGTGTGGGCCCGGGGGACTCCTATTAGTCCTAGGTACATTCCCCGAGAAAGGGTGCTTGGAGCACAATCTGGTCCGAGTACTCGGGGTCGCCCTGGTGAGACGGTAAGATTTGGTCGGGTACCCATGTTCTCCGAGAACGGCATCTGGTCGTCTTCTCCGAGAACAGCGCCTGGTCGTGTTCTCCGAGAACCGCATCTAGTCGGTAGTAATCGAGTCACTAGCATCCAATCCGGGCGGAGTGGAGCGTGGGCCCGGGGGATTCCTACTAGTCCTGGGTACATTCCCCGAGATAGGGTGCTCGGAGCACAATCTGGTCCGAGTACTCGAGGTCCCGTGTTCTCCGAGAACGGCGTCTGCTCGTGTTCTCCAAGAACGGCGGCTTGTCGGTTGTATTCAGGTCACCAGCATTCAATCCGGGTGGTTGGACACTTGCTTTCATCTTATCGGGGTAGTCGAAAGTGGTACTTTGTGGTCGGAGCAGATCACGGCATCAACATTTCCTATAATATATATATATATATATATATATATGGGATGTGACTTTTATAATTACTCTAATATTTATTCACTTATGATTATTATTATTTTAATAATATAATATAGATCAAATGGTTATAATGAATCAGATAGTTGGTTAAATAAATTTATAATAATTAATGAGTATTGAAGTTAGAGATTTTATTAATATGATTTTGAACAAATAAATTATTCTTAACCTACTAACATGACTTTTTAAATACTTTTTGTTTTTTTTTTTTTTTTTTTGCAAATTATTTTTAATCTCATTCCTGATATTCATTTAAGAATTTTTTTTTTCAATTTATTTAAACAAGGTTAAGTAGCTCAATACTCTTACAATTATATGTTTTGATCTAACTTCAAATAATGCCCTTTTTCATAATCTTTTGTTTTTTTTGTTTTTTGCTTTCTTTTTTTTTTTCTTTTTTTTTTTTTGGAAGTAAAACTTGCTTGTAATTAATAGTCTAAATCAACCAAAACTATAGGAACTACAAATCTTGGAACTTTATCCCAACCATAAACCTTATTTTCTAGAATAAACATAGAAGCAACAAGACAATGAGCCACTCTATTAGCTTCACGGCATATAGCAGAGTAAGACCACTAGGGTGAAATAGAGAACAACTCAAGAATATCATTGATCACAGCTCCTCCTTCTGCAAGCGAATCTCCACAATTAACCACTTGGACAACTCGTGTCGCATCAACCTCAGTAATCTGGATACAAATCCCACAATCCTTGGCAAATGAGAGACCCTTCCTGAGAGCAAGAGACTCAGCCATAAACGGAGAAAATGAGCCCAGTATTTTATTTGCTTGACAACCCAAAATAGTCCCATCTGAGTCACGGATAACAGGCCTCACGCTTATGAAACCCGTTCCAGATCGAACTGAAGCGTTAGTGTTAAGTTTCATCTTCCCTTCAGGAGGTCGAATCCACTATTTGTTTCTTTTATGCGGTACAACTGCTGGGTCATTTCAGCCATACAACAAGCTTGATAGTTACCAAGAAAGCGACCAACTTTCTCCAAAGTCTCAATTGCTGAAACTTTTGGTTCATCATGGATCCATTGATTCCTAGCTGTCTAAATAGCCTAAGCAACAACACAAAAGATCTCCAAGTTGGTCTTTGAAGCCATGTTTCTCCAAATCACACACAATCCATCAAATGATCCAGCATTAGCATTAATAATAGCTGGCCACAAGCTACTAGAATCCCAGACTTTACGGGCATACTTACAATCCCACAATACATGCCACACATCTTCAACCCCCTCCGAACATCGAGGACATTTGGCCAAACAAGGAATTCCACGCTTTTGAAGATTATCATAGCAAGGCAAAATATCATGAAAATCTCTCAAAAAAAAAAAAAAAAAAAAGATTTATTTTATTTGGGAGCTTAAGATTCCATAGCTTTTTTTCACCGATTTGTATTACCTTTGTCTCTAGAAACATTTTATCCTTCACGCAGCTTCATTGCCAAGCGATAACCCGAACGTACGAAATATAATCCCTTAGGATCATAATGCCATATTAAGCAATCGGAATAGGCACTATGACTTAAAGATATGCTGTAAATTACCTCCTGATCAACTGGGAAACAATGCTGTTAATGATCGTTTTATCTCACTCTCTGTTATAATGAGATCTTCCACCATCCAATCTGCAGTCTTTTGTTAGCAGGAGTAATAGGGTGAAACGAGCTTGGAAGAGGCAGCCATGGGTCTTGAAAAATACTCACCGATATACCCAAACCTACACGCCAACAAATACCTTGCTTCAACAAATCTTTACCCCAAAGTAAGCTACACGATGTGAATGAAGGATTGTTACCGACCTCTGCCTCCAACAAAGTATTATTTGGAAAATACTTTGCTTTATAAAGTTTAGCAACTAATGAATTGGGATAGTTAATAATCCGCCAACTCTGCTTTGCTAGGAGTGCTTGATTAAAAGCATTAATGACTCTGAAACCCATCGCTCCCTCCAATTTTGGACGAGACAACTTTTACCACCTAATCCAATGAAGCTTCCTCTCTGATTCGTTACCACCCCACAAAAATCTAGAAATAAGCGATTGAGTCTCATCATAAAGGGTTTAGGGGATTTTGAAGACACTCATAGTGTAGGTGGTTGTCGCTTGAGCTATTGCTTTAATAAGAATCTCCCTTCCACCCATAGAAAACACCTTGTCCCGCCACAACTTGAGCTTTTTTAAAACCCTTTCCTTCACAGCATCAAAAGTAGCCCTTTTGTTCCTGCCAACAAAGGATGAGAGGCCAAGATATTTATCGTGAGAAAGATTACTATCCGATTGCCCAACTTGCTCCGTCACCTCATTCATAGTTTCCTCCCCTAACATTAGGACTAAAAGTAATCATAGATTTCTCAAAATTAACCACTTACCCCGAAGTTTAGCATAACTATCAAGAACCTCAACAATTGTATGGCTATCCACCAGAGTGGCTCGACTGAAAATAATAAAGTCATCAGCAAACAAAAGATGACTAACCTTAGGCGCTCGGTGAGCCACTGATATGCCTGCAATCCTCCCTACTGATCTTGCATGTCGCAACAAACCGGTCAAGCCCTCAGCGCATATTAGGAACAAATACGGAGATATTAGGCAACCTTGTCTAATACCATGAGTAGGTTTCACCAATCCCCAAGGGGCTCCATCAATAATGAAAGACATCCGGGATACGGTGATACTAGTCATCACAAGACGCATCCACCTATCACCAAAGCCCAATCGTCGCATCATACTCTCAAGAAAAGGCCACTCCACATGGTCATAGGCTTTACTCATATCAAGCTTCAATCCTATGAGACCCATTTTGCCACTAACTTTGCGACAAATAGAATGGAGAATTTCAAAAGCAACAAGAACATTATCTGTAATCAAACGGCCGAGCACAAAAGCACTGTATTCTTGGGAAATAATATGAGGGATAATTCCTTTTAGCCTATTTGCTAGCGCCTTTGTCACAATCTTGTAGACACGTTACACAGGCCAATAGGTCGATATTCAGAAAGCTTCTTGGGATATTGAACTTTGGGAATAAGAACCACATGTGTTAAGTTAAGCGGCTCAATAGAAACATCACCATTCAGAAACCCAGAACACATCTCCACCAGATCCCGACCCACCACATCCTAATTCTTCTGAAAAAAAAATAGCGTGGAAACCATCTAGCCCTGGTGCTTTAGTAGGACCCATACCAAAAAGTGCCTCGTTAATTTTTTCTGCAGAAAAGGGTGCATCCGTCAAGTTCTTCATATCATCACTCAAGCGGGGTTCAACAAGATTGACCACAACGTCAATATCTTCTTGATCCGGTCTTGTAGTCATGAATAAACCACCAAAATAGCCCTCCATGTCATTCACAATATCATCCTTTTCAGTAAGCCATCTCTTCTCTTCGCTCTCCAATCCTCGTATCTGATTTCGCCGTCGGCGTTGCGAAGCTTTTTGATGGAAAAACTTCGTATTTTTATCACCCCCATGAAGCCATTTCGACCCAAAATGTTGACACCAATAGTATTCTTCCAAAGCAAGAAGCCGATCCAAGTCAATCGTTAATGATCGAATGCTCTGTTTATTAGCCTGTGAAGGGGCTGCATTATTTAGAGACTCCAGTCTCTCTTGTAAAGCACAAATTTTTGTTGGAATTCTACCAAATGTTTGAGAACTCCAGTTCCGCAAATCACTAGCACATCTCCTTAAACTAGCATTCCAACAATCCCTAGAAACTCTTCCATTCATAGGTCTCCAAGAATCATGAAGAGCTGCCCCAAAGCCTCATCTATCGTCCACGAAGGATTAAAATGAAAACGACGCTTTTTCTTGGGTCTTCTCCCGCCAATATTAGTATTACCATTACCCACAAGCTCCAACCAAAGTGCCCTATGATCAAAGTGCCCTATTAGTATTTCTGTTTTCACAATCTTTTCTCTTTCTCTCTTATATTTTTCTCCTTCGAAGTCAAAACTCAAAACCTCAATGCTTTTTTTTTTTTTTTACTGCAACTGCCCCCTTTCCTGATCCCTTATTTCTCATTCTTTTTTTTTTGCTTTGGGAATGCTTGTTTTCAATTTAATGCCTATTATATATTCCTTGGCTTTTCTTTTTTCCTTTTAGTAAGGAACTTTTTCCCCCCCTTAGAAATGCTATAGTTCATGAAAGCCAAGTAAGAAAATAATTTTCTATCTACAAAAAAAAAAAAAAAAAAAAAAAAGAATTATTTGTCTGCAAAAAGCATGATGTTGTGATATTCTAATTAACTTTTCAACATGTTTTTTAAAAGTAAAATTAGTAGAAAAAGAAAAAAAAAACACAATAAGGAGTTTATGATAATTTGTATGTAAACAAAAGTGAGAAGGGAAATTGAAAAGAGTAATAGATGCAAAGAGGGGAAAACAACACTAATATGTCAATCACGACAATTGTTTCCTCATGTAATTGTAATAGTAATTTTGATATTTATTATCCACTTCCAACAAAAAAAAAAAAAAGAGAGATTTTTAATTAATGCTTAAGATAAACCGGTTTTTAACTTGCTATAACAAGTCATGTAAAGTGTCACATTATTAAATGTAATTAAGATATATACTTCGTTTTATAATTTTGATTGTAAGCATGAATAGTTACAATAACAGAGTAACTATTAAAAACTTTTCCATATATATATATATATATATATATATATGGATAGATGCTGCTAATGTACAAACATTTTGGTCCTTGCTGCCGGACACTTTTCATTCCCTAATGCAGAAAAACAGAAATGCAATACATTCATCAGTGCAGAACAATACCAAAGGAAAAATAGACTTGTTCAAATAAATCCAAAAAAAAAAAAAAAAAATGTCTTAGGTAGAGAAGAAAACTACTAACAATGTGTGTCTATTGAGGTCAGCAAATAAAGCAGGTGATTACAAATCAGGATTATAAAAACCTACTAGTGAAATGCACGTGTGTATTTAATTTGTTGAATTTCTTATATGCTTTCTGATTAAAATATTTTTAGTCCGGACAAATTAGATAGAAAATCACTTATGGATTATATTAGAGAAGGTAAAAGATGTTTAAAAAAAGGCACATTTGATTAAAAAAAACTAATAAAATTGCTCAAAAATCTTTAAGTCACGACGTTTTCTAGAATATTATTGTAATAGTGACAATTAGAAGAAAAATCATTTAAAATAGACATTAAAAAAAATAAACTTTCAAGGGGAAAGCCAAGAAAAGGGGGCCAAAATGAAAGAAATAAAGTTTTAGGGGAAAGCAATGAAAAAAAAAAAAGCAAGAAAAGGACCAAACAATAAATAGAAAGAAAAGAGGGGAAAAAAAAAAGAAGTAATCAAAATGAGGCCTCGTTTGGAAAATCATTTCAAACCAAAATTTTCATCTCAGTTTTTGTCTTTTTCTGAAAAAGTTTTTGTTTTTTTCTGAAAAGTCAACAAAAATTTTCAACTCAAACTTAAAATTTCTAACTCAAACTCATTCACCAAACGGACCCTGAGTGTTTCAACCAAAACCCACGTTTTGGTTGAAAAAGGATAAATATTTTTATCCCTAAAAAAATTATTATTATTTTAATTTCAAGAATCTTTTAAGGTAAAGATATGATGATGAATTCATCCTTCCCCCCCATCTCTGTCTATTTATGGTTAGAAAATGTGAATACTGTTAGGACTATTGCGGAGCATCAAACCAATTACCTTTAAGTTTAACTTAAAAAAAAAAAATCATAGAAACAACTGTTTAAATAAATATATTTATGTTTTTTATCATCGTATTTGGAATTTTGATCATCCATATTTATGAGAAAAAAATTATAACTATTATAATTGAGATAATAATGCATAAATATTAAAATAGACAATCTTAGAAATCGCCCTAGCCTTAAAAGTTGATAACTTAATTAGGAGTCCTAAGCTGTCCCTCACTACTCACTTGGGTCCAATCACACTTTTTTTTTTTTTTTTTTTTAATATACTTCCACTTAAGTCAAACAGTGGTTCTATTTACACCCATTAAAATTTTGAATGTCCCCACCAAATTATAAACTATTTTTATAATAATTTTATCCCCTACTGAAATTACAATAAACCCATTAAAAATATTCCTCATTAACCGTACAAATACAATATGTTTTAAAAGAAATGAAAGCATACGGCACACCCCCACATTGGTTTATAAAATAAATTTTTTTTTTCAAATGACCAAAACTACATACCAAACATCTTTTATTATACTAAATTTAACTTTTCTGTACCTTAAATGTTTCTCTATCAAATTATTTATCAAAAATAAAAAAGCAATCTCTTGAAGATAAATCCATATTAAAACATGTATTTTTAGTTTTTAATCATATCTATTTATCAATTATTTAATGGACATCCTTATTATTTTGTGATTATTGAATATGAAATTGGTGAATCTTGAATTTTTTTGTGTGGTTGTAACTTTACGACTATTTAATGAAACATTAAGTATTAAGACACTTTTATTTAAATGAGAAAGTTTTTTTTTTTTTTTTTAATAAGAAGAAATTATGAAGAAGAACAAGTAGAGAAAACGATTTGCTACGAAAATGTCGTTAAAAAAAACGTTGTTTTTCTCTCTTCTATTATATAACTTTTTTAAAATAGGAATTATTTTCTTTCCTAATTAGATTTGTTTTTGAATTTCATTGTTATAAATCAAATCAAATTTCAAATTAAAGTGGGTGTATGAGAGGATTAAATTAGGTATTATACAAATATTATTTATAAAAGGATAATGTTTTAAATCTTATTATGGGGATATTTATAAATTTAGTGAGTGCAAATATAACCAAGTATTAACTTTTAATAATCATTTGTAAAGACAAAGAAAGAAAAAAGAAAAGAAAAAAAATATATTTAACCGATACAAAGAGGTGAAAAAGGAATGCATGATGAGGGCACGTTTTCTTTGCAACTTGAATTTGAATAGCAATTTATCATAGTTTCCAAATAAAATAAAAATTAAGGACCATCACAACTTGTCAATCTCAATAAATGTAGATTTTTATGGCCCAATACCACCACCTAATTACAATCCTCCAAGTTCATCAATATATAAAAGTCAATGATCAATATTCAGACCAAAATTAAAGAACTTGACCAGAAAGAGAAGGAATTGTTACATGACCCGAGTCTTGTTCTGCCAACTGAACATTATACCGTCGGATCTCTTAAAACAGTTCTTGTTTTACATGCTAGGGTTTTTCTGGTCTTTTCGTTTCTTTCTTTCTTTTTTTACTCATAAAAAAAAAAAAAAAAAAAGAAATAATTGTAGTTGAAGCAAGAGTATAGACAGTTGGACACTACAACATGACATGACATGACATGTTGGACTATACATCAACAGATCGGGAGGATGGCAAAAGCCTAATTATGTGAGTATATATATATATATGTTCATACTGGGCTCGTCTATAAATATTTCAAAAACAGAAGAAGGGAAAACATTGGCCTCTATCCCCTCTTAGCATATATATATATATATATATATATATGTGCGTGTGTATTGTGTGTGTTATTTTGCTTCCTAAGTTATGAATTTAAGGCTGAGGAAAGACGTGCAGTTAGCTGCCGAGTGATCCTGAAAATTGCGAGTGCCAACAAGAGCTATGCATGGCTGGCAATACTACTCTCCAATTTTTTTAAAAAAATTTCCTTTCTTATTCCCTTAAATGGGGAACAGATGAAGAAAGAACAGGAATATATAGGATATATTTATATATATTTATGTATATATGGTCTCTTTTTATGTTCTTTGTTTATAGTGAAAGTTTGGTATTCAAAGTCTTGCTTTAAAAATGAGTTGAAATTCCAAAGAATCCTATGAAACTGTGATATCCACACATAATCAAAGAGTTTCCTTTCTTTGCCAAATGGCCCATATTGGTTGCAGTCAGTCAATATGGGATGTGCTTGTCAAGTTCTGATTGCTGAAAATTAGCATATGGAATTATATATATATATGTCAATATGTATACATATTTATTATATATGTGATATAGTTGTATACGTGTGGTTGCCTAGTGGGATATGGAGGACATGTGGCTTGGGTTGACCTTCCCTAGAGGCTAGAATCATGAATTGGAGAAAGGCAATGAAAGTGAAGGAGGTGTAATTTATAAGAGATCAAATTATCACTTTTCAAGATTATGTTCTCCTATCCCCCTAAAGTGTACTGACTGATCAGCAACATATATATTTAAATACATATATATATATATATATATATATAACTCCATTTGGACGAATGAAAAGAGCTATTACCATAAATGGAAAAGATTCAATGAAAATGGCAATAAATCTATATCTATATATCTATATATATATATATATATATATTATTATTATTAGACAAATGGCCTTTGGCTGAGCCAAGAGGCGAAAAGTCTCTGAGTAATAGCAGAGTGACATGTAAGCAGTAATAAATAAAAATGTAAATAAAAGACAAAGACAAGCATTTGTTGGGAAGCAAAACCCTTATCTTGAAGATGATCATCACCAACAACATTATCTTGACCCATATCAGTGGAGAAGGGCGGTGTACGTCTCGACCACCGGTCGTATCATGCAGATTTTTTATGGTGATGCTTATTCATTCTACGTGAATGCCCCCCCCAAAAATCTAATCCACTTTATACTTCTCTCTCGCATCGCATGCCTATAAATAGAGGGCTTCCCAGGCCACCCCATTTGACAATCCGCCCTGGAGGAAGATAACAATTATTCTATACATACATACATACATACATACATACATATATATATATATATATCTATTGTACGTGGATATCTGAAGAAGTTTCTAGTTTGTGAGGAAGGAAGGTCCTACATGAGGATAAGGAGCCTTTGTTTTGTAGCCAAGGATGACTTGCCTGCAACCTCTTCCAACGAGTTTCACTCTCGGTCTCTCTTGAAAAAACCGACTTCTTTATCGATAAATGAATACTTACGATGAAATATGGTTCCTAATCATTGGCTATCTTGTTAAGAGTATCCTTGTGTGGTATTCAGGCAGTCTCTTTGGCTATCAAGACAGGCTCTTGTCTCTCATGCTGGACCTCTTCTTCCACAACTACTTCGCTCGACTTACTTGGTTGTGTTTCTCACCGGGTAAGGTTACAAACATAGTTCATCCTTAAAACAGAGGTAACTACTTCACTAATTTGTCATTCTTTTACAGGTCTACACTGAGAGTCTTGACCAACTACGTCTTCACTCTGCTGAGATAGCAGAATTCAAATGGAACTGCAAATGGACGCTCGTGTGCTTCTTGCACTAAGTTGAGCATGTCTCGTTGTTGCTGCAATAAACACTTCAAATGCATTTTGTTCTTGAACTCAAGTTTTCATGAGTTCTTAGGTACTTTTTCCACACAATGTGGTAATCTAACTGCATTTGTTTCGAATGAATGACGTACTTTGTTTCAAGGTTGGGTAATACTCTTCACATTTTTCTTCTTTTGAGGGAAAAAGTAGACCAAGGGTCCAAGCATTTTAAGCATCAAGTTTAAAGAATTTATAGTTATGCACGGCAACTTTTGCGCTATGATAATAAACAGGGCTGAACATATCCACAATTTCCTAAATGCGTAAATCCAAAATGCATTGATGCGATATAGAAACTATAAAATTCCTGTAAGAACTTCAACCCTAAGTTCTGCACTTCACATTGACACTACCAAAGCTAAGATTCTAAGTCCTCATTCAGGATTAGGAAGCGCATTCGAATTTCGACAAGAAAACCGACAACTAACGAGTATTATCTGATTTACCATGCAAATAGTTCAACCATATAAATCAAACTCTTCCAACAACTCATACCGGCCAAATAATGTTAAATCAAACTCCACATTGCCAAAGGATCAATAGAGGCAAGAATCAATTGCAAAATGGTCCAACCTTACAAGCATTTGATGCCATTATTTTTGCAAAATTAGACAGCAACTTTAGTTGTATAAACAATGAACGATATTTATAACATCCTCACAAACGGAATAGTAATACTGTAACTACAAAACGTTGTTCTTCTACAATCGCACTTATAAGAAAATATGTACGAGAAATCGTTCCTTGTGCTACCTAACAAAGAGATGAGAAAGGGCACGCTAATACAACGTGAAGAACAAACTTATATTGCTGCAGCCAGTGCAAAGCTTTCCTGAGTCCAGTGTGGAGGATCCATCACAGCACAAGCATCCGATTTTTCAAAATCAGCAACCTACATCGACAACCATACGGCATAACAAACACTAAGGTTAGAAAATTAAGTCCATGATCAAATCTTCGCTTTGCCAGGGACAATCCAGCAAAGAAGAATGAATGGTAAAATGACAAGAGAGAAGGCGGATACCTTTTCCTTGCAGTTCGGGCAATAATGATACTTATGCCAGAGACAGTCCATGGAAGGGCAGAGAAAGCAAAATCCAAGCATCATCGGCATCATACAACCGACGACAGCTGCCAAACTCGGCTTCGATCTGGATTACATTTATCATAATTATAATCTAAGAGTGATTACTGATCACACTAACAGCAAAATTAAAAAGCATAAAACTATCCAATACTTGGATAATTCATCTTAATTTCGATACTTATGAAGAATGATACCATTACCACTGATAGATGTTAAAGATATTTTCTTAGTACTCTAATTTATAAACGTATAGGGATGGATAGCAAGAAAGAAAAGCATCCAAAACCAAGCAAATTATGAAAATCAGATTAACCATTACATCCTTAAATTATTATACAAGTCCAAGTCCGATCTATTTTTTTTTTCCTTTGTCTTCCGAGTCAAACAAAAGAAAAGAGAATAAAACATATTATTTTCAGACAAAAACGAATAAATCCAGAAAAATTATCTGAGTTCTAAGGTGGTCGAATTTGAGTAGACGGGGATTAATTAGCGGTAAAATAACAAGGAATTAGTCTAATCTTTGAAATTAAGAGGGGGGGAAGAAACAGAAAGGGAATGAAAAGGGAAAATAAAAGAAAGAAAGAAGGAAAAATGGGAAAAGACCTGACAGTGGTGAGAGAGGAATTGGCACAGTAGGGCAGGTGAAAGGGCGGGAGTGTCCCTGTAAATTGTTTGCTGGATGGGAACTCCCTTTGGGTCTCCGACGAATGCGTTCGGAGGGATGGCCCCTGCTTGGTATGGATTCTGGGCCGCGTAGTACGGCACTCCGACCACTGGTTCCTCCTTCTTCGACATCTTTTACGGAATTTCCTCTCTCGATTTATTTATTTATTTATTTTTTGGGGGGTCTGTTTTTGGGATGAATTCGAGATGGCAGAAAAGGAAAGGAAGAAGATGATGATGAAGAAGAAGAAATATTACGATTTATTATTCTCTGGCGATGAATATGACTGGATTTATTATAACCAATCTTTATTCACGACGCGGACTCGGCGACACTCGTTGGAAATTTCATTCTTTTTCTTGAAAGTGTCAATATGCGTGGAAGCTTCGATTGACTAAAATGTCCCTGGCCGTCTATGTGGAATTTGTTAAGCTGCCTATCAGCGTAACTTCAGTTGGGCCTTCTTGGGCTTCTTTCTACCCTCCAGCCCATTTCTAAATTTCACTTCTTTTATTTTTTTTTTATTTTTTTTATTTTTTTTTAAGAATAATTTCACTTTTTTAAGTAAATTTAATTTTATTAGATAAATAAAAAGTTTATAAGATAAATAAAAATTTACTTAAAAAATAATAACACTTATAATTAATAAATAATAAATACTTGATAAATTTATTATTAATTATTATTCACTCTAAATATTCTTAAAATTTACAATTTACGTCAATTATTTATATAAAAATTTTATTACTTCTATCATTGACGAAATTACACTACATCACATGTTTGTACAACTCAATTAACAAAATAACTCAAATATTTTCTTTATTTTGTTAAATAGTCTTCCAAAAATTTTATTAGCAAAACGACGTCGAAATCTCAAAAAAAAAAAAAAAAAAACAAAACAAAACAAACAAAATAAAATGACTTCAAATAACCAAGAACGACCGTTGTTGTTTTTATGTTAAAATGAAAAAGTTTATTTTGATAATTTCAAATTTTGAGGTTGACATTGACAAATATTCCATTGAAAATATAGCAAATTTTAAAAATATTTTAGGAATATAAAAGTTACTTTGTAATTATTACAAGGATTTTCAAGTTTAATGTTACATAATTCATACTTACTAATAATGTGATGATGTCATTATTTTCCTACTTATAAAATATGCTAAATTTTTTTGTATATTTCAATTCCAGTTGTTAGATTTTTCTATAGGTCTAACAATTTCTAAAAGAAAATTCAAAATAAAAATATAACAAAAGAGAAAGTCCAACTTCTATGCTCATTTATTCTTATTCTATTTATATCCTTTAAATAATATCATGATATGCTAATTAAAATATCATATAAATTACAATATCATATCATATTAATTTAAAAGCGATGTTAATTAAAGAGAATGGGGACGCATTAAATGAAATTGAGCCAAATCCTTGTTCGCCGGTGAAGGGAGTTCATACCTATATTGGCATGATGATTTGTGAAATGATCGCATTTAATACTTGAATAAAGTTCCAAAGATCTGACATTCCAAAACAATTAGTAAACCAAAACGAACCTTCCTTTTTCTTTTCAAGTAATCCTTGAAGGCTCAAAGATATACAGTTCACACTGATCAAACCCACACGGTCTTAGAAAACATTCTTGACCAGTCAACAATAGTTATCATTTTAATTATATATATATATATATATAAACAATAATTATCATGATTTGAATGCAAGAGATAGATGGCAATTCAACCCAAATGAACCTTACAAAATAATGCCCCTTGTCATTTCTTAGTCGTTACCTTATTTTGGGCTAGAAAGGTTGACTTTGTTCCTTTACAAAATAATGCCCTCTAACAAATTTTGTAGCTTAGGGCCAAACATGTACTAATGTTACGCAACAGCAGGCAGATAAACTACTACAACAACTCCCCTTAAAAAAAAAAATTAATTAATTAATTAATTTTGATAAGATAAGCTATAATTCAACTACAATTGCCAATTTGCCTCTATTTTACATGTTTGTTTGTTAGTATTCTATGACATAGAACATTGCCATAGGAGGAACACCTTTAATTTTCACGGCAGTCGTCATAGATTTGCTTGGCTCTAGAGAAGTATTTTAACTTGATATATACGAGAAAACCATGTTCTGATTTCGTACACACTACATATATACCGACATACATAATGGAAATGAGATGTTTTTAGTAGCTATCGTAAAGCAGCGTTGGTTAGAAGTGAACATCTTGTGTTTTGACCCAAAAGTGATGTAGCTTTCATCTTAATTTTCAATGACAATCACCTTGACATGTCTAGGCCGTAAGAAGATATATAGCTACGATTATATTCGAATCACATATATATTGTCTTAGTCTAGGGATTCTTTGTTTTGGTATGAAATTCTCCACTAGGATAAACCAAAAAAAGAAAATTATGATCGATTTACTAACCGACGCATAAGAGATAGATTATACACTATATCGCAATTTACTATTTATGCTTTTGGTTAACTTATTTAAAAGATGGTACTATATCGTATCACGGCCTAATCTCAAACCGTGAACATCTCAAGGAAACTAAGCAGCTAGCCCCTGCTATATGCTAAACAAAAATCTCAATTATGGTAAATTAAAAAAAATTTTTTTTTTTTTTTGAGAGACTCAAAAACGTGCCATGCATATGCTTTTTAGAAGCTAGCTAGTAAAGATGTTAAAAGGCGTAGTAGGAAAGGCAAGTCACAGCTTTAATCTTAAGACAAGTATATTAATAATTATGTAAGTAAAAAAAGCATATTTATTTATGGAGAAAAGCATTTGATCAGAAGAGGGTGCATGGCTTGTAAAAAGCTTTTTAACCTCGCAGCAAATTAACAGTCGATGACAGCATTGAGAGGCATGTTAAAAATAAAAAATATGAAGAAAAAAAAAAGTTTAAAAGAGAGAGATAGAGCATTTAGCAGCATTAGCGAGGGGCACGCCCGAGGCCACTAGAGGATGTTCCCTTGGTGCGTTGAAAATAGTACTACAAGTCTCTCAATCTCTCAGACACACACACTCTCTCTCTCTCTCTCTCTCTCTGCATAGAGAATGATTTGGGAAGCCCGACCTAGAAAACATACCCCCCCATTTCTACATTATTACTTCATGAAATGACTTTAAAAAATAATTAAATAAATAAAACGCTTCCTCGGTCAGACCAGGCCTAAACTTTGAGATTAACAAAATAATTCATGCTTCAAAATTAACAGAATTAACAATTAACCAATATAATGGATTGAATGTTTGGCATGTATATATGAGACCATGTGACCATGTAATTTTACTGTTGTGTTGTCAGTGATAAACACTTTTTGTTCAAGAGATAAGTTAGGAGTTTCAACGAACATTTCTAATGATATTTTTTTTTAAATATGACACTTAGAAGGATGTACCAATTAACCTCGGTCGTTTTTCTTAGATTTATTTTTTCTAGCAAAAAGAGTGGATTGAATGTTCATGGTAAGGATTGTGTGTGTGTTTTTTATGTCATATTTGTATCGGAAACATATTACAATGAGATAAAAAGATAAAGGGGTTAATGGTTGTTATAGTTAGTTAGTTAGAGAGAGAGAGATAGAGAGAGAGTGGAATATAAAAAGAAAAAAGAAATTTATCTTGATCCGTGAAGCATTTCGGAAATTACAATCGAAAACAAAAGCATTGGAACATCCCAAGGTCGAGTCTAGCTGGTCTCAGAAGGAATATTAGTGCAGAGAGAGAGAGAGAAGGTCATATGTGTCAGTCAGGACTGGTTAAAAAAAAAAAAAAAAAAAGGGGACTCAGAATAGATTCCACAAGGCAGGAAAAATCCGAACTGATAAAATGGGTCACTCCGATTAATCCCACCCTCGACAAACCCCATCTCGTGAAGCTTACACATTTTACATTATTTTTTCCTTTTCTTTTCTAATAATTTAAGAAAAAAACATTCCTAGTGATAAACAACGTATGTACAACTGGTAATTGTAAAATAGCATTGTTATATATATATATATATATATATACACACACACACACATATACATATGTATATGTTCTTAATTTCAAAAGGAAAATGATATAAGTAAATAATTATTGTTTCTCTTTTGTTTTCAGCCATTCAGTCCCCCCCACGGCAGCTCCCCCAACACATTCTGCCTGTGCTCCTCGTCTCCTTCTATTTGTCCAATTCTATTCCTTCCTATGCTTTGATTTTTCATACACAACTAAATTACTTATCCATCTTTTCTATTTATATATATATATTTATATAGTAGGATATTAAAGGGGTCTAGCCTTCCTTTTGTGCTTTTCGCTTGTTCAATACAATAAAAAACAGAGCGAAACATTGGGTATATGAAAAAGAATCCATTGATACGATGTTTTTAAATGCCATATATATAGAAGTCCTATCACTTTTACATATATACTTTTTAATCTGAATATAATCTTAAATAAATTTTACTTCCCTTTCAAAAAAAAAATTTTTTTAACTTTAAAAAAGAGTATCCCGTTACAAAGTTTCTTTTTTTTTTTTTTTTTTTTTTTTTTCAGTTAAGCTAAACTATATAAATAGACTTGTGATCATATATAAATACACACACGTGATGATATCTATTCCCACGAACGTGATATTACATAATTTTCAGTGCATATTGAATGTGCATATACCGTATTTCATTTTAATATGGAAATGTCACATAATAATTAGGAGGTCAAAACTTTTGTCTAAGCGAGATGAAGTTGACCAATAACTTGTCTATCTAGTTACTAGTTTTCACGTTCAAACACAAGGAAAGGAAATCAAAATTTTTTTCCCGGCCGGTTCAATATACATTAATTCCAATGCAAGTATCTAAAATGATGAAGTGCATTAGATTTCTGCAAGATATGTTTATATAATTTATTTAAATTGGCAGGCACAATTTACGCCATCTTTTGAGATTGAACACATTACATGAAGGTATAAAATGCAAACTGATCAACCCGATCTTTTTACTTAAAAATGCACATGTATATATACAGATCTCAATATTGTATATATATTTGCAAATATCCAAAAAATTTCTTTCCACAAAGATAGACACAAGATATAGATACTCCTAAGATAGTTTTTTGTTTAGATAATGAAAAACGAATACAGTTGAAGAAAAACGAGCAAAGCCGGCGCGTGGGGGGTCGTCCCGCCATTAGGAAAGGTCATCCCAACTTGGAAAAAAAAAAACTGTATTAAAGAAAGTTCCGGCATTCTTACTCAAACTTTCTTCCCATTTGGAATTGCACAGAAAAGACTATTTATCTCAGAGAGGCCTCCGTAAAATTTTGGGAAAACGCCAAAGGAGATCTCTTCTTCTCTTTTTATTTTTTAATTTTTCATGGAAAATATCTTTCGTATACTTTAATTAATTAATTTTTTTTTAGTCTTTTTGTTTTTTTTAAGGGACGGCAAGCATTTTTGTTTCTTCATCTTTTTTTTTTTTTTTTTTTTTTTTTCATTTAACTCCTAATGGTTAGGAAACAATACTTGTTATTTATTCAAAGACGCTCATAAATGGCGTTTTTTTTTTTTTTAAACCGGAAGGGAAGGGAAGACCAATTGGTGTGGACTGTGGGAGAGACAAAAGGCACCCCAGAGTGGGTTCACCAGCTGGGTCCAACATCTAATGCTCACGAGCATCCATAGCGCGTACGTCTCACACCCTCTATTTCAAGAAACCCCTCTCTTGATCCTCTCACAATCTCCTTCTTTTTGTCCATTCTCAGTTCTCACTCCTCTTCCAAAACCAAATCCCACCTACTCTCTCTCTCTCTCTCTCTCTCTCTCTCTCTCTCTCTTCTTTCCCTTCTCTTTGGTGATTCAATATTTTTCCTTTTTTCCTTTTTTCTTTTTCTCAACATCTTTTCTTTTTTGGGTTTTCGTTGGATCCTTGGGGATTGATTCCATGTGTAATAGTAGTTCTTGTTGTTCATCATCGCAACTAGTAATTATTTGAGGGGATTATATATTTTGATTAATTAGTTTTGAAAAATGGCAGCTCCAAACATGGCCACGATCACAGCATCCTTAGAGAGGTCTCTTCAGAACTGCTCTCTAAACCACCACCGGAGTAACTCCGGCGGCGGCGGCGGCGGCGATTCCGTAGGAGGAAGGTCCGCGTCATTATCAACCTCCTCGAACCGCCCCTCACATAATGATGATGTTAATGATTATGAAGCGCCGCAAAATCATGATGACCACCAGTACTACCCCCACGCCGCCGCCGACACTTTCACCACCGCCGCCACCACCACCACCACCTTAGAGCTCAACTCCCATATCTCCCTCCCTTACCATTGGGAGCAATGCCTCGATTTAAAGGTATTTCAATTTCAATTTCAATTTCCTTCTCCTTTTTTTTTTTTATTTAAAAAAAAAAAAATCCAACTCTTCTTTTTAGTCCTTTTTTTCCTCTCATTCTTTCTTTCTTTTTCTTTCAATAAATTCAAACATAAGGCAGATCCTGAACTATTCTTTTTGCTGCTTTCTGAAGGTAATTAGTTCTTTAGGCTTGTTTATTTTTCCTTTTTATACAGAAAAACAAAATTAACTTTTCATTTCTTATATTTAGACGAAAAGAGGAAAAAAAGAAAAAAAAGAAAAAAAAAAACTTTTCTCGTATTTACTATCTGGTGCTGCATTTAATTTTTAGTTGAACAACAAAAGAAAGAAACTTTCCCTAATTAGGTCGTCCGTAAACAATCATGGTTTCCATCAAACAACCAAAGACTCTAACTTGATTAATGATGAGCATTAATGAAGCAATCTAGGAAAGGAAAATCAGCAGGGTTTTTTTTTTTTTCTATTTAATCTTGTTTTATTTTTATATGTTTTCATAAACAAGTAATTTTCCATTTTTCATGAAGATTAAACGACGTGAAAGAAGAGAAGATAAACTTACTAACTAATTGTAACATGTCGTTTTTAATGTGCAGACGGGGGAGATTTACTACATAAACTGGAGGAACGGCAGGAAAGCAAAAGAAGATCCAAGGACGACAACGACAGACTATAACAGTGGAGATTATTACTCAGAAGACGAGGAGGAAGAGGAAGAAGAAGAGAATAGCTCATACGACAGCGAAGAATCGTCGTCGGAAACGAATCGGAGAGAAAAAAAGGAGCAGGCGCAGCAGGTGTTGGTGGTGGGAGGGTGCAAGAGCTGCTTCATGTATTTCATGGTCCCAAAACAGGTCCAAGAATGCCCCAAGTGTTGTGGTCAACTTCTTCATTTTGATCGATCCGAAAATGCCTCTCTATGAATTACGACTAGTACTTCTTATTTCTCTTTCTATCATCCGTGACCACAATAATTATTCTAAATTCTTATTTTTCCCCATTCTTATTTTTATTTTTATTTTTCTTATTTTTCCACTTCCTGTAAACCAACCCCCCCTTGTGCTCTTTGGAAATTTTAGTGTGGATTTGCTACAACGCGAGATGAGAAGTTCTTTACATCCATTTTCCCACGAACTTCATTTATTTATTAATTTAATTTAGTTAATAATTGTTTTTTAATTTAAATATTGAGGGGTTATTGAGACATCCATGGAAGTGACAGAGAGGAGTCCTTATACAGTGCCAGAAAGTGAGGTCAATGGGGGGGGGGGGGGGGGGGGGGGGGGGGGGGGGGGGGAAGAATATTATTGGTAATGATTGTGACGTGTTGTTAATGTTCTCCTTGCTTCTTTATTTATCATTATTATTTTATTTTTTTTGGGGTTTTTTCCCCCTCTAAGTTCCCGTGTTTAAACTATTAATCTCTCTACTACGGATGTGTTAATGAGCTGAGTAGGCTATTGAGTAATTTGGTGTGTTGTTGGCGTCAATTAATTCAACCGCTTGATGAGTGCCTTAAAACATGGTATTACCACATATAATGATGTGATTGCATTAAAACTTAGACAAACTATTTAACATTGTAGCATTAATTGTATCACGTCATGTGTCTAGGAAGTCTTGTGAATCATTTTTTATGAAAGTAAGTTGGCGATTTTTTTTTTTTTTGGGCATAATTTTCTAATCTTTCTTTTCTATATTTCCTATCCATTAAAGAAAAAAAAAATCCATCAAACTAGACGTGTTATAAATTTATCAACTAAACACTTTAAAAAAATTAATACAGCAAATCATCAGCTCACACCGTTACCAGCACTTATTTATTTATTTTTAATTATTTTTTAAGAGAAAGGATCGTGAACAGTGTGATCGCTTAGTAACTCAAATTTTTCATAGTTTTTGTTTTAAGAAGTCAAAGGGTTAAAAATAATTTATATAAAAAAAGGGGTTAAAAATAGGAAACTTTGCATTATTTTATTGGGAAGAATTTAATTCCATATATACGAGCATGCAACGTAGTTAGCTGGGATTTGAAAGTTGAAAACTTCGGATATATGTATGAATTAGTTGGATTTATATATATATATATATATATATATATTTTAAAGAAGTTGGATTTATATTTAAAGACAAAAGGACAAATCAATCTTTCAATATTTCATATAATATTGTCATGTAGTTCAGCTATATTTTCTGATCTGTTTTGCTCTATATTTCATATGTATTTATTTTTTAGTTGTTTTTCTTTTTGTGAATAATTTGTACATTGTCGAATTGAAACTATGATTATTATTTCTTTATTTTTAATAAAATATTAAAGATAGATAAATGATAAAGATACTTAAGAGATACTAACCTAATTAAAATGTCCCTATACATCAAATGATTTTTGTCCCCAATAATCTTATTGAAAAAATAATATTACCATGTAGAAAAGAGATATTTTATGAGGCAGCGCGTCATTTTGAAGGAAAGAAAGAAAGAAAAAAAAAAAAAAAAACTTGGGTTTTTTAAGTTGGATTTAGGTGAGCTGAATGGAAATCATGAAAAAAGCCAAAAGTCAAAAGTCAAAAGTCAAATCCCGATTATAATTTAAGCACCGTCTTATTCGTGCATGATATGTACAACACTTGATCATATTCTTTGAAAAATTCATCTGCTCCGTCCATATATTCTAAGAATAATCTATATGTACTCCACGTCGTATTCATTTTATGGTAGGACTTTTATAATATTATTAAAAATTGTTATATTTAAGTTCTTAGAGTAAGATTTTGTTTAGTTCTCATATCTAAATCTAAGTTTTTCATTTCAGTTTTTGATTTTTTTTTAAAAATCAACAAAAATTATAACTAATTTTTAAAAAATCAACTAATTTCAATCTAAAAATTTAATTTCAAACCCATATACCAAACGCAAACTAAATTTTCAATAATCTGATATATAATCGAAGCAATTTTCTGTCCGTGTTTAAGAACTGTTATATTTTAATTATTGGTTTAATTTAATTTTTGACATATATGACTGGAGTATTTTTTTTTTTTGTCGCATATTGTAAATTTTTTAAGTAGATATTTATAAATCATATTGTCAAAAAAATTAATCTAATAATTAAAAAATAATTCCCATCAATAATGATAAATAAGAAATCATATCGTAAAACCTCCTTACCCATTTATTATATATGCACTAGTGGAAATTTATGAAATAAACATTTTTATGTGTTAGCCAATTGCAATATGACACCTAATGTATTTCAGTACATGATTCTAATAATAAGGCCTATTTGACAACGCTTTCCGCCGGGTGTTGTTTTGTTTGATTAATATTGTCAACTCCTTCGTCATCGTGTCTCTGAAAAACGATTCTATTATTCCCCACCTTTTCTTTTTCTTTTTTCTTTTTCTTTTTTTTACCCCCTTTTCACAGTAATATTCTAGAACACATATTATATTAACTTGTCAATTCTCAACAGTTTTAATTAGTTCTATTTTGCAGACCATCATATTTGTCAATTGGAGAATTTTGTTAGAAAGAAAAACTTGCATCTTTGAACCACACGTGACACCAAATCAAAACCATATTAGAACGAAAAAAAAGAAAAAAAAATTTAGTCCAAAACTGTATGTAAATATTGGAAACGTAATTTTTTTATTTTTTTTTATATATCTTATATACAAAGAGGTCATGTATATGTGTATATGTAAGGATCTTAATGCTATTTGTTTATATCAAACAGTGTTCATGTCTGTGATCTGCTAATGATATAATGTAAAAGAGGGGAAAATTACAGGGTGTCAAATAGCTAGTGCTAGCTTTTAAGCGATTGATATAGGGTACAATACTTTTACAGAATTGCACTTGATTTGGTTGGTTGGTTGATCTTGATGGCTTAATTTTTTCCGACGCTGGAGACCACCTTCTCATCGGTAAATGAGGTAAGCGAGAATAAATAGGCTTATTTTTCCTCTCAATGGAGAAGATTCGACAATCTGAATAGATCCGACTAGTTAAGTTGTAGATCCTTCTCGGGTCACTGGGTTGGTCTACCACCACTTTTGTTGGGTTGTTGATCCCCAAATTAGCTCTCATCTAAGGATCTTAAGCAAACCACTATCGAGACCCAAGGTACCGGCTCGAATAACACTTTCCCGACCACAACCAAACCCTTCGGGATGGTCGGCCCTCGCTGCCCCTGCCACTCCGTCCCGTATCGGTTGACAACAATACTATGGCATGGCACGCCACACCCACTACCCTGCACCACCTGACACCTGACGCTCAGTACCTGTCACTATATCTGTTCTTATTCCTACCTCGATGCCAGCCTCTACCGCCTGACCGAACTGACACAATAATTACCACTTGCGCCAGTACTAATATCTGTACTCGTGTCACCCCTATCACCCGACTGGAAGGGCACGTGACATCCGTCTAGTAAATGTCAAATATGCGTACACCCGGAGCATATTTATCCACCAGGATCACTCGGAATACGACTCATCAAGGTCACCTGAGCACTCGGAGCCATGGGAAACGCCTATAAATAAAAGAGTGCATCACTCACTCAGGTATGCATTATTTTTTCTTACCAAGACTCTGCTTCTCTGCTTGCTCATCAGTGTCACTTACTGACTTAAGTATCGGAGTGCCCGTAGCAAACGCCCCACTGGTGTTCCTCTTACTCCGAGATGCTTTTCTTTTGCAAGCAATCAGGCGGAGAATAAAGGTGCAAGGCTAACCACGTCAAGTGATCCTATCGGGTGTTATGTCAAGGATTTTTGGCATCAACAGTTAATAATCCATATTTTGGGCTATCTCTGTTTAATTAGCATATAATTAAGCTAATTAAGAGATAAACATTTCCGCACACATATATACATACGATGGCGTACAAACATAATTCATTAAAGTAATTCTATGTCACAGTTTGATCAACGTAATTTGTCTGGAAAATAAAAATAAAAATAAAAAGAGGAAGAAGAAGAAAAAGAAAAGGAAAAGTGGGTCGTCTTCTGATAAGTAGAGCTGTAAATAGAAAAAAAGTGCTGCAAAAAAAGAAAAGTACAAGCTCTCCTATAATTGAAAATGTGGAACTCATAAGGAAGTCAAATTGTCTATTCATATAACGTGTGTGTATATAAATATGTTTGTATACGTGAAGCTCGAAATACTAAAAATATGTTTATAAAAATATTACTACAAATATATATTTTTTTTTGTAAATAGGTATAGAATTGGAAGAAAAAGAAAAAAAAAAAAAAAAAAAAAGGGTGAAGAGTGCATGGCAAAAGAAAGATGGAGAGGGGGTGTGACATATGGTGCAGTTGTTAGGTGTGTGTGGTGGTGAGGCCCTCCGTCCTTGCTTAAAGATTCCAAACTCTCTCTCTCTCTCTCTCTCTCACACACACACACACACACACACACCCACTTAATAATAATAATACAGAAAAGCTCGAGACAGAGACAGAAATACATAGAGAGAGATGCTAGCTTTTTCTACAAAACCAAAATTTTGCATTATAATAATGTAGATAAAAAAAAAATACAATATCAGAAAGAATGGTCCAAGAATATATAGGGGTTTTAATTAGGGTTGGGATGTCATTTATATATGATCCAAAACCCCATATACATATGTGTGTGTGTGTGTGTGTATATATATATATAGAGAGAGAGAGAGAGAGTACTACAGGAGAGAACAAAGGAACTTTTTTTTTTTTTTTTTTGGTTTTGTTTTGGATTTAACTTTGGTTGGTTGGCAGAAGGGGAATCTAAGCAGTGCAGTGAGTAGGGCTAATATCAAACAGTTTGCAGTACTGTGTACTGTGACGAAAGAGATAGATGGAGAGGGTGATGGAGCGATATATCGTATCCATATACATATATACATACATACATATATATTGTTATATATATTGTGAGAGTCAGACTCAGAGAGAGCAAAGCTTCCTCTCTCTCTCTCTCTCTCTCGCTCTTTGTGTTTTCTCTCTCTCTAGCTTTCTTTTCTCTAATAATCAGTTGGTCAATAACAAGAGAGCACAGACATAGAACGAGTAACTGGGGGAAAATAACCCGATCGAAACCCCACCCTCCCCCCCAAAAAAAAAATGTTTTCCCTCCCTTTTAATTATTATTATTATTTTATATACAAATATTAATATATGATATATAATAGAACAATAATATTCTTTATGGTCCGAATTATGGTCCTCCTCTCTCCCTAGAGAATCTCTGTAATCGTTTGTTTCTTCCTCTAACACTGAGTTTATGTCTTTCTTTCAATTTTGCATCTTTTTTTGTCAGCTTTCCCCGTCACTACTCTACTTCTCTACTTTTCCCTTCATCGTCAACCATTATATGTTATTTGTAGAGTTCCTCCGCCTCTATATCCATATTCTTTGTCCTATTTCTTTTTTATTTTCCTTCAAAACTTTTAGGATGTTACCAAATATACTAGTTTTAAATGTAACACAATAATATATATATATATATATATATTTTAATGCACATATGAAAAATACAGTAATTAACAACTTGACCACATTTACCAATTAAAAGGGGGACATACACATATATGTATATATAAGTTTGGAGGGCTCTTGGACGAGCAGTGGAATTAGCTCGAGTTAAATGGATGTCAAAATCATTGAAAGTCTTTCTCTGCCATTCTTTCATGGATATCGTGGGGCTACAGTGACAAATCCGAACATTGGTGTGGATCGTTGAATTTCGTTCCGTAAAATGAGGATGAAAGATTGAAGGGTTAAACACTTGTGTCATTTTCTAAATTTTCGCTCTAGTAATTTAGTAGAAAGCATCAACTGGGAAGGAAAAATTATATCATAACCATATATACTTGAGTTCCTAATATAACAAGTAAAGGTAACTCTTATTTATGCAACATATAAAAAAGCTAATAGCATTATGGCATGTAACAGAAGAATATTAGATATCTTGTAAACTGTTGAAAACTAACTTCGATTAAAAATAAATAAAAGGTCTTCAAAATATTAGAGATCTACAGAAAATTATTATTAATTTTGTCTAATTACAGGAGAACATTAATTTTTATCCTGCAACATGGCCATGCAACAAAAATAGTTTTTGAGTTACGCATAATGTACAGACCCAAAAAAAAAAAAATAAATAAAAATAAAAAGGGAAAAAAATGGCTTCTGTTATAAGATGTGTAGTGGGTGGCTTCTATAAAAAGGGTAAAGTGGTCCAAATCAGAATTTGGTACACTGGGCTTCGTCAACATACCGAAGAATAGGCTTTTTCCCCATGTCGTTTTCTAGTCAGTTGCTGAGGTTCATGAGGTTTTTGTCTCTGTAAATGCGTTATCGTTTTTGGTTAATTATCGTTTTTCCTCTTCATTTCTTTTCGGAAGAGGCTTTTTGTCGTTTGCAAAATTTTTCCTAATGAGTTCTTCGAAACTTTTCTAATGTTGTCATATTTCTAATCTGGGTCGTTTCAATATTCTTGTTTTCTTCCATCTTTCGAATTCGATTGCTGAGTTCATGTCGTTTTGGTAATGGCTATACGTAATTTTATGTATTGCCGTTTTTATAGTTGGTATCTTTTTTTCTAGTAGTTCTCTTCTCTTCAACTTTCCTTCTGAATTTATTGTCGTTTCTTATTTTATTGCGGTATTTTTGTTTCGGTCCTTTTTTTTTTTTTTTTTTTTTTTTTAAGATTTCTGTTAACTGATTATAGTTTTTTGTTCATACGTACTCAGATTTTCTTTTTCTAATTACTACTGTTTTCTTTCTTTATTTCATTTCTTTCGGTTATTCTTTTTTTTTTTTAATTATTTTTTTATTGTTACTGTCATGATTGTGTCGTCCATTTAATTGTTGTCGTTTTAGAGTTGGTGTTGTCTCTGTTTGATGTCGTTTGTTTAGGATGATGTCGTTTAGTATATTTTAGGAGGTAGAATTATAAAAACTTGGCGTGGTCTGACTGCCGAGTGCTGTGTTTTATTTTTTTACTTTCTTTAAATGTTGTCGATTTGGCTTAGGAGTTGTTTCTTTTACTATTAGTTTATTTATTTATTTTTAATTGGGGATAGGAATTTGAACTCTTCAACTCATGATTAATTTATATATGGAATCATCATTAGGTTATACATGCAACCACGTCTTAAAAGTCATTTTTTTTAGGTGGTTGTCTTTTTTTATTGTTGTCATTTTCTCATTTTATGTAAATTGTTAGCCTTCCTTTTTGTAATTACTGTCTTTTTTTTTTTATATAGTTGTTGCCGCTTAAAAGTCTGTATCGTTTAATAGACTTGTTATTTTACAACCGATGTCGTTCTTATATTGTTGTCGTTTTCTGAAGATGATGTTGTTCCCTTTTTTTTTTTTTTTTTTTTTCCCTCACAACTTTATTATCTGAATAAAGTTCGAAATCAAGAAAATTGCTTGTTAACGCTCTTGTAATTACTGTCTTTCCTTTCACAATTTTTGTCGTTTTAGTCTGTCGTTTATTCGATTGTTATTGTCATTTTCAAGATTGTTGTCGTTTTTTTTTTTTTTTTTTTTTTTTTAATAAATATTTAGCTTGTTTCACCTTGTCCGTTCCCCCTTAGCCGTGCTTCTGCTTGATAACCAAATTCATCTGTCTATTTGTAAACTCATACTGATAGATCAAGACATATGTATTCCCACTGTGGAAAATGCTAAAACTTTTTAAGAGAAAAATAAACTAGAACAAAAAGTTCGGAACAAACAGCAAACCAGATAGTAAGTTCGGGACAAACATCAAACCAGATTGTACATAGAAAAAGAGACGAGAAAATTTTTAAATTTATTATTATTATTATTTTTTTTACAACAATATGATACAAACAAACCGTACCGTAAAGACCAACAAGAGCTTCTAGAGACCAACTGATTGTTGAAGGGGGTTATTCCCACTACCACTGCCAGTCCCATGGCCTGCTGTTGCTCTGAAATTTGACACGGTGTTCAAAAGATGATGGCAGGCTTTCTCGAAGTTAACAAATCCCATGAGCCAGAACTCATGCCCATCTGAGGTCACAATCTGAATGTACTTCTCTGGCGGATTTTCTGTCCTTGTCACCGGATTTACTGTCGCTATATTCCCTAATGGTATCACCACCTGTTCATCCCACACAGCTTTCAACATGTCAAAATACGCAAACCAATATTAACATCATATATATGTGTTTGTGTGTTCCACCATTTTTGAGTCCATGTTATAGTATCAATCTATCACTTCTAGTATCAATCTATCACTTCTTCTTGACAATCATATAGGTTTGTAACAAGTCCTTAGTTCAAGGAAAGTATCTAGATTAGGAAAGTTTGAATATTGCAATCTGTGTACATATATTTGATTTCATCCATGGAAAAGACTATGCCATAATTTCTCTAATTTCTATGTTTAACGTAACAGATATACCTTGTAGTAGCTCCATGCTCCTTGTCCAGAAGGAGCAGTGAAGTAGAGAGGCCGATCGCTGCAAAAACCAAGACGAGCGGTGGACAAGTAGAGAGTCCCAGCGACAGGCCCTGTAGAAGTTGAAAGGTAACAAGCAAATGTCTTCTTCAGCTTCTCATTTGGATCACTCCCAAATATCTGCTTGAACAAAGACTCGAATCCCCCTTCTGTGATTGCCTTTGCCGTCAGATTCACCTTCCCCCATGCAGCCTCGGGAACCGATGGTCCAGTTTTCACTGCATTTCCATTTCGAAAGATGAATGAAATAACAACGTAGACATAGGATGTAATGTATTATCAGATGACAAATCCTGGGAAAAAAGTAAACTAAAAGTAATTCTTGATTCAAAACGACAACAATGTAAGAGATGCCGCGAATTGGTAAACGAAATACTAGGACATGTTAAAAGATACATATGACAATAGGAAATACTAGGACATGTTACAATATTCCACAGGTGTATGTAACATAAAAACCAAATAATAAATCAAGTAAAAGGAAAAAGAAAAAGAAGTAGCACTGAGTATTTGTTATTTTTTCTTTCTTAGCTATTACTAATATTATTTGGCTGGCTGAAATATAGATACATACATAGTTATAGATCCAGCAGCAGCAGGGGGCTCAGGGAAAACAAAACAAACGACATAATTGACATGAAAACGACATCAACAATTAACGACGTCAGCCTCAGAAAACGACTACAATTAAAGAAACGACCCTGAGTCCAAAACAACGGCATAACAAGATAGGAGGTGATTAGAAAAATGGCAAAGAAATAATAATAGTAATAATCAGCAAATCTTATAGAAATAGCCTATAAAGGAAAGGAAAAATAAAAAAAATAAAGAAAAGAAAAAGAAAACGGCCACGACAAAGAAACGACAACCCATACGTTATCAAACAAATGGAATTGCAAAAACGACTAGGAAAAGAAAACGACAACTATATGAAACCATATCAGCCTGAATAAACGACATCGATAAGAGACAGCAACACAAACCGTTAAACGACATACAAGAAGAAGACAGTAATACTAGCTAAACGACATCTATGATCATGACTAAGCTAAGTAAGCTCGGGTCATGATCTACGGCAAATTGCAAAAACGACAAAATTGTTAAACTGAAAAAACGACATTTAATAGAGACGGCAACACACAAATTGTTAAACGACAGTATAAGATGAAGACAATAATAGTAGTTAAACGACAAATATGATCAAGTCTAGGCAAAATTGCAAAAAACGACAACCATGTTAAACGACATCTCCGTGAACAAACGACATAAAATAGAGACGACATCACAACACCGACAGAATAGGATGTAGAAGTTATCAGAAGCTAAAGAGGAAGAGGTGGGGTTTGCTTGCTTACGGTTGTGCCAGATGTTGCGGGCGATGGTCTCGGCCTTGGTGCTCCAGGAGTGGAAGAGGTTGATCACAGGCTCAAGTGGGTTGGTGGTCGGCTTCTCCACCGGCTCGTACTGCACATACGGCTGTTGGTGATCGGCGGCGTTCCACAGCGCCGCCTTCTGGTTGTCGGGGTGGACGGTGGGGGCCGCCGGCGCTCCCATCACGTGGGTCCCCCATTTATTCGCTTCCTCCTGAGATTCTCCGCCGACGCCGACGTTGCTCGAAGACGGACCCACATCAGGCTGCTCCGTTCCCGTTCCCGATCCCGTTCCCGCCATGGTTAATACTCAATTGATATGGAAATTGTTTAAACAAAATATGGAATTAATTATGGACTTTTCTTTCGTTGTTTGTAGAGGGGAGATTTAGGAGATGAAATGGAATTAGATCGGCTTTTTTATAGAGAGATTAATATGTAATTATTGAACGGCTAATTAATGTTAATACGCGATTCTGTTCTGATTTCTTTGTAAGGAAGCACATCAACGAGTGGATTAGGTGTGTGTGTGTGTGTATAAAACTATAAATATATATATATATATATATATTTATGTTATTATTTTTGGATAAATATGGATTGGTCTTTAGTATACTATTTTTTTAGTGTCATGTTGACAGGTGGTTGTCATCACATCCACGGAAAAGATCAAGAAGCTTCCAGTTACAGAGGAATGATCGGATGCGGTTTAGTCCTACTCTTGTTTTATATGTAACAAACTATTGTTTTTTTCATCCGATGTTCCCCATGCGACATTTGCAAATTATTGATATTTTCCGAGGGAAGTTGCAATATTAATTGGGTCTTTTCACTGCAGGGTCTCCTATAGGTAGTTTCGTGATATAGATTTATTAGAAAATATAAGTGGATTATTATATAACATGCATATATATATATATAAATATATTTATTTCAAATCTTATCTTTCGTAAAAACCCCCATTTAATTTTTATAAAGACGGTTGCTTGTGTAAGGTTTAAGCTATCTGTGCATATTCTTGAAAAAAAAAAAAAAAGAAGCAGCGGCAGCGACCTGAGCATGATAGTACTAGATAGTTCTGGAACACACTAGGTTGGTTTCGTGTTCTTTTCCATCTGAAAGAACTATGGAAATAGCCTTTTTTTTTTTTTTTTTTTTTTAAAGTAAATTACTCCGTGATCCCTAACTCTTAAAGAATAAAAAGGTCAAAAAAAAAAAAAAAAGGGAAGATCTAAAGCTCTTCAGGCACCATGGTAGAGCCTTTTTTTTTGGACCGTTATATATTAGATAGATCAATGGTAAAGATGTAAGAGATGCACAAAAATCCACTGCACATGACCATAGCCTATTATCCATTAAAAATCCAGAAATGGCTTTGAAGCCTTCTTTGATGTCAAGCTAAGGTCATCGTCCATTTTCACCGCCGCCTCCAGTCGCTGTCCCCATCACCGGTGTCGTCCCGTCGTCACCATTGCTGTCGCCATGCGTATGCTCTCTCTCGCCGGTGCCGCCCGTCGCTGGTTGTCGTTGTCGCCGACCTCTCTCTAAAGACGGCCAGTCGCGATGGCGAGAGACAAGAAGCCGAGAGCTCTCGCGACGACGAGAATGGCTGGATCGACGAAGAGACAAAAAACCAACCCAACTTCACTCTCTCTCCTCTTCCCTCCCTCTCCCTCTCTCTCCCAAACTCTCCTCCAAACTCCACAAACCGAAGAAGCCCCATCTCTCTCCTAGAGGCTACGTCGTGCTTTTCCAACTTCGGCGCTGCGATTTGGCAGTCATCTCGGGCTCTTGCTCCGACGTCACGATTTCATCGGGTTCTTCGATTCCCGCTCCGGGTCCAGCTCCGACTCCGGCTCCACTTATCTGTTCAGGAGACCCAACAAAGTTTTTTTTTTTTTTTGGCAATGTCTTAGAAAAAGTTGATTGTGTATGCTCAACAGTATACTAAGACTGGTACATCTTGTTCCACAACCGTCCACTTTATTACCCCTTTATTATTATTATTGACCCTTAGATTGGTGTCTTTAAAAGGGGATGTACCCCAGTCTCTCAAAAAAAAAAAAAAAAAAAAGAAGGTAAAACCCTAATGATGGTTAAAATTTGGACAGAAAAATTTACGTGCCTCATGTGATGTATCAATTTTTTTTTTCAAATTTACAAAAATAACCCTAAAAATAAAAAATAAAAAAATTATTCCACATCATTCTTCTTCTTCTCCGTCCTTTGCCCCTCTTAGAAACATATCAATGGTTCACAGAACCTCTCAAACCATGCTCCTCACAATTCACAAGATTCCACCCGCTCAATCCACACCAGAAAAAAAAAAAAAATCAAAATCCAAACCAGAAAAATCAAAATCAAGATTCCACCTCCATCAGGAGCCCAGCCCTCGCCGTCCTTTCGCAAGCCCAGCCCCTCGTCTTTTTGAGATGACCATCGGAAGTCCCACCCCCGTTGCGAACAAATCGCAGCAGCTCGCGAATAGCACGAGCTCGACGGATCCGGTGCAGCCATGCCGATCTGATCACCCCCTGGTCGCAGACCTACTGTCGTTGAGCCCACCCTCCACTGTGAAGCCCCTTGTGTGCACAAGCTCGACGGATCCGATGCAACCAGGCCGATCTGATCACCCCCCGACCGCGGACCCACCGTCGATGAGCCCACCCTCCACCGTGAAGCCCCATGTGTGCACGAACTCGACGGATCCGGTGCAGCCAGGCCGATCTGATCACCCCCCAGCCGCGGACCTACCATCGACGAGCCCACCCTCCACCGTGAAGCCCCATGTGTTCTCCTATTAACACAGTTGCAGAGAGGGGGAGCAGGGGGCGAGAGAGAGAGAGAGGAAGGGAGAGAATGATTTTGCTGTTTTCTTTTTTTATTATTATGTTTTTTCTTTTAATTTTTACGTTGGTATAATAATTTTTAATTTTTATTTACTTTATTTTTATTTTTAATAATTAAAAAAAAACACACATTCGTTTACCAAAATGCCCCCTAATTGAAGACACGTGTAACTCACATGGGTTAAACTGTTATTTTTTTAACCACCGTTAGGGTTTTACCTCTTTTGACACCTTTTTGGGAGTAATTTGCCCCCCCCCCCCCCCCCCCCCCCCTTTTTTTTTTTCTTTTTTTTCTTTTTTTTTCATAAATACGTTTTTTGATAAATATGTTGGATTGGGTGGTGAGGGCAGATTTGTCCTCTACACACTCAAATATGAAGGTTTTTTTTTTTTTTTTTCTTTTCTTTTCAGACACGCATGATCTATAAACATACCAATCATTAAAGAGCTTTATAAAAAGGAGAAAGAATGAAACAATATTGAAAAGAGTAATAGTAAATTATTTAAAAATACAAGGATATAAAAGTTTACAAGAAAATTTAAAGATTTATCTGAAAATCTAAAAATTTACTTGAAAATATATGTTATAATTTATCATTTGTGAAAATAAAACCTAATATTAGACTGAATTAGTATTAGTTTTGGCAGTTCTCATAGGAGAAAAGAAATAATTTTCAATGACAGAAAGAGATATATTGAATTTGTTCTACCACAAATAGATTTCGCCGCATTATTGATGAGAAAGGTATTATTATGGGAACTTATCAATAAAGTTATATTTTTGGAAAAGACTTGGTCTCAATCGCAGATTAATAGGCTCTCCCGCTGCATCCTTCCTCTCTAGAATACCTTAACTTGCAGTTGCCGCACAAAGCTGGTCACCTTAACCAGTCATACCAATTTATGGAGATTCAAGATCTAGTCTGAATTTGATGTAGAAGTTGCTCCTGCTTCGGACTTGCCTCAAGGAAAGATAGGATTGGGCAATTCCGCCGATTCTGGAGCTTGGCCGGCCCTTCTGAAATAAGGGAGACGCCGCCTGGGAACAATGCTAAAGATCTTGTCCAGAAGTTACTTGGTTGAACCTTATGATCTTTCTAATTAGTAAATCTCAATTTTCGGCTATTCATAAAAGAAATTACTCATTAAAATAAATCTCAATTCTCAGATCAAATATATGCCAATTTATAAACATAAGTTTAACGCCCATATCAATTTATTCTTTTTTATTTTATTGTCACGCCGGTATTAATATAACAATTAACACTCTCGACAAGAAAGTTGAAATAATATTACCCTAAAAAAGTCTAATAATTATAAACCGGTCCATCTTAAATTCTTAATTTACTTTGTTTATGTCAAGGTTTTTTAATAAGATATGGGAAAAGTCAATAGATAATCAATTATCATTATTAAATATTGTTAAATTCTCTTAGGTGGTTTAGATTGATATAATTTTGATTTAAATTAATTATTTAAAATCATTCTTAAACTTGATCTGACGGTTAAAGATTGAATCTAGAATTCTCCTTATTTTGTTGACAAACTTGTAAATAAGCAATAAGTACAATCAACACTTTTCAAAAGCTAATTATTGAAAAGTTCACCTAAAAAAGAAAAAGAAAAAAAAAATGCTATTGAATAGTTAAGAAAAATGAAGAAAAAAACATTGCATTCAGATGAAATCAAGATGGGTCCTTTTACTTTATCATCCTTTTCAATTTTTGAAGGGGGAAAAAAAAAGAAGAAGGAATTAAACATAATAAGAAGGCTTACCTTTGTTGCTCATGACATAAGTAGGGCTACCTTCAAAATAATGGTACCATATGTTTGGTAAGTGAGATTACTCTTGAAAATTGGAGGGGCTTGGATGTCCCTTTAACTACCCTATACTACTTTAAAAAGGCAAGTGGAAAAAGCTAAACTTAGTATGTGTTTGGAACAAAGATTTGAAACGGAATTTTTAGGTTGAAGTTGATTGATTTTTCAAAAATTAGTTATAATTTTTGTCAATTTTTCAGAAAAAAACAAAACTAAGATAAAAAACTTAAATTCAAACCTAAACCTAAGTTCCAAACAAGTCCTTAAACTTTTCCATATTAAGTTTCCATGGCAGGTTTGTTTGCTACACGTTTCTGTCCTTAAGCAACCAAAAATGAGCTATCAACCTGTTCCTCCCATGGAGGATTACAAACAAGCAGGCAAGTCATCACATTAGCTTTTTCTTTCTTTTTTTTATACTCTCAATGCTGCATTTGTTTGTTAACAACAATCTTATATATATATCTAGTACTGTGTTTGGTTGTTCTAGCTTTGGTGTCACCAATATCATTTGCCTATCCGCCGCCGCAGCACCCTCCGCCACCGAGCTATCAAGGTTACCTTAATGACGGGAATCATCCTCCACCATCAGCACCACCTGCTCGGTCACTCCCCCCACCTCCTCCTCAGCCTGATGAAGACGACGATTCTCACTCCGCCTGTTACTCTTTCCTCAAGGCTTGGTACGTATTTTTGTCTCTTCGTATTCTCATACCAAAATAATTTGAAGTATCACTACAACTTTGTTAATCTTCTTCGTTATTATAGGGGATAATCCTCGTTACTTTAACAATCAAAATATGAGTTTCCAAGTTCCTCTCTACAATCTAAAAAGATCAAATTCTTTGGCCATTAGTATAAGAAATTGATAAAGCAACTAGCAAATGAGTATTTTCCAAGTTCCTCATTTCAATTTAAAAGATCAAATTCCTTGGTCATTTCACATTTGTATAAGAAATTAGAGTCTATCAACCACTAAATTATTTCATATTCAGTGAGTTGGAAAACTAGGTCCTATATTAGAAAAATTCTAAAATAGGATTTGAAAATGTTGTATCTGAAACATAATAATATTTATATATATATATATATATATATACATGACTATATTTGACCATCAACTAGGTTATGTTTCATACTAAATACTCAAGCCCTTGGACAGTTGGACCAAATCCTCGGAGTTTTTGTTCCAAAAGCCTCCAAAAACCAAAAAAGATCTAGGTCAAGACTGGAAACCCAATGGTAAATAAGATATAAATTAAGGAGGATCGTTTTAGAGAGTAGAAAGATAATAATAATATAGCCATAATTCAACTGATCTGATGATTCAATTGGCTTCTGTTAATTGGCGTCATGAATTAATTCTCTATTAGACTTTTCCTAATAATTTATGTAATTTTGCATGTCCTCACTCTCAATACTATTGTAGTATTTACTTATTTATTTATTTATTTCACTTTTCTCGTTGACCTGTCTTGCAGTTTGGCAACGGTTTGCTGCTGTTGTTTGTTGGATCACTGTTTTTAGCGCACTAGATGCACCAGCTGGTTATACATATACGTATATGTATATGTGTCTGTGTGTGTGTACTAGTTAATTGTAGTTATCTTACGTCTACACTTCTTCTTAATGTCTTGAAGATTCCAAAGTTGCTGGGATTTCTGGTAATTTTAGTGCAATGTAAGTCTTCACTTTCCTTTTTTTTTTTTCCTAAGTGTGTCAATAATGACGTTGTCGACAGAAATTTGTGGACCTGTCCCACTTAGACATAAAATTTATGCTAGACTTTTTCCTTTCTTTTCTTTATTTTTTTTTTTAAATGAAGTTCAGACTTTTTTTTTTTTGTTATTACTTACCCGCAGTTTTTTTTAGATTGATACACTTTCTTTCTGACCATTAAGTTTTGTAACAAAATGCCCTTCAAATTCTAATTTATAAAAATCATTCCTCCTGAATTTCAGAAATCTTTCAAATTTCATCCTTTTGTTAAATTATCCACGGAAAAGCTCATATGTTATGTATGTGTAGACATTTTTTTAGGTCATTCAAGTATAATAACAATTAGAGATTTAGCTTTTCCTAAATACACTGGAAAAATTATAAAATTGAGTAAAAGAAAAAAGAAAGGAAAAAAAACATAGACCGTACATTGTGCACAAGTCCCCTATCTTCGATGCCCTGGCCCCTCATCCCCAATGTCGTCGATGCTCCCCAACCCTCTGAATCTCCGACGTTTCCCTCCCCTTTCCCCCGAGAGGGCGTTGAGATTCTCTAACTTCAAAAGTAGGAACTTCAACGATTCCAACTGGTGGTCGATTTGCTAATTTTCAATGGCAATTAGATGTCCCTAAGCAAAACCCAAATCGGAAAAGGCAATGGAGAGTTCACAATAAATTATTCAAAGAAAAAAAAAAAAAAAAGAAGAAGCAATTTATAAGGGAATAAAAAGAAGCAAAAGACACCTATGCCTTTAAACTCTTTCAAGATACAACATTATTCAATTTCACATTTTTGTTATCATCCAAAATTTGTTGAAGTCGAATAAATTCCTTTTTTTGGTGGAGTACGCCAAGCTTACTTTTGATTTTAGAAAACGACATTTCAAATAAAATATTGAGCTTTATTGCCACTCAGTTGACTTCAATATTTCTGAAGAATTTTCGTTTAAAGAAAATGAAGAGTATTGGATCTGTTTTTATTTTGGTTACGAACCACTTATATGTCTAATGGATGGACTAAGAGAATGGGTTGAAATTGTTAGAAGTTGGATTTATTACCCATTGTTTAGTTAATAGGCTGTTATGGTATTTATAAATGGATTGAACAATCTCTTTTATTTAGTTAGCTTTTGAAGATTAGTTCTATCAAAACTCATTTAATATGGTATCAGAGTCAGATTTTACAAACGATGGTGAGTTTGGATCTCAACCTATTTACATGACACGCTATGCGTAAAACATGTGTGAGAAGTTGTATTTGGCCTACATCGTTAAGTTGCTGGGCTGTTATTGGTGTTTATATGTGAGATTGCATTTTTTTTTTTTTTGAATTTTTTGTCAATAGCCTTTGTTGCTTTGTACAAACCCAACCTCGGATGCAACAAAAGGAAGAAATGTGGGAAGAACGAATGCTGCAAAGAAAAAGGGCTCGTTTAGGAGCATTTTACATTTTATCATTTTCTTAACAAGAGATGAAAATGATTTTTTGTTTTTGTTTTTATTTTATGACTTTGGACAAAGCAAATGTTATTTTTGAATCCTATTGAAAATAACTTTATCAAAAAAACGTGAAAAACATTTTTAAAAATGGTATCAAATAAGGCAGAAGTTTTTTTTTAATTATTCTTTTAAATATATTATTAATGGGATTTGTCAGGGTAAAAATTCTTATCACAGAGTTGATATGGCATGCCTCAATGAAATACACATTGGCGTTTCCGTAATCAAATTTAACAGAAGGGTTGAATTTTAAAAATTTATAAACTTTAGAAGAAATGGAAGTTATAAATTAAAATTTAGTGGTCATTTTCTTATAAGATCTAAAATTTATGGAAAAATATGAAATTTATCCAAAAATTTATGAATAGGAGGACCCACCACTGTAAAGGGTAGGGGGGGAAAAAAACATTGTTAGGGTTTCAGCCAATTTCTCTGGAGAAAGGAATCAAACATTCATTTCTTTGAATCAGAAAAAACGATGAGGAGTTTAATATGCAGAAGATTGCGATCGATGGTTCCAACTCCAAGGCTGCGGGGACCGCTGGATCTCTACCAGCCGGCCGTCACACCACCACCCCCCGCCGCCTCCATTAATGGCGACCCCTTCATGTCCCGCCGCCCGTTGACCACTCTCAACCAGATCTCTAATCTCCGAGGTGTACCCGGCACCGGAAAGAACGACAGGGAAGGCCTCTTTACAACGCCGTTTTGGCTCCACAACCACCACCATCCCAGAACCCTTGCTTGCAACGTCGGAGGATCGATGAGAGGATTTAGTACTGCTGCTGCTGCTGCTGCTACTACTGCTACTGCTACTGCTACTGCTACTGCTGGGGTTGCATCCAGTGTTCCGAAGGTGATCTCTTTCACTTTGCTGCCAAATCTGGCTTTGTTCTGGCACATTAATCATGGGGTCGAAGAGATTTTGGCTGATTATGTTCACCAAGAAATCACCCGCAATTTGATCGTGATCTACTTGAGATTGTTCCTTTTAATCGTAGCCAAAGACGTTTTCTTGTCTCTCGTTTACTGAAACTGTTTTTGGAGAAAGCAATCCAATCCAGAGAGTATGATAATGGAAGATCAGGCCATAATTTCTGGGGAGAAGTTTCAGAAACTTTTCGTTGTAGATGTGATGAAAAATCGATCAAATAAAACACCTTAAAAGGTGAACTCTAAAAACTTTTCTAATTTTGTAATGATTGTAGTTTTTGGGTCCTTTCAGAATTCTTCTTGTTTTCTTCACATCACCTCTGGCTTTTCTTGGTGTTAAGTTCCCTTTATGTTGTTGTTAATAATATGCTGAATGACTTGTTGTTTGGCTTAGTCGGTTTCTTTTCTCTTTGCTGCTTTACTGCTGTTTGTTGCTGGTTATTGTAAATTGTGTGGAACTGGAAGTTTCTTATTGGTAGGATGTTTTTTGCGCCGATTGAAACTTTGAGTAAAATCCCTAATGAAAAATGTTTGCTTTCAAGGATGTCTTCAATTGGTTTCTTCACGTCAGCAATGTGAATGTAGTTTACTTGTGGTAGATCTTCTTAGTACAACCAATGCTGCATAAGTTGCGATCAAAGTAAAACTGTTTGTGAGCTAAAGTCAACGCCTTCATTTTCCTTCAATGGTTTCTGATGATCCCTTTCTTGTGTTGTATTTTTGTTGAATCAAAGAAGAAAAAGGAAAAAAAAAAAAAAAAAAAATGGGGGAAAGCAAATGGGATTTTAGTGAAAGAAAGTGTTTGCAAGCTGTCCTAGTATTTCAACATTGTTGGCTTTAAGTTCTTTTTTTAAAGGAAAATGTAGTTCATGAAATTTGGTCTATTTCATGTTCTCAAGAAGATCAACTAGAAAACTTACTCTATAACCTTGGTTTGCTACCGGAGTATCACTCTTTGCCGACATTGAATGTGTCAAACCTGTTTAAGTACTGACTCCCAGATGATATGCCTGCATTTCTTGAAGATTCGAGGTCGATTCCTTACGCAGAGTAGGGCATTGATGCAGGGACATGTCCTCTGTCTTTGGTTTGTGCTTAGTCCCCTTTGTGTCATTGTTAATAATATGATAAATGAATTTAATTGCTGCTTGCTGTCGTTTGTTGCTAGTAATTACTTTCCAGCTTTCCCTAAAAGCTGTGTTTCTGCTATGTTAGCAGCTGGCAGATATAGGTTCAGAGGGTTCATTTGGTAAGCTAGTTGTTGTTGACGATGAATATGAGTCGTTTCTTCTGTGATTTTACTTCTGAGAATCCAAACGTGGGTTGTATGGGTTTGAACGTGATTCAACCTTGATGTTGGAATTCAATTTCCATTTCCGTATACTCTCTCAGTCAATCACATTAGCTATAGGACACCTCAAACTCGAAGGAATGTTGCAAATAACATACACCGGCCAGAAAAGGTTCACTAACAATGTCCCAATCCCATGCACATCTGGAAATTAACTCCACCAAATTCTGTGGGTTAGCCAAGGCTGTTGAAATCGGTCGAAAATTCGTCACCCTAAGGAACCCAAGGATCAGCAAAATCCCGTATAGAGCTACGGTCACCCACTCGCCGGCCATCCGATTCCTTGCATGAAAGAAGAGACTTGCCCCCAAAGAATGCTTTGCTAAGTATAAGAAGCGTTAGAAGCCTGAGGAAAAGAGCATGCGAAAATACACGTCACTTTCAACTTTCAAGAAGGGATCGATTAATTAAAAAACTAACTTCAGGGCAACCCATCTCACTCTCTAATTTCTGCCGAGTTCCCAGTTCTCTCATGTATCTTCCTCTCTCCGTCCCAACTCCCAACTTTCAAGTGATCATTGGAATTTTTGGTAATTAATAAGTGCGTGTTTAAGTCTTCACTTTCTTTTTTTTAAAAGAGTTTTACCGTGTGCACTTTGTGGACTAGTCAACTTATAATTTTTTTTTTATTTTTTTTTTTGGCTTTTCCCTCTTCCCTTTGATTGAAGTAAAACTAGAATCAAGACAAAACTATACGTGGGCATGTTTGGTGAACATGATTAAGGAGGATTAGACTGGATTTGATTTTAATACTGTGTTTGGTGGGAAATTTTAAAATGTTGTCCAGTTCATAACTTAATCTCTTTAAAAGGGGATTCAACTATCCTCTATAAGAGGAGGGGATTAGAAAAGCTCTGCTCTCTCAAGTATTCTCCACAGGTCACTCATATAATATGCCAACTTCTACAGATTTCAATCCTAACCAATCATAGGATAGTATTAGATAAAATTCAATCATATCCTTTCCTATACATTCTAATTCAATCCCTTCATATTATCCTATTTAATGTAATCCTATCTTGTATACCAAACAGAACGTGTCATATAAAATATCTTATGTCCTATTATCCGGTTAAGTAAAAGGCTAAAACACACAACCCCTAAAAGACAACCAAATAAAAATAAATTACTTAAGAGAAACTTCCATTGAAATAGATGTAAATCACGAAATAATAGGTCTCCTTATAACGAATGGCTGGTTGATTATGGAGATTGATGTTGATCATAAAAGGGAAATAATAAGTTGAGAAAAAATGGGAATAAAACTAGAGGTAAATTAAAATATTAATCAAATCAAGATAAAAGATTCCAAATTAGAGTACAAGTTTTTAAATTCTAATAATTTATTTTTTTATTATAAAAAATAATAATTTCGTTTTTTAGTATATGCATTTTAATTTCTTCAAACGACAATTTGTTTTTTTTTTTTTTTAAAGAGAAACAATAATAAAACTAATAATGCTCCAATAGAAAATAATGGTATACAAGAAGAACAAAATTACATTCATCTTTTTGAGGCATAAATATGATCTGGTGTAGTTGGTGCTTCTTCTAGTTTTCAGAAGGAAAATCAACATAATCTATTACTCGGATAGCAGTCCTGATATTCTAGTTCCGAAACCCGAAAAAATAAAAAGGGATAATTCCCTGAAAAATATATATCGTTCTCTTTTTAACTTACAATCGATAGGTAATGTATTTTAACCATTTGTTTAATTTTCAATTGTTTTAAAATATAAATAAATGAAACGTCGAAATTACTCCCAATATAATTTTTTCCCCCCTTAAAATAAAGGACTTGTTTAGCACTCAAGTTTAGTTAAACTGTACTTTTTTTTATCTTTTTCTGAAAAAATTTTTTGTCTTTCTGAAAAAGTTTACTGAAAAAGTTTTTTATCTTTTCTAAAAAGTCAACAAAAATTACTATTGAAACTTAAAATTTTTAACTCAAACTCATTCACCAAACAAACCCAAAGAGAATTGAAAGTGTCATCGCGTGTATTATGTTTTTTTTTTTTTTTTTTTTGAATCTCTCTTATCATTTTGGAAATCTCAGAAGCAATCAATAAAATGAAAAAGATTGTAAGGATCCACTGATCATGTTGAGAGGAGGGAGGGGAAAAAAAAGCAAAAGCAAAAGCAAAAAAATTCAGAAAAAAAGAAACTTGCTGGCCAAGCAAGAAATTAAGGCTATAAAGCCCTACGTAAATATGCTCACAAGGGTTTTGGATTTAAGCCATTTCTCTGCAGGCAACACATTCATATATCTTAGGGGGAAAAAAAAAAAAAGGGATGAAAGGTTCACTATGCCGATTGCGATCAATGGTTCCTCCAACTATTCCATTAAGGCTTCTAGGACCACCCGAGCTCTACCGGCCGCCCACCACGCCACAACCCCAACAACCCAACACCGCCGCTAACAAGAACGACCCCTTCATCGACCTCATGGTCGCCAACTTCAACTCTACCACCCTCCCCGGCCGCCCTCCAATGGGCTTCACCGAGAACGACTCGCCGACGTACCTCTCCTCCGGCAACCCCTGCCTCGACTTCTTCTTTCACGTCATCCCCTTAACTCCCTCCGATTCCTTCACCCAACGCCTTTCTCTGGCCTGGGCCCACAACCCCTTGACCACTCTTAAGCTCATCTGCAATCTCCGCGGCGTACGTGGCACCGGCAAGTCCGACAAGGAAGGCTTCTACACGGCGGCGCTTTGGCTCCACAAGCACCACCCCAAAACCCTCGCTTGCAACGTCGGGTCGTTCGCTGAGTTCGGCTACTTCAAGGACTTGCCGGAGATTCTCTACCGCCTTCTGGAAGGTTCCGACGTGAGGGAGATCCAGAGGGCTGAGTGGGATGAGAAGAAACCCATCGAATGTTATGACCCGAGAAAACGCAGGACTTATTGGGTTAAAAGACCATCGAGACGACTTAATACTACCACTACTACTACTAGGGCTAAATCCACGGTACCGAGGGAGATTAGGGTGTTGAAGGCCGAGGAAAGGGCAAAACAGGAAGAGGAGAAAGCCAGAAAGCTGAGGGAGGAGAAGCGTCTAGCCATGGCGAAGAAGGTCATTGACCGATACGAACAAGATCCCGATTTCCGGTTCTTGCACGACAAGATCTCCGAGCACTTTGCTGAGCGTTTAGATGCTGATGTTCATGAGTTGTTGATGAATAATATCGTGAAAATCAGTCTGGCGGCTAAGTGGTGTCCATCGCTCAATTCGTCGTTCGACCGCTCGACCCTGCTCTGCGAGAGCATTGCGAAGAGGGTGTTTCCCAGGGAGTCATACCCGGAATATAAAGGAGTAGAGGAGGAGCATTACGCGTACAGAGTCCGAGACCGGCTGAGGAAGGAACTGCTTGTGCCACTGAGGAAGGCTCTGGAGTTGCCGGAGGTTTATATGAGTGCCAATCAATGGAGTGCCATTCCCTACAACAGGGTTGCTTCGTTAGCCATGAAGCTTTACAAAGGCAAGTTCTTGAAGCACGACGAGGAAAGGTTTAACAAGTATTTGGAGGACGTCAAAGCCGGGAAGACGACGATCGCGGCCGGAGCTCTTCTTCCACATGAGATCATCGAGTCCTTGGAGGACGAAGACGGCGGTCAAGTTGCAGAGCTTCAGTGGAAGAGAATGGTGGATGATTTGTTGAAGTCGGGCAAGTTGAGAAACTGCCTCGCCATCTCCGACGTCTCCGGAAGCATGGGTGGGATCCCCATGGACGTTTCGGTGGCTTTGGGGTTGTTGGTTTCGGAGCTGAGCGAGGAGCCATGGAAAGGGAAGATCATCACTTTCAGCCAGGATCCTCAGCTCCACTTAATCGAAGGCGACAATCTCCGAAAAAAGACTGAATTTATAATGGACATGGAGTGGGGTATGAACACTGATTTCCAGAAGGTGCTTGATCTGATTCTGGAAGTGGCTGTGAAAGGGAACTTGAAGGAGGAGGAGATGATAAAGAAGGTGTTCGTGTTCAGCAACATGGAGTTCGATCGGGCTTCGACGAATAACTGGGAGACAGACTACGACGCCATAACGAGGAAGTTCTCGGAACAAGGGTATTGTAAGGCGGTGCCGGAGATTGTGTTTTGGAACTTGAGAGACTCGCTGTCGACGCCGGTGCCGGAGACGCAAAAAGGGGTGGCGTTGGTGAGCGGCTTCTCAAAGAATATGATGAAATTATTTTTGGACGACAATGGAGAAATATTGAACCCAGCGTGGGTGATGGAAGAGGCGATTTCCGGCGAGGAGTATCAGAAACTTGTCGTGGTGGATTGATCTAAACAAACACTTGATTTGGCTTACTAGTAATTAACCTAAGTATGTAGCTTTTTCAACAATTTTGTTCGTGAATCGTGGTCTTTTTTTTTAGTCCTATTTAGTGCTGGAGTTTTGCTTTCTGTACACAGACAATCTAAATGGCATATGGTTTTATGTTAGTAGGCCTTCACTACTGCCTTATTTTGCTTTGCTTTGCTCTCATTTTTTTCTTCACTTTTTTTTTTTTTTTTTAATGCCGGAAATTTGTCGTGGTAGGATTGATGAAAATATTGATCAAGTTAAGTAAACATCTCTGGCTTAATGACCGAATTACATGTTTTCAATGGTCGATTCAATAGTTTGTGTTGCTTTCATGTTCTTGTCCTATTTTTAACTTGCTGTCGTTTTTCACATCTTCGCATTCTTTTGGTGGAGCCTATTGTCGTTGCAATTTTTTTTTAGTATTGCTAGAAACACCAACTATAATCCTAATTTTTTGAATACCAACTCATATGATATATTTTTATTTGTAAATACAATCAATTGATGTGGCAATAGTTTAAACACTTATCAAGAAAAAGCTATAACTCATATTTCACATGAATTGGTACTCAAAAATTAAAAATTGATGTCTCTAACATTCTCGTCTATCCAATTTTTCGTATGTCGTCTCATATATAGCTTGGGTCATTTAATTTTTTTTATTGTTATTATTATTATTTAGGGATTGCAACTTTACCTATAGATGCGAGTACCCGTGGGTACCCACCCTATTAGAGACGGGTATGAGAGATAATATATAAGTAGGGAGTTAAAATTAAACCCCCACACGGGTGCAGGACATGGATGGGGGAAGCTCTCACATACCCGCACCCGTCCCACTTATATTCACACTTAAAAAAGTATATATTTATATGCTTATACACATAAATTGAATATGAATTTATTTATAGTTTTCTGAATATTTGATTTTTCTTTTAAGATTTTTATTTTTATTTTCAGTTGCATTTTTTATTATGTTGTCAAATTTTATGAAAAATTTAATGAAATTTGTTTTGAATTTTTTTTTAAATTCTTAATGGGTAAATGAGTAGAGTATGGGTATAGCATCCCCAATAAGGATTAACCATACCCGTACCTTAACCTGTACCCATATTAAATTATGCGGATATAAGAGTTAAAAAGAGTGACGGGTATGAGGGTGGGAGAAGCATACCCACCCCGCCCTGTTCTCATCCCTATTATTATTTTTGTTTTCATTACATGAGTTCATGTCGTTTTAGTTTCAGTGACTATAACAAGTCCTTGTTTTCTGCATCATTGCCGCTTATGTGAATGTCGTTTCTAGTTTTCGGCTGTTTTTAGGCAAAGGTCGTTTCTATCGTTAGTTTTTTAGCTTGTTGTCGTTTCTAGTAGCTGTTACAGTTCCACTACTTTGTCGTTTCTAGTATATATTACCAGTAAATAATATCCAAAAAGCAAATTAAAGAAGAATAATTCTAAAAAAGTCTACTCTTCAGAGGATGAAAAAAAAAAAAAAAAAAAAAAAACAAGTCTATACACCCTTCACGGACAAATCAAAAAAAAAAAATTTTGTTAAATAATCAAGTAGTTTTTCTAACATTTCTGTATTTTCAATAGCTATTCCCTACAATAAAAGCTTCATGTATCATAATTTTCGTACCGTAAGAGCTTCATGTATTAGTTTTCTTTCTTTTTTTTTTTTTTTTTTTTTTTTTTTGGGCTCATTTGTGTAGGGTGAAGCTGTGATAGAGTTCATTTTATAGACCGCTCAATGAATTTTAACGGTTTAGATATTACTTATGTATGATAATTATAATATATCTTAACTTATAGTATTACATACTAAAAAATAAGAAAAAATAATTCAAAAATAAAAAATAAAAAACCAGCGAGCTCCCCAAACGCCGCCCTCACCAATGAAGTCGCCATCTACGGTGAGCCCCCCGTGACGCTGCCACCCCCCCAACAAAGTCGCCATCTTCGGCGATCCCACCTAACGTCGCCTCCCCCCAGCAAATCCCCCCTCCCCTCAGACGAAGTCGCCATCTCATACGAACCCCCCAAACCCCCCCCCCCCCCCCCCCCCAAGCAAAGTTTCCATCTCCGGCAATCTCCCTAGACGTCGCCTCCCCAACAAACCCCCCCCCCCCCCCCCCCCCCCCCCCCAAAAGCAAAGTTTCCATCTCTGGCAATCTCCCTAGACGTCGCCTCCCCAACAAACCCCCCCCCCCCCCCACCTATAACGAAGTCGCCATCTCCGACGAAAAGATGTCCAAAAAAAAAAAAAAAAAAACCAATGTCGCCCCCGAGCGAAATGGCCTCCCCTCACCAACTTTAGGCAATGCCCTCTCCCCCAACACCCCAATGTCTAGCTGGCACCCCCCTGAAGGTTTTTATTTTTTATTTATTATTATTATTTTTAAATTTTTAAGTCTATACTATTATGTGATAAGATGCATTCTAATTTTCATACACAAATAATATTTCAGCCATTCGATTAGATCTAAACGGTTTAAAAATAAGCTCTACCGGTAGGGTATATAAAAAGGACTCTATCACAGATTTACCCCCTTTGTGTATTATTTTACTGTAACATGCCTTAGATATTTCCCTCCTATAAAACTTTATGTATTGATTTTTTTTTTTCTCTCTTGTGTATCATTTTATTGTAATGTGTTGTTCTCTTTACTTGTTAAAAAAAAATGTTCTTCTCTTTAGTATGTGTTTAGCTCTAAGATTTGAATAAGTTTTTTAAATTAGTATTTGTCTTCTTCTGAAAAGTCAACAAAAATTATAATTATTTTTTGACCAGTCAACCAACTCTAACCTAAAAATTTCATTTTAAACATTTGTTCCAAACGTAACCTTAATTTTATCTTTGTAAGCGTTAGCACTTGAAAGTTGAATAGTCTAATTTAACTACTTGTGGAATAAAAATAGTAACACGTAATTTCTTGAGCAGTGCTATTTAGCACAAATGGCAAGTAACTCAATTCTCATGAAATTAATATAACAATTCATCTACTGACACTAACTGTACACATAAATCGTAAGAATGGCTTATTCGGGCTAAATAGCATGGTTGTAATTTCTTTCAAACTATGTTAAAAAGAAAACCTTTGTTAAAGGACTATTTATATATATGGCCAAATTAGAGTCATGCTTTTAAAAAAAAATGTATTAAAACAAACATATTTACAAAATTAAACAAAAAAAATGACTGTATTGTGTGGACAAAAATACCCTTAAATCTAATTTAAGAAAAAAAAAATATTTCATTTTAATGAATAATCACATTAATTTAAGTTATCCATTTTTTATATCTAAAATATTTATTAAAAAATAACAAAAAACATTCCCATTTATGTTCACATATTTGAATGTTTTTATGAATTTAGTTTATTATTTGTTGTTGATTTTTTATATTAGCTGGTAATGTCATATTGATTAGGTCAATATCATTTTGTATCATTTTCAATATCATATTGATGAGGTCACTATGTTATGAAACTATATTTGTGAATATTTTTTTTAATGACACTGTTGATATGGTAGTGACTGAAACATGCTATGTGAAGTTCTTCCACAAAATAATGGAGTCCTTATCATATATATCACATGACTAAATTGTTACTAATAAAACATAATTAAATGTCATATGATATAACTAAAGTTAAAGTGACCAAGGCATTATATGACTATTTGTTATTTCTACCATATAAAAGCAATAATCGAAATAATATAATTAATACGATCCATAAAAATAGAAAATTAAAATTCTATTTACGAAATGAAAAATTGTTAACGCTCACAAAAAAGAGAGGAAAATACGGAAATAATATTTGAAAATAAAGATCCCCTAACTTCCTTTCAAAGAAGAATCATTATGTGAAACTGCAAAAATAAAAAAAATAAAAAATCTTATTAAAAAAACGAAAAAAGGAAACTTGATCATAATTATTATTTAAATTCACGTATGGAAAGTGTCATTAACGGCCTATTCTCAATTCTTTCCATTATAAAATCTAAAAATTAAAACAAAATATATAAATGGTTAAACAATCATAAAATGTGGAGGGGTAAAAAAGACACAGCAAAAGGTAGTCAATTCAAAATGTGTTCAAATACGTAAATAAGTTGAATAGTGTTCATATTTTAAAAGGGATGTTGTAATTTGGCCATTTTTTGTAATTATTTCTTGTTAAGAACAATTGTTTAGCAAAATAAGGCACAAGTCTCTCTCTCCCCTCTATCTCTCAAACTTCTTTCCCTTTGTATAGGATTTCTGCCGTCACAATCGACTAGGACTTGGTCTGAGTACGTTGGTGTTACGTTATCGGTATCCTGGTCCGACAAAGCCGTGGCTGACTAGGGTGATGTGCGGTTCGATGACTTCGGTAGAGATGAAGTCAAAGGTTTTAGTTAGGAGTTTCTCGACCAGAATTAGCCCAACAAGTTTTTGGCAGTTTGGGACCCGGCTAGGTCTTGTTGATACGATGTGCGGTGATCTCTTATCTACAATCGAGCTTGATCGAATTCCTTTGTGTTGTGACACGCGGCAGAGTGGTTGTTCTGCGTATGGCGAGAATCTTGTGGTCAATGCTATTTTATATTTGTGTTTTGTGTGTTTGTTTTAGGTTTATAATAAAAGAGGTGGTTCTTTCACATCTGGTTTGTATTTGTGTATGTGTTTTGCTCGAGTTGTTCTCCGGCGGTATCCATCTATTGGTTTTGTTTGTTTTATGGTTATGTGGAATTTGTTGCAGCCTCTTTTGTTGCAAGTGACTACCTCTTGATTGCTCAGAATATTTCATTGATTGTAAATGATTTTTTTTTTTTCCTGAAAATAACTTTGTACATTCTCAATTATAGCATTGCCGAGAAGTTCGAGAAATTTTTCCGTTATCGAGTCTCAGCTTATGTACTTCTTACTAAACTTCATTAAAATTTATTGAGTGAATAGATCTTAATTCAGAAATATCTTAATTCATTAAAATTTGTATCTTATTTTAATTTGATTGATATTGCTTCATTTAAAAAAAATTACAAATAACAGTAAATGACACTATAAAAATTAAAACATCCATTCCGGTTCCTATTTGTCTTCACGCCCATCATAATCCTTCCGGTGCCAAAGCAGAAGGAAAATGGCCTCGTCTTTACGGTTTCACATTGACCATAAACAATCCCATAACTGTGTTTTTTTTTTTTTTTTTTTTCTTTTTTTTAAATAATAAAAGAGAGATTTGGTCAGCTGATCAGTTTTAGGATCTCTAAAACCAAGTAATTAATTGGTATATCATTCAATTAAAAAAAAAGAGAACATTTGAACAGCTGAGGTTAGATCCTTTTTGGACATGACAGAGATCAGAAAATTTAATAATTTGAAAAATGAAAGCGATCATGGATCAAATATTATACTAAAGATGCATCCGCTCACAAATGAACCAAACAAGTGATTTAAAAAAAGAAAAAAAGAAGCCTTTCATTAGCATTTTGGTTCCTCTATACAGAGAGGAAAACTCCTCCAAGCAAAGAAAAAATAATACTCATTTTAGTCATCATCGGTGTCACGAAATTTAAATTTAAATAGTTAAGAATCAGCTATTAGAAATACTAATCAAAATTTCTATAACTCTGGAGATTGCTACTACTCAATCCACAACAAGTTTCTTATACTCCTCGCCGGAAATAGCCGCTTCCATCATACCCTCCGGGTTGAATTCCCCATTGTTGTCCACAAATATTTTCAGCAAATTCTTGGAGAAGCCACTCACCAACGCCACCCCTTTCTGTGTCGCCGGCACCGGAGTAGATGCCGAGTCCCTCAAGTTCCAAAACACAATCTCCGGCACCGCTTTGCCATAACCTTTCTCCGAGAACTTCCTTGTTATGACATCATAATCAGTGTCCCAAATGTTCCCGGAAGCCTGATCGAACTCCATGTCGCTGAACACGAACATCCTCTTTATCATCTCCTCCTCCTTCAAGTTCCCCCTCACAGCCACTTGCAGAATCAGATCGAACACCTTCTGAAAATTGGCGCTCTTTCCCGACTCCATGCTCTTCACAAACTCAATCTTCTCTTTCAGATCATCGCCTTTGTTAACATGGAGCTGAGGATTCTCACTGAACGTAATGATCTTCCCTTTCCATGGCTCTTCGCTCAGCTCCGAAACCAACAACCCCAAAGCCAAAAACGCCTCCATTGGGACCCCTTTCATGTTCTTTGAGACGTCGGAGACGGCGAGGCAGTTCTTAAACTTGCCGGGCTTCGACAAATCATCCACCATTCTCTTCCATTGCAGCTCTGCAACCTGGCCGTCGTCTCTGTCGTTCAGAGACTCGATGAAGAGCTTCAGCGGCGATCTTTGACTTCCCGGCTTTCACGTCCTTCAAATACTTGATAATCCGTTCCCCGTCGTGCTTCAGAAACTTCTCTTTGTGAAACTTCATGGCCAAGGAATCGACCCGGTCATACGCAATCTGATTCGATTGTTTGTCGGCCATGTGAACCTCCGGCAACTCCAGAGCCTTCCTCAGCGGCACAAGAACTTCCTTCCTCAACCTGTCTCGGACTCAAGTTCAGCTACTTTTACATTATGTTCGATATTCGTCCAGTACGAATACGCTCGACATTCGTTCATTACGAATTACATTCTGTTCGATATTCGTCCAGTGCGAATTACGGTCGACATTCGTTTATTACAAATTACATTCATCACATTATATTTGAATTCGTCCGGTACGAATTACGCTACTCTCGACATTCGAACATTTGAAGTTGTCGAAAACATCCACATCAATATCATACAAAAAAATGTGCGCAGAAATATAAAATTTTCAATAAAAAAAAATAATAATAATAAATATAGAATTGTCTTTACAATTCAGAAATAAAATATAAAGTTTACAAAAATTTGATAAAGTCTATTCTCGCGATCCAAGATCTTCAGAAGGATTTGCTTGAACCGGGGGCTCGACGTTCGCATTCTCAGCCTCCGCCGACGCTGATGCAGGAACAGTTGATAAACTCCTGGCTTCATCAGGATAATCCTCTTCGAACATCTCGATTTCTTCATCGATTTGAGCTTCGTCGAGGAGTCCTGCCTTGTAGTCCTTCAGGATGTCATAGCGAGCCTTTAAAGTGGCCTTCTCGAATGCATCCATGATTTGAGTAGCGAGCGCTGCGTTTTCAGCTTCAAGAGATTTGATTTTTTCCTGACCTTCGTCAAATCTCTTGACCAAAGTTTCCATCGCTGCAGTGCCCTCCCTCGCTACATCCATGGACTTCTGAAGTTCAGCCATCAGTCCATCAGCACCGGCCTTGACATCTCCGAACTTACGTTCGATGTCCAACAACTTTTCTCCCCGAGCAATATCCTTCTCCTGAAGATCTTTCAAGCGATCCCTCTGCTCGGCGACTCTATCGGACATTCGATAAAAGATCCCCATCGTCCGAACATTGATCTGCAATGTAAAAAATACAATCTTCAGAATTGGGAGTGCGAGCGAAATATAGATTACAATTCAAAGTCTATGTTCATCATACCTTCATGGTCTCCCACATTATGTCATCCAAATGACTCTAAGGTGGGCCTTGCTTCATAAATTCCGCATCTGCATCGGAAAAAAACTGTCGAGTGATGCCAACGCTCGTTTCCCGATCCTGTAAAATGCTCACGCTTGGAGGCAAGTCCACCTCGATTCTTGGACCCTCGCTGTCCGTTTCGGGGATCGCGACCTTCGACTTCTTGCTCCTCTTCGCAGGAACTTTCCTCTTGGGCTTCTCAACCACCTTCCTCTTCTTAGCGGGTGGCGAACTCGGCTTTGATGGAGGTTCAGGAGAAAACTCAAGAACAGGAAAAGGCTCAGGTTCGTTAACCTGGCCTGCGCTCGCAGCAGCAGCGGCGGCAGCAGCAGCAGCTGCTCGTTCGGCTTCCTTCTTGGCCCTCCGTTTGGCCATTATATCCTTCGGCGTGGGGACCTCCATGACTAACGAGTCCAAGGCAAATTCTGCGATCAAAGCCTCCTCGTCAGTAAGGGGGTCGACGAACAACGGAGTGCCAAAAAGTCTCCTTAGCGCTCCCCTAATTACAAAAGGCCAATCTACCCAGGAAGGAACTCGTTTAGGAATACCTGTTGGGAGTTCGACGAAGTCCTTCCACAGGCTCGATGCTCGTAATCTACTTGAAACTTGAATATCGTTCCACTCTCTATTCGGCAGAGCAAGTAGACGCTCGAGTTTCTCTTCGAACAAGAGAGCTTTGGGAGGAGGTTTCTTCAATTCCTTGCCTGCAGAATACAAATAAATTACATCAGAAATCATTGAAGTTCTTAAATATAATTCTTCGTTCGATGCTCTCCGTTCGATACTTACGAAGAGTTCCCCAAAAAGGGTTAAAGGCATCGGCCAAGATACCCATCGACTTTTTATTCACGTGCATGAAGAAGTAACGGTCCTGCCAATATCTGTCGGCGTTCTTCATCTCGCCAACTACTTGCTTCTTCCTCCGAGGGTACATCGAGTACCGTCCATGATCTTTTGCATTTTCTTGAGGATAATATATCGCGAGCACATCGTCCACTGTGACTTTGATGCTCGCTTCTTTCGATAGCACGATCAATCCCAAGAAAACCCTCATCCCATTCGGCATCAACTGTGGGATGGCGAGGTTATAATGATTCATGGCTCGAATAAGAAGAGGAGGAAGTGGAAGTCGAAGTCCGCATTCGAAGTAGATGGTATACATACATATCCATCCTTCGAAAACTGTGTCTGCTCGCTCACCCTTGACTGGTAAACGAATTTGGACCTCGTTCGGGAAACCATATGGACCCCTGATGTCCGACAAGTCTTGCTATGTTAAAACTGATCGAGGGTTCGACGTTCATAAATATGTTTCGGTGGTCAGCCGACGAGGTGGCTCCGACAATCGAGCAATAGGGGGAATCGATACAAATTCTTCCCCCGACGTTGTCGCCGGTCGACTTCTCTCGGAAGCCTCGTTGCTCGTTCCAGCACCCATCTGGCTCTGTTGAAATTCGTGTTCGAGTCTCGAACGACGAATGGTTGACATCAACTCCTCATCGTCTGAACTGCTATCACTTGAGTCGGTGCTCGTCCATTCGACGTCCACATCATCGATAACCTCCTTTTGTTTATCCATGTCGGGGAAAAACTAATTTTTGGGCGAACGACAGAAGTATTGAAGATCTAAAGCTTCTATTTTGTCAAAATCCTATTGACGTTTTGGATGAACTCAAAGAACACAGGACCAAAAATCCAGTAAAAACCCAGAAAAAACCCTCAACCAAACTACTCGCCCAAAAGAAATGCAGAAAACTTACTAGAAAGACTCGAAAATAGAATAGAAGCAGTTCTATCAAATCAAAAAATTACTCGAGATGGAGAAGAAGAAAAATCTTGCCTGAGGATTCGAAGAACTTGAGAAAACTTGAGACTCTGATCTTCTGAAGGCTCCGTGTAGAAATAAGGAGGAAAATGGGCATATGAAGGGTTATATAGCTTCACAGCACATCCAACGGTCCCGACCGTTCAGGAGAGGTACGATCAAACGGCGTATGCCTCGTAACTTTTCGAATTCCCACTTTAAAAGTTCGTACCACGCAACGGCGCGTATCCCGAAAATCTCGGATACGACACCTCTGGTCTGTTACGTCGCAACGGTACGAATTTCGAAATATCATAATGATACCGTGTCAGGGTAACCACTCGACATGTGCCACGTGTGTTCATTCAGTATTTATCACTGGGCTCGAGACTCCCATCGATCGATTCGTCAGTCTAGTCAGATTTCCCTGATCTGATTTAACCACGACTGATGCGACAATCGCCATGTATCAAACACTCTATCAAGGATCAATCGCTCGATAGAGTGGGGGGCTATCTGTTGGGGTTAGACTTCGTCTTCCCAATAATGACGTTAGCTTTAACAGTTTATCTAACGAACGATGAACTCCCTATTCTAACGCCTCCACATTTGGGCCGGACCCAACTCACTGTAAAGTCAATAATGAACGACCATCGCTCGTACGATTGGGCCGGACCCAATGACGCGATTCGTTCCTAATTAAGCATCGAACATCGAGCTAACAGATCAACACTGATCCTTCACTTATTGACTTTATTGACTGCGAACGATAGATCATAAGGACAAAGTCTTATTTTCTATTCATCGTTCGTCGTTCATATTCAACAAGGTTTATATGGTTATACTATCTTTGACAGTCGAACCCAGCGTCGACGATGATGTGTCATGCCATCATGATAACTGATCAGTTCATAACTGGCAATAACCGCTAAGCCTCAATCTGCGGAACATTACAATAACTGCTGAGTTCATATCATGACACGTGTCCCCAGTGGACAACGATGGAAAACCGCTCAACATCAGCTATTGGTCCTTCCTCTATAAAAAGAGGAGGACCCCCCTTCAGAAAGGGAGCTGAAACGATCCGACACTCTGAATTCATACTGTCACTCTGCGAAAAGGTTTCCAGAAATCATTTTTTGTACTTCAGAACATCCATACAGTGAATTGACATTATTCACAGAGGACGTAGCCCGGTTTGGCGAACCTCTCTACATCTTGGTGTTGATGATTCTCTCTCTCTTTCTTTTGCTTTTATTTCCGGTTGTTTTCATATTAATTTGCTTTATGAGTTTCAACAACGATTGTCAAGGGCCCATTCAACTGTTTGTTTAATTCATTATCATTAACTCTGTTAAATTTTGACAGTAGAAAAACTAGCATCTACAGAAGTCAATAAGCATCTTCAAATCCCAAATTAAAATAAAAAAAAAAAAAAAAAAAAAAAAAAAAAAAAAAAGAAGAAGAAGAAGAAGGAAGGAAGGAATTCGACAAGATCCTTCTTATTTTCATCAATTTCCTAAAATGTCTTTCCTCACGTACTCGGTATATTTTCCACACTACCATCTCATATGATGCGCATTTACCAAAGTATCCGTATAATTGGAGTTAATTATATGACTATCACATGAGTTTTTCATCTAAAAAAATTAATTAAAAGGGAATTTTTAAAACACTTTGAACTTTTGGAGGTTGCGTTTTGAAAATCTAGTGATAAGGAGTCATCCATTATGATACTGAAAGGGAAAGTTTTAGATAATATACCAAAAAAAAAAAAGAACATAGTTCGGGGGAAATTTTTTTAATTAATCCTAATGAAAAATAATACTGCATCACATATTTATTAGAGTGGAATTGATAGGTAGCAATTTTTTAAGAATGTTTTAGAAGTAGCATTTTTTAAAATATATATATGTATTTTTTTAATATCTTCAAAAACTATTTTAAATTTTTTGGCATATTTCAACATCAGAAATGATATAATGCTATATGTTTAACCCATCCTCAATAATTTATTCTCTTACCATAATAATAATAACAATAATAATAATAATAATAATTCCACTTTGTAGCTTCTTAGCCTGCCCACAAATTTTTCATCCCAGAAACTTGAAGCCAAAAACATATAGAACGAGAACTAGAAGATTCCTATGATCAATTCCAAGCATAATGCATGCTCCAAGTAGGACATGGACAACCCCAATTCGAAATGATTTTATTTAAGAGAGAGAGAGAGAGAGAAAATAAGAGGTAAACGACATCAAAAAGTGATTTGCTGATGGTCGCTATGGCCCAATTGCACTTGACCAAATTTTAATCATAGTATTCTCTCTTTTTTTTTTTTTTTTTATGTAAATATTAATCCAAGACAATTTCAGAGAGAAAAAGCCACTACCATAAAACAATAAGAAGAATATGAATTTATAAGATATATATGTTGATTTGTTTTGTACTATAGGATCAGATATGATGAAGGGGCATTACAATTGCGTTTTGACATGAAAGCCAGCAAGGGTACATGTTCTGCAACATTAATCTCCCATAATATATATGTTTTCTTTATCATATAACACAATACACGTGATAACTAATTAAAGGGTCCACATGTAATTTGTTGTGTGTATCACAATGATAAACGTGTATTGTACAGCATTGAAGGAAAAAAAAAATTAACTTGATGAATTCTTTGCTGATTTCTGTTGGGACACTGGTTTCTCAAGTAAAACTAGTCACTATTGAAGGGCAAAAAGGTAAAAAGGAAAAAAAAAAAAAAAACGACATACGAATAACCAGCTTTCACTCTCAGTGAATAGCTTAGAAGGATAAATAATATAATAGAGAAAATGCTCAATCGCCGTCGCACTCACATTTGATCTATCGTAAACTGAACGTCACATAGAGTATACACCTGTTAAACAAGTTAGGTAAATATTAAAATTTATTAGATGTGGTGATGTAAATAAACGAGGTCATGTGAATTTAATTCAATGGTGACGTTCAGATGAAGGAGAAAATGAGAGAGAGAGAGAGAGAGAGTAAAAAAGGATCGGGAGGGATCCAAGGAAGTAAATAATATATATGTTTTGTATATATATCTCTATACAATATATTAGAAGGGAGAAAAAAGTTTACTGTTTTCGTCCAAAACGTGCGTTTTGCACTGTGTGGCTGACGCGTGGAGGCAGAAGGAGAGGGGGAAGAGAGAAAGAGAGATTTTTTTTTTTTTTTTTTTTTCCTTTATGTGTCGCTGAGACACGGAGGCAGGCAGAGGGAGAGGGGGAAGAGAGAAAGAGAGAGAGTGAGAGAGAGAGGATGCATTGAGAAAAAATAAAATAAAATAAGAAGGGTGCGGAAATATATATTGATGGGGCCAAGTGAGAGAGAAGAAAAAGAAATATATGAAATGAAAGAGAGAAGCGAAAAAATCAAAATAAATAAAAAAATCTAGCAATATATAAATATACAAGAAGTGTCAATACTTTTTATTATTTGAATCGAGCGTTTTGGTTGTTATTGTTGCTGTTTTTTGTTTTTTGTTTTGTTATGTTTTGTTTTGCTTTGCTTTGTTTTTTTTTTTTTTTTTTTTTTTTTCTCTCTTGATTTTGTGGGTTTTGCCTTTTCTTGTTTTTTTGCACATTTTTTTTTTATCTTTTCCTTTTTCTCCTTTTTTTTTAAACAATGTTATATACTTTAAATTTTAAATTTGTATAATAAAAATATTTTTTGTTATAAAATAATTTTCTTCAAATATTGTCCTCGGTCAAAAATTTTCTAAATGTCCTATTAAATTTCCTTTGACAATTGTGTCTTTATTTAAACTCTATTTAAAAAAAAAAAAATTAAACACTATTTTCTTTATCATATATTTTAGTTAACTTTTTAGATAATTGTTACGTTTGTTTTTTATTCAAACATTTTGTCCATTTGTTTTGATCATTTTTTAATTTTTTTAAAATTTTTATTCGTTTTTTTGAAACCTTACACTTTCTCCTTTCTGTTTATCCCTCTTTAAATAATTATATTTTTTAGTATATACTTACTTTTTCCTTCTATTTTTCTCATTATAATTTATTTATTTCTTTTAATTTTTTAAAACTATATCTTAATGAAGCACTTTTTATTTATAATTTATCTATATCAAAATGATTTTTTTTCCTCAAATACATTCTTACTTAAAGATCCTTTTTACAATATCAAAAAAAAAAAAAAAAAGCATACATAACACACACATGCATAGCATGTGTTTATAAACTAGTGTGTGTGTGTGTGTGTGTGTATATATATATATGAACAGAGCCCAAAAGTGGAAGATGTTGGGAAAAAATTTTGAGGTTTGCAAAGATGTCGTTTTAGGGATGAAACACGTTAAAACTGAGAAAAACAGTTTTCAGAGATAAGAAAAAGAAGCCGGCAAAACCCAAATATTATTTGCACTAGCCACACCGGTCACCCCAGAATATATGTTGCGTGACCGGTGCGACTGTCACAAAATTTAGAGGCCCCGACTAAAATAACAATACCTATAAATTAGAAATATAAGAATAATTCTTATGATAATTAGTTTTTTTTTTTCTTTCCAATTGTTAACCGTTGTGATCCGCTTATGCCAAGATGCAAAACTGGTCCTTTTTAACGTTTTTTTTTCCCCAAGGTTCTAACGTATTTTTTAATAAATGTTTCTTTAAAAAAATAAATAAATGTTTCTAATTTTATGAAGTTAACAAAATATCGACTTTTCTAAGAATTAATAATCGACATGATGACTAAAAATGGATAAACTCTATTTAAACAGATTGTTATAAAATTTAATTAATAAAGGAAAAGGTCATCCACCACAATTTATATTTCTATGGGTGGATTGGGGGAGCAATTATCACAAAAACTAATCAAGTAAAATTTGAACCTCACATATAGAATCCACCTAATGAAGACTCCCAACTTTTTTTTTTTTTTTAACCTAATTATAAAACCTATAACAAAATACGTATTAGTAGATAGATTACATTGAATGAACAGTTGCATGTTTATATGTTTAATTAGACTTGGTCGATTACTTCATAAACAGGAAATTTATTATTTTTGTGGAAATTTGGAGATATATTAATGGAGCATTGACGTTGGACGAAGACATTTGCGTTGACTTTTATTTCTTTTATTTTATTTTTTTTTGGTGGGAAGAAACTTTTTGCGTTGGAATTAAATTAAACCGAATAATAAAAAAACTGTTGGTGTTGGTTGTGACCCTCCTGAGTCCCAATTTATAAAAACACGTGGGCACAGTGGAATTCACTAATCATATTCATGATATTCATATTAATATTCGTAGGCTAAAATTGAGAGTCACGTGCTTCTTTATTTCTTCGTTTGCGCACGTTACCCGCCGCTAATGCACGACAGCTGCGCATTGCACACCCTCGTCGTCGTCCTCCTCTTTATGACCTTTTTTTTTTTTTTTCCTCTGAAACCTCTTTTTTACTCTTTTCTCATTTGCCCAAACACCTTCCTCCTAATTCTCACAACAAAATATATTTTTAGATAGATTTTTGTTATAAAAAAAAAATTTATATTGCAATAACAGTACTTATTATTAATATTTTTTTACTGATTTGCTTAAATTATAGATGGTGAAAAGCTAAAGCGCCTTTCTTATTTTTATTTTATTTTTATATTTCTTAACGATAAATTTGATTGCAATAAACATACTCGATTAATGATAAATAATGGTGTTTTTCCATAATTGTCCTTTGTAACATGGAGATTTATTCAACATGACTTCAAAAAATGTTTAGGGGTTTTGATTTTTAGTTGTTATATCTGTATCAAAAACCAAGATTTTGTATGTATACATACATATATATATATATATCTATTATTTTCACGTAATTTTAATGAGTAGAAACGTCTACTGTTATGAGATCTTATTGTAAAAAGATAATTATACTTTTATAGCAAATGACAGCCTAGGCTAACTAGACTAATGTGGTGATTGGGCGAGGTTGGGCTACAAAGGGTATAGCTGCATCTGAGGGTCTTAAATTGAAGGCGCCCTCCAAAGGCGTATATAGGCAAGGCAATAACATTAGAAGCTAGAAGACCCACATGGTCAATGGTACGTCATCCTATATTTTTAGGATCGCAAGTGTCCCTCTTATTAAAATTTTAACCCCAAAAAAAAAAAAAAAAAAAAAAAAAAAAAAAAAAAAAACATCAAATGACTATTGTAATAATGAAAATAATAATAATAATAATAATAAAAATTGTACAACTGTTGGTGTTTGTTCAATGTATAGGCATTACCTAATATTGGTCCACACCATAACGACACCTCAAAATTTGAAAAGTAATACCCATTAAAATTAAAGACGTGGTCAGGTCTATAAGTTGGCCTAATTGGTCCTTGTATAATATCGTGCATATTTTAACAAGAGCACCAGTCAAGTTTGGGCATCAACCACAATTCAATTTGTACAATAATGCACATGATTTATATCTTGCAATGGCATTATATTATACAACACTTTGGCCTCACCAACTCTCTTGCTACCCAGCACTTACATTATAATATCTCTTAACGAGATTTTCATATTTTAACCAAATTATATATATATGTAATGAAAGATCCTCTAGTATTTCCAGGAAAGAACGTTAAAAGAAAAGGAGGAATATTTATATTTTAGAATTAATTTCATACGTTGGCAACACGCAAAATGATAAAAGGAAAGTAAAGGGTAAAAGATGTACGTAAAGAACATCTAAAAGCAGTAGATACTCAAAAACAAGAAAAAAGAGGCAAGTTTAAAAGCTTTGAAATTGACCAATTGTCGTCTATCTTATTAGCATCCAGAATAGCGAGACCGCGAGCCTAAAGCGCGTATACATGTGGAAACTTGAGATCAATCCAATAAATAAAATAATAATAATAATAATAAAGAACTTGAGATAAATTTTGAAATAGAAAAGGGGGTGATACTGATTCTTTCATTAAAAAATTTAGGTAGAAATTCTCCGGTGTGTCTTTGAAGATTATCAAACACGGCAGTTCTTATCAATAGACGTTTAAAACATAAAATCCTACTGTAAAAAGTCACCATTTATAGTTAATCACCATTTAAAAAAAAAAATAAGTAGGTTTTAAACATCTATTTTAAAATAAATGATTGAAAATTTTTTAATTAAAAAATAACTATTAATCAGTTAATCAATAAAAATACATATTATTATTCATAGGGAACTTCTACGGGTAACTTACTTTAACTTACTTTATCCCATGGATGAGGTAAAATTTTTGAACCTTTCGAATGCTTTTAAACGGTTCTGATTAAAAAGATTCATGAAAATAAGTGTGGATTTGTTATACTGGATTACATGAATAAAATAAAATAAAATAAAAAAAAAGAGGAAAAAACTGAAATTTTTTTTTCCAGATCCATCGGGCAAGATGGGTCTCGATGGCTCACGGCGGAGTTTCGATGGCTCGCGGGGAAGGAGTCGCGACCGCTCGCGGCTGAGAGGGCTCGACGGCTTACAGCGGAGGAGGCTCGACGAATAGCGGCGGAGGGGGCTCGATGGTTGAATCCGTCGCGAGCAACCCACCGAGAGTCACCCACGAGCTCACCGGCCCAAACGTGTCCAGCGGAGGGGAGGGGGTTCGCCTGGGTCATGACTTGAGATTGTCGCGCCGGTGGGCTGCAAGCGCGACCAACACAGATCCGGCGGTGGGAGGGGGGTTTTCCGGTGGCCAAGGGCTCGACGTCGAGGGGGCGTTTTCGCAGGTTGGGGAGCCTCCGGGGGGGTGTGTTTCGCAGGTCAGGGGCCGCCGGAGGGGGTCGCGTGGTGGTGGTTCGCCGTTGCCGGTTGGGGGAGGGGGGGGGGGGGGGGGCTGGGTCGCGTGGTGGTTCGCCGTCGCCGGTGGGGCTGGGTCGTATATCGTTGTTCTTGTTTTTTTTGTTTGTTTTAAAATTAAATCTGACTTGAATTAGTGATTTTACACTGTGTAGGAGGTTCTATTTTGATTTGGTGATCCTCAAACATTCTAACCCATTGATTTCAATCAAAGGATATAAAATTTTTACACCATCAATAACTTTAGCCTATGGTAGAATTGGCCTAATAATATCCATCGTTGTTTTGGAAGAAGAAGAAAAACAAGGAAATGAAGGGGGGTTAAAACTGTCAGTTTAGAAAGTAAAGAGAGGAAAGACAATTCAACAGAAAAAATAATAAATCAAAGGCATATGAGTCAGGCAAGTGAGTAAAGAAGGGGCAGAGAAGGTTGACAGAGCCTACTATGACTGCTCATGCTTTGAACTTTGAGGGGGGCTTTTTGGTTTGGGACTTGGGGGCTGGGGGGGTTGGTGTTTCTTTAATCGATGACCTCGTGAAAATCGTGCGCTATTTTTACAACCAGTACTAGGCCCCACGCCACCACCACCCTTCCCTACCCCAACCCAAGAGCAGGAACTCCCTTCTTTTATATTTTGCTTATTCTCTCTCTCTGTCTCTCTGTCTCGCTCATATTTCTCGTGGGGGTGTATTTGATTTTCAAATTTATTATCATCATCAATCAATATCACCCTCATATGAATCTCGTGCCCTTTCTTTCACTGTTCACTTCACCTCTTTCAATTAATTCCTCCTCTCTTTATAGTCATATTGCTTTCTCATCTCCCGCCTTGGCATTTCAAGTTACTTTATTATTCCCTTTCTAGTTTCCATTACTACCCACTTGTTCCTCGGACCAAAACATACTTCTAACAAATATGTCTAGAGCAACCGTTGAGCTCGATTTCTTTGGCTTGGAGAGAGACTCCTCCTCCACCATCACCACCACCACCACCTCCTCCTCCTCCTCCAAATCCCAGTTTCAGAAGTTCCTTCACCGCCAGCGAAGCTTCCGCGGTTCGTCTTTCCATCTCTCTCTTCCCGCTTTCTTTGCAGTTTTGAAGTTCATTATTTTTAAATTGTGATGTAATAAAATACAGAATTAATTATCTTTCTTCTTCTTAAATTTGCAGACATTCAGAGCGCCATTTCGAAGATCAACCCTGAGCTTCTGAAATCTGTGATCGCATCCGGGTCGGCGACTCGGCCGAGATGTTCGGAGAATAATAAGAAAGCGTTGTCAGTGCCGTCGAGTCCCAAGTCCGATCAGATAAATCTGTTCCCCGCTTTACCCGTGTTTGTTCCCATCGCCAGGGCAGCGCACAACGACAACCTTCAAGAAACAGCTCCTCTCACCATCTTCTACAACGGAGCCGTCTCTGTTTTCGATGTTCCTCGCGACAAGGTCTGTTTATTTTTTATTTAGTTTTTCCGGTGCTAATTTTCATGTTAATGCGTTTGGGTATAGAATCTTGTTGTTAATGTGGCTTACTTTTTTAATTGGAGAACATAAAAATCATGTGATTTTTTGAATAGGCGGAGAGCATTCTGAAACTTGCGATGGAAGGAAGCTCAGACCCTAAACCACCTCTTCCTTCCACCAACCAAACGCAGCTACTCGATGATCATGATCTCAATGGAGGTGCGTACATAATACTGTCTCTCAGATTTCTTTTTGCAGGCTACTAATATGAAAATATATGTACTCATTAATTAAATATAGATTCAAATTGTATATAATTATATATATATATATATATAATTTAATGTGTTATTGTGTTTTGGTTTCCACAGATCTGCCAATTGCACGTAGGAAGTCATTGCAGAGATTCTTGGAGAAGCGCAAAGAGAGGTAACTCCCCCCACGTAAAAATCACTTCTTTCAACTTTATAAAAAGTGTGTGTGTGTGTCTGTTTTTTTTTTTTTTAACGTTCATGGACCGACATTTTTCGATTTTATTATGGTCATCAATGTGTGTGGATACTAGAAGTTTCTTGTTTTATCAAAATTAAACTTCATGAATCATGTGATCAAGGACGAGAATTATGACAAAAAAGAAAAGGAAAAATCCTGGTCTAAAATTAGTTGAGGAGAATCTTTGGGTTTGTGTTTATACCTTTTTTTTGACTTGTTTTTATTGATTTTAAAGGAATTTAACTATCAAACGGAAACGTGAATACATTACGTGATGGAAACTAGTCTATAAGGGAGACATGTTCTTTAACGTTAATTATAGTCTCGTAGGGAAACAAGTGACACCTTTTAATTTTAATTTTTTTTTTTTTTTTCCTCTTTAACCTTTGAATTGGCTCTAAGAAAATATGCTATGTTTTCATATAAAAGGAAATTTATTATAATGTCTCAATACTGAAAGAGATTTACTAATTTAATGAAAATTAGAGAGTTATATATCAAGGTTAAACTTTAAAAGCAAACTTTTTAGGGAAAAATAATGATTGCAAAAACAATAATTTCATTTGTGTCTTGTGTAGGAAAAGGATTTCATATAGTTAGCACTCGTACGTAGGAACTCGATCTATCTAAGATCTTTTGAGAATTTGGTTAATGTAGTACAAGCTGTTGGTAAATCAAAAGGAAAAAAGCTGTTTTCAAATGAAAATTTCTTGTGAAAAAGAAAAAAAAAAGAAAAAGAGAAAGCTGTTTGAAAATCAAATCAACAATACGCGTGTTCGGTATATCTATTAATGTGTGATGTGTGTTTTATTTTACAGGATGACATGTGTGTCCCCTTATGCCTGCTACACCTAGAAGCCAAAGACGCGTTTTGAGAGGATGACTGTCCGAGGAGATGATCATTTTCCACAAGTCTAGAAGATAAGAAAAGGATAAACGAAGAGATAATTATATATTTAATCTTTTTTTTTAATTATTATTATTACTTATTATAATACTAGTATTCATATATAATCTCATTTCCTTTTTTTAAAGGAGCTGAAGCAAAACGTGGGTTGCTTTTTTTCCTCCTTTTTTAAACGTCATGAATTAGATATGTAGAAAAATATTGGCCTAGTGGGGTTCGCTCAGTTTCACGTTTTAGTGATGGGGTCTTCAAACTTTTTCTTTTTTTCTTTTTTAGGGATTAATATTAATATTTGCCGTGTCCTTCCTCCCACCTTCCTAATGTGGTCTATAGGCCATTCTTTATTTGTAACGATTGAAATATTAATTACTAATGTCACATGTATATTTTTAACTTTCAATTCTTTCCACCCTCGCCCGTGCTATATTTATTATCTTTGAATTTCGTGGAAGCTTGCCTCTTTGTCATTTTTCTAATTAGCCTTCAACACACACACACACACACACATATAAAATATATATATATATATATATATATGTATATGCATATGTTTATAGCTGAAATTTGGATTAAAATCTTCTTTGATCATTTACGTGTTTAAATTAAGCACGTAAGCTGTTCATCTAGATCCAAAGGAAAGCAAAAACGTGAATCTTTTATTTCAAGTGGGGGGAAAAGAATCTAGAAATTTAATAGGTTCCAAACATGGTAGAATACACCCCAATCCATATAGTTTGGTTGCTTGTCAATACTAAACGATATTATATATAAACCTTTTAATTGATTAAGCTATTCTATGCCATTAATTAGACCAAATTAACAAACGTGAAATACTCCAAGCAAACAAGGGGAAAAAAAAAACAAAAAAAAAAAAAAACAAACAAACAAACAAATAAACGAGAAATACAAAATTAATTCATGAAAAGAAAAGAGAAAATCTTTAATTAAAAGTCAAAGACAAATTTGGTAGGCAAAAACCTCTGCCGACCGCCGAACAACTTTTTTTTTATTTTTTTTTATTTTTTTTAAGAGAATAAAAATAAAAAGGAAAAAAATAAATGGGAAGATAAATGTGAGGAGGGAGGATCATGGTTTAGGCGCGGAGATCTAGAAAGCAGGGAAGGCTGGTCGTCCAAGTCATGTTTGGTTTGGTTGACTTCTCAATAGCACGTTATTTGAAATTAAGTCACATGTTTAGAGAACTAAAAAACGTGATTATATTTGTGTTCTTGTCTGTTGAAGATTCTTTTCGTAAAAAGGTTGTCTTCTCTTCCCAATAATATTAATTATCACTAAAAAATATTTCATTAAAAAGGATAAAATATGTTTACGAGACAAGGAACTAAAACCAAGCATACTGTCTTATTCAAAAAAAAAAAAAAAAAAAAAAAAAAAAAGCCAAGCATACTGTCCTTAGAATATATAGTAAGTCCTTAAAGAAAAATAATAAGAAGAAGAATTTAAAAAAAAAAAAAAAAAACTAGTTTAATTAAAAAGACCGTCATTTTATGAGTCTCTGTCTCTCTAAAACACCAAGAGAGCATTGACTGAATTTGCAATAATGTCAACATGCGAAAATTCATGTGGTTGGTCAAAACAAATTGCTGTAAAGCAAACATATAGGAATTTCAAACAAATGGAATTTGAATTTTAGACATGAATTAAAAAAAAAAAAAAAAAAAAAGAGCGACAGCATATTATGCCAACCTCTAGACTTTTAATGGAATCATATTCGTTTCTTGTTATTATTGAAAAGGTCTTGAAAATGCCGATAGAAAAGATCGCCAGTTGACAAGTGTTGCAAAAATTAACAAGATTTCGTTTAATATAAGATAAAGATGCCATGGCTTAATTTTCATATTTATGTCCTGCTTATAACTAATTCATAGTGAAAGATGCCATCGTGATATTTATGACTTATCCAAAATTAGGGAATATAATGATTTTGGTTTGGTTTTTTCAATTGTAATAATCTAGGAATGCAAAATATCTCTAAAGAGCCAAATAGTTCGTTCTCCTTTTAAGTTTGAATAAATCCATTTGAGCCCCCGCCTATTTATATTTTATACATGTGTGTGTGTGTATATACATATAGGCGTTGGCCCATTGAGCTGCGCAACAATAATGATTTATTGTTGGCCAAGTCAAAAGTACTAAGGATTGTCACGGTATGTTGCTGGCATTAAACAAAAGTGTAATTCAAACATGGAAGGAAGTTGTGAATACTAGTAGTCAAATGTCGATTGCTGATGTGGTATTTTTTTAATTTATGACAACTAGGGTATTAAAAAATGACAAATTTACATTCGTACTCCTCTCAATGCTTCATATATCACATGGGGGACATCTATTTGCTGAGTTATCTAATCATACTAATTTTTATCTCTATAATCTCTTTTGTTTCAGTCAAAAAAAAAAATGATAAATTTCTTAAATTCCTCTTAAACTGGTAACACTATGAAAACAGGATCCGCTAATTTCAACTTGTCCTAATTTTGAAATTGTTAGACTATGCTTGTATATTGCAATTACCAAAAAGAATATATATATATATATATATATTTGTGCAATGATTCATCTACCATGATGCAAAGTGCAAAATCTTTTTTTTTTTTCCTTCTTTATTTATTATTATTTAAAAAAAAAAAAACTACTTTAAAAAAAGTTTTGCCAAACATAGCAAAACAGCGTCATCAGCCTGTAAATTGCACAATTTTGCCATACATGACAAACAACAAGCCACTCTATCATTCTCCATCCAATTCTCCCTTCACCAATTCTTTCCTTTAGTCCCTTTTAAGAAGAGGCATGTAGATTTATGATATATTTTCTGCACTTTTTTTAACAGTCTCTCTCTAATGGTAATGTACACTACATAACATGTTTATAAATGTGTAATTAAAATATATAGCAACTTTGTTAAAACATTTTAGGAATAGCATAATTACGGATTATGTATTGTAAATTTACAACGAATTAATGATGTTCAAGTTTTATATTATATAATCACATAGTAGTTATTTTTAATGATGTGATCGTTTGCTATTTGTAAAATATTCTTAATTTTTTTGTTGTATCTTAATTCCACTAGTTTTTACTATATGTCTACATAATCCCTTTGTAACATCAAATTCAGAGGAGCATAATACTTATAAAAGGGCACAAAAAACTAAATATTGAGATTGCAGAGGAATAAGAAGTACAAAATGGAACTAGTGATCAAATTTCTAGCAAATTTCATTCATCAAAAAATTTCTAGCAAATTTCTTTATTCAGAATTGGTCTGCGAGAAAGTAGTTGCCCTGCAGTTGGGCTGGGCTGGGCTTTGCTACAAGTAACTAACACGGGCTCTCATTAAGGCTATTGCCTGGGCCCAACATGAACCTATCTTTGAACATCGGGTCAGGTTTCCGGTGTAATAAAGTATGTTGGCCCGTCTAGGGTCCATCCACGGGAAGAAAACCCAGATCGATCTTCCATGGCGGACCATGCTCGTCGCTCGCTCCCATCGATCCACCTCTCTCAGATTTCGTGCTTCTCGTCTCTCATCTCTCGTCTCTGCTCTGCTCCTTTCCGTTGGTATTGTGTAAGTCTTTCCCTTCTCTAAGCAATCTTGGACATCGTAGATGGAGAATAACATCCTCAATTTTATTTTCCCTCATTTTCGCAGCAACCAAGCAGCTATTACTGTCATCTCTTTAATTGTCTAATTTCCGCTTCTGCAATCTTTCTGCTTAATTATATATCCATTCGCCAATTTTTAGATTTTCTATTTCACCTCGTCAATTCAATTTCCATTGATCCTACTAAATCAAGATGCTTCAACACCAAATAGTGCAATCCCCAGCAAGGCTTGGCCTTACAAACCCTAATTCCCCCTCTCTCCAGAACCCAACTCCTCCGAAACTCCCTCCTCCTTCTCAGCCCTCCATCACTCTGCCGTCCACCTCCGCCGACCCCGCCCCCGCCGCCACCACGACGACGACGACCACCTCTTCTACATTGCACTCCCTCCTTCCTCCACTCCCGAGAGCTCAGTCCCTTCTCCTCCAAATGGCCTCCCTCGCTTCCAGACTCTTCGAAGTCTCTCCCAATCGCTCCGTTTGGCTCTCCTCATTCCGCGGCACTCTCCCACCCTTCCTCTCTTCCCAATCCCAACAACAGTCCCTCTCCTCCTCCTCCTCCTCCTCCTCCCCTTCCTCCACCAAAGAAATCCTCTCCCTTTTCACCGCCCTCCAGACCCAGCTCTTCGAGGCCGTCGCCCAACTCCAAGAGATTCTTGATCTCCAGGACGCCAAGAACAAAGTCGCCCGCGATATCCGCTCCAAGGACTCTGCCCTCCTTGCCTTTGCCCACAAAGTCAAGGAGGCCGAACGGGTTCTCGACATTCTTGTTGATGACTACTCTGATTATCGCCGGCCCAAGAGATCCAAATTGGATGATGATTTTACGGACGATGATGGTAGTTCGCCCACCAGCACTACCGTCTCATCACAGTTGAATTTATCGGATATTCTGTCCTATGCTCACCGGATAAGTTACACGACCTTTGCACCCCCTGAATTTGGTGCTGGCCAAGCTCCGCTTCGCGGGGCATTGCCGCCAGCCCCACAGGAAGAGCAAATGCGTGCTTCTCAGCTATATAACTACGCGTCCCTCGATGTTGGTCTGCCTAAGATCATGGAGAGTGATGAAAAGACTGTCGAGCCATTGATAGAG